>JALIZF010001924.1:1092500-1500000 GCA_029948255.1 Telmatactis stephensoni
AGATAAATAGAGCAGCTTTTGTACAATTTTGAAAGTTACATCATGGTCTCAATATGGCATGTCAAATAATTTCCTATAAAAAGTTGTCATTTGCACGCCATGAAATTCTCTATCCATATTTGGGCATACCTTACATTATTTGGAAGTCAACTGGTTTCACTTTGTTGATTTTCCTGCTATTTAGAGTCTAAACTGTTGAAAATTTGAATGAAAACTTGTTGTAGTAAAGAAACATCACATTGTCCACCATCTTGAAAAACCTACTAATGGTCTATCACACATCCTGCATTCTGATTGGCTACTCTACTAGAGGTCTAATTTGTGATAGTCTACTAGAAGCGAAAACAATATGGTTGATCAAAATGCTGAACTGCATTTTGCAGTGATTTCTCAGGATTTTATCGAGACTTTACATCCCTTTATTTGACCAATTAGTAGGTTTATACTAAAACAATTAGACCTCTTGGCCTCATGGACTATGAGTCAATAGCCCTTTCAGCCATTGGCCTCATTGGCTATTGACTTGTAGTCCATTTATCCTCAAGGTCTAATTGTTAAATATTTCAAACCTGGAAGGATGAAAAGAGTCACCAGTCTATAACACTTTAGACGTACCGGTACTAAGTCCCTACTCATTATAGTGTGTTAAACATTATTTCAGGTCATTATAACCCATCAGCCACCACCAGCTGGCCATGTCCAGGTTGCTATGACAACACCACCAACTCTGCAACAAGTTGCAACACCTCAGCAAACTATTTCTGGTGTGCAAAGAATTGTACCAGCAGTGGCATCTAATCAAGGTCCAGTTACTGCCTCAGGGATTCCTGTTACAACAACTGTCACAATACTGCCCCAAGGTTCTTCTATTCCTACCAAGATTACTGTTACAAGTCCTTCTACTTTAACCACACAACAAATACAACAGATTCAGGCTCAAGCATTGAGTCAGGTACAAAATCCTGGCCAACCACAAACAGGTATTGGTTAAAGTAATTGTGTTCATTCATTCATTTATTCACTTGTTTGTTAAGTTTGTTGATTCATTTCACTTCATTTCATTCAGTCATTCAATCATTTTCATTCATTTTTTAATCTATTTATTCATTCACTTGTTCGTTCATTCATTTGTTTGTGAATTCATCCATTCCTTCATTCATTTTTATTCATTTTCATTCTTTCATTCATATATTCATTCATATATTCATTCATTCACTGATCTATTCATTCATTCATTTGTTCATTCATTCAATCATTCATTCAGTCAATCATGTTATAAATTCATTGATTTGTTCCTTTATTCGTATTATTCATTTGTACTTTCATTTTTTGGAATTTCATATTTAGTCATATGTCATTTCATTTCATATTTCCACTTTTCATTCAAAATTTCATTTCCACTACAGTACAAGTCATGACATCTCCACTCACAGTCCCAGGTACACAGCAGAAGACAGTTCAAGATCAAGTTAAAGCTTCAGCACAAGTGACTGGACAGACAATACTTGCACCTGGTCAGAGAATCCTGACAGGCACTACTTTAGCAACTGCTTCTACACCTGTAACTGGACTGAAACAAGCACAAGGTAAAGGCTAAGACTTCAGCCAATGTTCATGCAGTTATTCACGTAATACCACATCTTTTGTCCTCACATTTCTCAAAAGTCCCAATAGCTTAGGGGGTTCATTAAGATTTTAAACTGGAAGGTATCTGACACCAGGGCAAGACTACAGAAATTTATTATCAAAAGCTGGTCTGATTTTATTGAGAAAGCTGGGCACAAATTTAGCAAAGTTGTGTTCACAGCTGGTCAAGCTGCCTTGTGTCTGCTGACCCTTAGTAAACCCACTGATAGCAAGTGTAGCTCAGTTGGTAAGTGCATGCAAGAGGTCCTGAGTTCAAGTCTCTGTCCAATCACCTCACACTTGTTTCAACTTCTTTCTATTCTGTGTAGCTTTAATTAGCTTTAAATACCCTTAAAACAGAGCACTCTGATGGAAAGAGGGGGGGGGGGGGGGGGTAAAGAATGTACCTTTTGTTAGTTATGTTGTTAAATGCTTATTGTAGGTGCTGGCATCAAGCTTACTACTCAGTCACCAACTCCCTCTGTGGCACTTCAAAGACAAATTGCACCAAACAAGATTCAGGCAGGAATCACAGCATCACAACCAACCATAGCTCCTTCAACCACTGTTTCAACAGTACCAAAGAGCCTAGTCTCTCATGCAGGTATGTGAGGCGACATCTTGTTTGAAATGTTCTTTTGATGATGATGATGATGTTGTTGTTGTTAATGATGGTGTTGAATAAGAAAGAAGTGATGGTGGTGAACAGTGAGATTGCCAGCATGTCACCTGTGTTGTTCCAGGGTGGATTATTTATCTGTTGGGGCATCAGACATTACTTGAGTTTGTTAGTTCTGTCTCTCTCTCTTGCTTCAAGGGTTTTTCTCCAGTTCTTTAGATTTTTCTCCCTCAGTGAAAAATAACTAGTGATCTGAGAGCTCTGTGCACAGAATAGTATAATTATGTAGTGTATAGTAATGTGTATATGAGATCTAGAGGAGATAGTGTCCCATAACTAATATGCAAGGCAAGAAGACATGGACAAAAATTAATATACAATTACATTTTATTGATTTTGATAATGATGACTATTGTATTGATGAAGTTGGTTGTTGATACTGGATTAGAAGATAATTATAATTATGGTGAGGATACTATAAATTATATGGATGATGATGATGATGATGATAATTGTTGATGGTAGCATTGGTCGTAAAGGTGTTGATGTTGGTCTTTCTTGCTGCCATTGGTAATGTAACTTGTGTGGATCATACCGAGAGGAGGAATAGAGTGTAACCCCAGGGGGGGGGAGTACTCCCTTATATTTGCTATACGGGTACGTGCCGCCAAACAGGGTAGGGTTTTCAGTGATTTTACTCTGGAACAGGGTATATAAAATAGCTCTTTCTCTCTCTAGAACAGGGTAGCTTTTTACAAAGTACATCTGGATGTTGCAAAAACGTCGCTCTGTAATTAGGTACCAAAAGAAATCAGTTGGAAAATCAGATTGACTCTTCATTAAATGTTTGACAAAACTGATAACACAAACTATTGCATGTCAAAATGCAAAACATTTCACTGGGACAGGGTATATTTTTGTGGTACTTACTCTGGAACAGGGTTTTTTCTCTGGAACAGGGCCAGGGTTTGAGGGGCTCAGAGGCTTAGCGTCCCTACCCAAAACTGGAAGGAGTACCCCCCCCCCCCCCCCCCAGGAGTGTAACAAATGACCACCAATCATTTGAGCATCAGGCTTTTGACGATGTTGATGCTTTGATATTGATATTAATCATACTGAATATGATGACATTGTTTTGTGAAAATGGCAGGAATTACAAATCGTGTGGAAACATCAAGTCCACAGCCACAACAAGTATTAACAAAAAGACGGATACAAGAACTTCTCCATGAAATAGATCCTCAGGAACAGATGGATGACGATGTGGAAGATGTAAGTGATTAAATTTTTTACAAAGGACAATCAGGGAGGTATTTTGCCAGCCATAACCATCATTGATAATTTTATTTTCAGCTCCTGCTTCACATTGCTGACGACTTTATAGAAAGTGTTGTCAATGCATCGTGTCAAATTGCTAAACACAGAAAATCAAACACACTAGAAGTCAAAGATGTACAACTTCATTTAGGTAATGTTTTATGGAAGAACCTACCCTGGGCTCCAGGGGTTAAGATGAGGCTCCAGGGAAATAAAAGAATTTATTAGTATTACCCATTGTTTCCCCAGAACCTATAATTGTCTTGAATTGTTTTATGAGTGATCCCTCAGCCAGAATATTGAAAGTGGGCTATTACATCCATGGCTGAATGTCATCAGGATTGTTTCATATATTGCACATGCATGGTGCATTTTGATGCAGTGTCATTAATGGTCATATTATTCAAACACTAGAGCGTTGTTGGAATATGTGGATTCCTGGCTTTGGTTCAGATGAACTTCGACCATACAAAAAAGCTGCTACTACAGAGGCGCATAAACAGGTGAGAAACTATGTGGAAGAATGATGTGTCTCAGGTGAAACTACTGTTTATGAAAATGTTCATTTGTAAGGTTACTATAGCAACACTACACCAGCTTAAATGATCCTTTTTCTCATAAAAATCAATAAAAACAAACGTTTTCCACAGTGAACGTTTTAATTTGAAATTTCTGCACTCCTTCTTTCATTCCACAATGAATTAAAAACTTCTACACTACCACATCCCAAATGATTCAAAACATTGATTGTTCACAAAAAATTCTATTAATAGTACTAATTTTATCCATACTATGTCCATTATTTTGCTATAATCTCATTCCCTTACAGTGTAAGATGATGAAAAGATTTAAGTCTAGTTTTGGAGTTTTCCATGTGACTTCATCAAAATTTTTTTTCAAGTTCTAGTATTGTGCTGCTAATTGGTCTTACTTGCACATCTGAAAATGATACTGAGCCACCTTAACACTATCTATTTTGTTTTCCACAGAGGTTAGCACTAATACGAAAGTCATTGAAGAAGTAAAAATGCTAACAACCACTGTTGGCAGGACTAACTTACTGTGAAGAAGCCATTTGGTTGACACCAAGGACTGTAGATTAATTACTAACTCTATATGCAAAGCAGTGTAAAAGTACTATTAATATCTTTCTATGAGAGTGCATGGGTCCAGTCTTATAAGCCTGGCTTTCACACACAATGAATGGAAGCAGCTGAAGTAACAGTATTATTTGTACATCAATTAGGTGAGAGATAAGAGAAGAGAAGAGTGTCATTGAATCTGCATAATGTTGCCTCTGTTTATGTCAAGAATTTGAACAAAAAGTATGCTGGTAGCAGTTTTTTTCTGCTTCTAAACATAGCCAGCAAGCAAAGCAAAAATCCTCTGCCTACCCTTGTGACTTGAGCAGGCTGAGCATGCATGAAGATGACATAGCAAAATGCCATTTTCAAAAGCCAGGAAAAACTGTCCCCTTGTTCTGTGAAGGGATTAGAAAAGTGCAGACCTCAATTTCCAAGGTATAGGCAGGTGCAACATGATGCATAATAAAAAATCAGACACCAGAAATTAGTAAAATTTGAGTGCAATTACTCAATAGTTTTTGGAATATTAGTATAGGTAATCATACGGTTTCAAGTTCAATTTGGAATTAATTTGCACGAGTGTATTTTTCAAAGATGATCAAAATTGCATGAGCCCGTGAAGTCAAATCTTTATGGTAGCAAAAATTTTACAGTAAATGATGGTTAACACCAACCTAACAAACATTACTGTAAAATTTGCAAAATTAAAATCTAATAAAATTTCTCAAAAACTATTGAAGCGATTGCTCTCAGAATTTCAGGTATTGCCAAGAGTGGTGTCTTCTTCTCATTTCTAGAGTCTGTCTATAGCTTGAAGTTTGATATTATCCAAGGCAAAACATAAACAATGCATCCTCCTATAGATAAAAAGCAGCTTTCTGTTTGAATTCATATTGATAGATTGTGCAGTCCTCCATTGTAAATATCTTGCCAGAGTGATTGCACTTAACCCGTGAAAAAGTACAAAAACTACTTTGTACTAAAAAGTATAAGATCCTTTGTTTTCCATTGTTTAATAATGCCATTTTGCATTATTTTAGCTAGTATAATTTCACTGATTAGAGTGATCGCACTTAATCTGTGAAATTGTACTAGCTAAATAATGCAAAATAGCACTAACAAACAATGGAAAACAAATGATTTAATTTATATTTTTTAGTACAAAGTAGATTTTGTACTTTTTAACGGATTAAGTGCGATCACTCTCTCTATATATATTATTAACTTTCATATTTTATTGATAATAGAATATATTAAAAAATCTCAATATATTAAAAATGAAAAGAAATTTGCCAATCAAGAATATACTTTTAGAACTGTTATATTAGTGCAATATTTTTTTTAGGGTTTCTCTTCAGGGTGGGTCCATCCTAGAAGGGCTAACTTATTGATACTGGAGGCATATAGAATGGTTGTTTCTTGAAATGTAGTAGACCAAATGTGAGAAAGACTATCTTTGAAAAGAGCACCTTTTAATTCTTTGAAAGGTAAATACAATGTACTACCGATCTTTTCTCCACCAAATTCAAATTTTAGTACTTCAATACAAACTTCGTAAGTAGATGTGATTTCTCCCAAGAATTAACACGCTTTGCTGGAAGAGCTATTAGAAAACGCTCAAGTTGAAATGAGTTGTTAATTATAATTCATTGATTGATATGAAAAACTTTCATTTACCTTGTTCTTTACTTGCTCTTTTCTAATTTTGGTTCTCAAGAACTCAGGTCGGGCTTCCTGTGTTTTGTAAACGTCATGCGCAGAAACAGTGCGCACTGCCATTAGGGGGCACCATCCTTAAGAATCACATAAACAAGAAACAGAGGTTCACATGACATGCGTTTTTTCATCTGGTGTTGTCATTTCAAAGCGAGTTATTTTGCATTGCCATAAATGTGCCAAATGCAGAGTGCCAAGCAAGGAAAAAGTTGGTCACATGATCCTCTTTACCATTTCCTGATTATATGATTTTCAATCTCTCTAATAAGTCGGAGGGATGCTGATGAGTTTACCTGTGTGCAGCCATCTATTTACCATAAACGTCTACGGGTAAATAAACGACCCCATGCAGGCTACTGATGAGTGAGCAGAGATTTTTTCTTCGCTCCATGAAGGGATTAGAAAAGTAACCCTTGATGAGTACAAAAGGCAATGCAGACTAAAAACGTTTTACAGTCACTAGACAGACATTTTATGGCATAACCATTTTTTGTTAAGAAAAAAACTTCATTGAAAACTTCAAAATATAAGGACTGTGGTTTCTATGTCTGGGGTGTAGCCTTTCTGTATAAAGCTTGGTTTGATACCCCCTTGAACCCCCCCCCCCCCCCCCCCCGACACAAACTTAGACAAAAAGAATCCCAAAATGTATTCAATTGTATTTATTATGTGCATTCCTTGTGTGAGTACACTTGAATCTGAAATTGAACTTACCAAATACAGTGTGAATAAGTATTATTACATTTATTTAGCTTTTATCTAGCATATTTCTATATCTCTGTACAATTTATGTACAATATGATTTTACATGATTTGACTATCCAGAGAATGTAAAGCCTGCAGCAGGGGCTGCCAAGGGAGTTGCAAATTTGAATCCCTGGCTTGTGGAGTCTGGTTGAAGGCTGATGTCCTCCTCGCCCTCGTTATCAGGGAAGTATTTTTCAATAAGACTGTGACAAGCATCATAGATTTCAGGTTTTGGATGGTATTGCAATTGCTCAAGCCTTTCTGTTCCTGTCAAGGTTAAAACATAATGGTGTTATAATCAGTGAATTACAATTATCACAATAGATAAAGTTGTGGTCTTCCTTGAATGACACTTACCTTCATTTTCTTGAAATGAATCCAGTGCAAAGTCAAGAGCACCTTCAATATTGGAAGCATTCTGAGGATTTAAAACACATGGGATTATAATCTATAATTATATAATTTATAATTATAATCACCAAACAGAAAATGTAGAACTCAGAGAGCAGTTGTACTCACATGAAAAATGTTATTGAATCCCTCAAGAAGTATCAGTAAAGCCTGCAACAACAGAAAAGACTTCTAAATAAAGCCACAAAATTGAAGGAGTTCAAGCAACACCCAGTTAGGCCTGCCAGCCAGAGCAAAATTTGATATAAAGGCAGAACCCAATAAGCTAAAACGAGGAGTGGAAAACAAACTTTGGCAGCTGCTTGTATTTTCTTAAACTTGCCACAAGTTGACCACTCTTATTTTTTTCAAAGAAATAGTGTTGTGTTGTTTTAATTCATCTTTGCATGTGAGGTGGTAGTAATCATGCAGTCCCACTGAAAAAATTAAAAAGCAGGCTTAATGACTTTAAAGAAAGTCTTATATTTCCTTTGTAGGAAATATTAATATTGATCAGCAGGGTATCAGTTTCCTTAGCTAGTTAAGAGGGCAAAAGGCTCAGTCCTGGCTATGGTGTAAATGTTCTAAGTTCAAGCAAAGTTAACCTTGCATGTATTTTATTTCCATAGAAATAGTTGTATTGAGAATCAAAGCATGATCTAGATGCTGTGCCGTGGTAATATCGATTTTCCCCCGTATCTGTGCTATTTTCCCATGCAGTCATGAAAACTGCTCTACAGTAACTGGCACATTACCTTGGAGTCTTTTATCTTCAACTGCTCACACATAACAGGAATGACATCACAGTGTAACAAGTACTTGAGCTAACAAATCAAAACAGCAACAATGTGTAAGACAAACCATTGAAATGTCAGTTAACTTTGACGTAGTCCATAGACTGGTGCTTTTTTGGCTTTCAACAGAAAGCAAAAATAAAAAGTGGAGCAACATTGTCCTTACCTGATCAGCTGTTGCACCAGAGGTGTAGTTGGTGATGACCCAGATAGCTTCTTTCTTGGCTTTAAAGTCGCCCTGGAATATCAAAGGTAGATTTAGTAAAGTAACAGGAGAATACAATACAAAGACAAAATAATGTTGTGAATGGTGATAAATGATATGAAAACAAGTACAACCAATACTAATCTTACCCTTCTTAGAATATCAATGACTAGAGGAACCAGGCCAGCTTCTATCACTGTCTATGGAAAGAAACAACAAAGAAACAGTGAAACAACAAGTTTTTATTAAACTGTAAAACCATGAAAGGTCGGCAGACAGAGGTAAAGCAATCTTGCTTAACAGCTATACTTAGTAAGGTACATGCTCTCTAATGGAAGCAACAAAATTATCGTATTGCAAGTAGAGCAACTGTACCATTGTATTGCTGGTAATCCTTCTCTGCTTGCAATATTTTGGTCACAAAAATAGAGGCCCTTTATTGCAACAACAAAAATTTACTGCATGCTGTCAGAATGTACAATGCAATACCAGCAATATCTGCTCTGCAACTTGCATCACAGTACATTGCACAAAAAGTTGCATGATTTTGAGCAAATGAATAGTGGAGGTCGACATTGCATACTTTAGCCACACCCTCTTGGTAGAGCAGATTTTGCATAAGTTTGAAACAGACCCCATACCACGACAGTGCCATATATCTATAAAAGACATTATTTTGAAATTTCTGTCATAACATTACTGTGCCGTGACCATGTGGTGCTGTTTTCACACATACAAAATCTACTCTTATCAATGCTAAACGTCATCTTGATCCCTTATCTGTTAGGACACTGACAAAGTTGCATTATGATAGTGATGACAATATTATTTTAATCACTATTATCTAGTAATGTTATACCTGGATCTGGGTTTTTGTTCCTGCTGTTATGTTAGAAATGGCCCACGCTGCTTCCTGCATAAAGGAATTGGTACAATCTAGTGTTTATTCGCATAGTAAACTGGATGAACATTTCCCTGGACAATTTTTTGTATAACTTTGCAATGGAGCTATTATCAGTCCGAAAACCAATGTGTAATAGACCATTTCACGGATACCGTAGCTCAACCTCAGCCTCTTCACTGTGTAATTATTCTTTAGAATATTATGTACATTCCACGGTAATGTAAGGAATTTACACATCAACGGACAATGAAAGCACATCAAAATTCCACGGGCTGTACTATATTTCAAAAGAATATATTGCACTGTGACGAGGCTGAGGTTGAGCTACGTTATCCGTGAAATGGTCTATTGTCTCAAAAATATCTATAGCTCAGCCTTTGGCCTTTTTGTGAATGGGATAAAAATGAATGAATGAAAGAAAGACTAAATGAACCATTCCATGAAACAATCAATACCTTAACCACGGTAGCTCTCTTGTGGGTGAGGAGATTTCTAAAGTAGTATAATGCATTGCATTCTATTACAGCCTGAAAATGGACAGGACCACATACATGTATGAGCAAATTAAAAATGAGATACAGGAGATACTATTTTTGTGGGAATCAAAATTGTAATTGATAACAATGAGAATTGAACTAACCTGAGTTTGGTCATCTCTTCCTGTAACAACATTACCAACAGCTCTTAAAGCTGGAGTCTAAGGTTAAAGATAATTTATTACTTACTAAAGATACAAACACAGTAAGATTAACTTTATGCAAACATCAATGTCAGTGTTCCTTTTTGCAATGCCAATATGCAAAAAGAAATGCAGAGACAAAAAAGTTGATTTTTCTAGAATAGAGAGTTGTTTATATACTATCTATAGACTGATTCCATAATTGGTCTGTTTGCTTCTGTTGGGCTTCCTGTGGTCATCACTCACACATCCACTATTTCTCCAGTGACCAACCAGGGGCAACTTCAATAAACTTTTACAAGAGTAATTCACAAAATGTAGTTATTGTTCTTGGCAGCTAAATCAGTAGATACACTTGTAAATTGCAGGACAGTGTAATTAAAAGTATTATTGAAGTCACCCAAGTACAAGCAGAGTGAAAACTACAACTAATGGACAATATTTATTTTCTTTTTTTTTTTTTGGGGGGGGGGGGGGGGGGGAGGGAGGGATTTGGTAACATCTTTACCGGAAATACATACAAAGTGATGTAAACATATTTTAATTTAAAGCAGGAAATACTTACCACGACATTGACCTCAGGATAACCTAATAACTTTACAAGCTGTGGAACTGCTCCAGACTGCAAAACAAGCTGATTGAAACATTGAAGACATGTTAAAAATGGTGACAAAGTTGCATTTATGTGGCATGGCCTCTTACTAGCTGTGGTACAGGCACAGGAACATTTGAAGGGTTCCTTGTGAAAACGACCTAAGCGATTTTTTGATGGATGTCCAGAGATAAATTTTTCAAGCATAGGAAAGTTAATTATACCATTTTGTACCATCATCAAAAAGGCACTTTTTCAATTTCATATGGAAACCTTCATTTGTGAGTACAGTTAGAATTAGTTAGCCATTTCTTGTGTCTACCAATTATGCATAAAAGTCAAAATTACTAGTGGAAGCTATCAAACAAGATATTCATTTTTTTCAAGATTCAGGAAGATCATTACATTAGAAATGACAAAATCAAAAACAACAACAACAACAAAACAAAAATCATTGAAAAACTAGTGCCCAGACTCCTCACAGGAAAACTAATGTTCCTTAATAAAAGTGCATGCATTTGAATGTGTGCAGAAGGAAGGTTCCTGAACTACCTCAAGGCTTCATTTCAATAACCTCTTCCAAATGATCAATTATTAAATGTAATTCAGGCAAAGTTAATATTGAGGCACAACTGGCCAGCAGTCTTCATCCTGTGGCAATGCCCCCCGGCTATGCAGGGTAAGTCGCACCCAATGTTGCAGATTGTCGTAGGTCTACTAATAAAGGTGTTTTGGTTTTACTATTTGCTTATATTCTTTGCCCCCTTTCCCACACCCATATTTTTGCATGAATTGACAATGTTATGAACTCCAATAAAATGAAAATGATTCTTACTTGAATTCTGTCATTGACACCATCTGTCAAGTAGGACAAAGCCCAGCATGTGTCGGCAAGAACCTGAATTTAAAAACATTTCATCAGATAAATCTTACCATAAAAAAATATCTAGTAGACTAAATGTACCTCTTTATCCTCATGGTAAAGTAAACGAACAAGTGTTGGCAGGACCTAAAATCAATAAAAGCACATTATGTATTTTGTTTCTTTTGCCTATGGACTAATACTCCTGTCAAGTTCAAGACATCTGAGTTTGGGATCCCTGTGGATTTTGTACACAGGAAGCCCATCCTTAAATCCTCATTACCTCTTTGACAGCTTCAATCTCTGGTGGAGGATCCTTGTTACGACAAAGGTTTGATAATGTCCAGGTAACATTACGTAGAAATTGAACCTAAAAAAGGGACAAAACAAAGATTTATAATGATGAAGGGTTTTATCCATTCCTTGTTATTTTCAATAAATATAAGTTGCCGTGGTCATTCTTGTCCCAAGAGCATGCTATTGCCATCCAATGGAATGCATTGCATGAAAGGCTCTGGGTCAATCCAAAACTGACACAGGAATCCCTCATTGTTAGTTGTAAACACAGCTGTTGGAATTGTTTGTCACGATATTCTTGAAAATACTCTTTAAAAATGGTCAGGACCAAATGAACAAGAGAAGAAGAAGAGAGAAGGAAGGGCCTGACACAAATGCTAAACATCTGCCCCTTTTGGAAGCTGTGATGCATGACCTTGGTTTCGAAGAAATGCCAACTGTCATTTGAAAAATTAAACAGAGCAAAGAATTAAAAGTTGTAGAATTTGAAGTCAAAATATACTTACTGAGACAGTTGGGTCAGTGGCCAATGCCAGTAAAGGACCTATAGCCTTATGTGAAATCACTGCATTGCGCATCATTGGACCATCGCCTGAAAGTAAGTCATCAATACACTGAATTAACCCTATAAACTTTGTAGTACTACAGGTACATATACTGTCAGAATAACCCCTGGCAGTACTCTAAAATGCTGTATACACATTTTGCTTAGTCTATATTTACTAAATCTACCTATTAATAATACAACTCTTCCTAGTATGATTGTATAAAAAATAAATAAATGTTTATTGAAGTGTCCAAGTCTTCTAGTGCTTGCACACTAATATTGGGGGACACTTTACTCTCACACACACTACCTCTACAATATTAAGTATTTTGCAAATAATCACTTGACTCACATGTTGATTTTTGCTGAGGGAGGAAAAACTGGAGAACCCGGAGAAAAAACCCATGTGGCATGATATGGTAGAGAACAACACATCAAACAAACTCAATTCACATATGATCCAGGCGCTTGAGCTGGGACTCGAACCCGGGGGCCACCCATGCCACGTCCCATTGTATCTACCTATAATACCACTGTTTTCATTTTTAATTCTCTTTTTTGCAGCAATAATCCTACCTGCAATGTTACCAAGTGCCCATACAGCTTGTTCTTTGACGTTAGGGTGTGGTGACAGTAATAGTTGAACAAATAAAGGAAGAGCTCCTAAGATATAAGACAAATATTAATATTTATTTGAACTCAACTTGAACTCAGAACTACTAGATGTTGAGAACTCAACCATGGTGCCCCCAATCATCAAATAGCTTGTAATTTAATTCAAATATCATATTTATATCTTGATGAACCTTGGTTTTGTTGTCATCATGTGATATAACGATCTACTTACCACCTTGAACGACAGCCTTGGTTTGGTCTGAGTTACCAGATGCAATGTTAGTAAGTGCCCAAGATGCTTCAAACTGGAGCAGTGGACTACAAATACACACAAAACATCACATTGCTATATGGCAACAAAGACTAATATAAAATCCATATTTCTTAATCAATGAAGGTGTACGTACCCTTTTAAAACAGCCTAAGTGACATTTTTAAGTCTAGGCATATTTTTGTGTAGGAAAAAAGTACATCAATTATTGATACCATGTTAATTACCCCAATTGAGGAAAAATTAAATCATTTGGAAATTCACTTAGGCCATTTTAAAGTTACCCTCTTCAATAACGGTTGTAATGGTTGGACAATCTCTGCAGAAAATTTAGAGCCAATGTGTAAAGTTAACCATTTATACTTACAAATCAAAACGTTCCAGAAATTTAACGAGGTAAGGAATGAGTCCAGCTCTGTAAAAATAGAAGATTAAACAATTTAGCTACATATATATCAGGTATGGGGTTGGATGTAATATTGATTATTAACTTACTTGATGACAGCATCTATTGGTGGGTTCTTTTCTTTTGAAAGCATTTTCCTGTAAAATGAAGATGGATTAGCCAAGCCTATAACTGTAATATTGGTACCTAAGTAATATACAGTAAACTAATAAAAGTTAAAAACATAAAACGGTTGCATCGCTATAGATATCCAAAGTTGGCAAGTTCCTTCAGCATATTGAAGCTGACCTCCCAGGTCAAGCTAAGGTGAATTTCAAGACCTTTGGAAAAATAAGTGGATTATTCTCCTAGGATTAGAATGCTTTCTCAAAAAACTCAAACAATAGATTGCAGCCTGGTCATTAGCCACCCCTCTTTCTTTCCTTCCTCTATTTTGACATTCTTTGTTCAAATATTGCCAATATTTCTCATCGCAAGTCTAATCACAAGGGCCACTCTCTCTTTCTCAGAGCCACTCCCTGTACATATAGAATATGAATGAATAAATGAATGGATGGATGGAAGGAAAATGCTTACCTAACTGACTGTACACTGATAAATATTACATTGTCATCTCCTTGTTGTAAATTCTTAGAAATAGAAAATAGTAGAAATGTAATAAATATAGAACAATTGAAAATCAAAGGGGACAAGCTCAGTAAAATAAGTGTAAGACCTTACCTCTATTACTGTTGGTAATGGTAGGATCTGAATAATCTATACAGAAATAAACATTGACTTTAAATTGTTTAGAGAGCAAATGGCAAACACATTACTGTGTATTTCTAACATATGATTGACAGTTAGTTTTGAAGGGTTTCATTAAGAATTTTACCAGGAGGCTGGACTATCTGGCCATGTTGTCAAGGCTCAATATTAAATCGACAGTTACAATACATGACCAATTTTTGGGGTCTGGGGGGGAGGGAGAAGTCCCCAACATTTTGATAGTAGCATTTGTTGCTCATGTAATCTCAATCTGGGGGGGAAGGGCTGGGGGGAAGGGGCCGGGGGGGTGACTCCATTGTAAAAGGATTGAGTATGCTTGTCACATCTCTTAGGTAAAAATCAGCAATTTAGTATCTCTTAGGGTCAAGATTTAAGCATTTCCTTGTCTCTCTTAGGGTATCAAAAGAGCCCATCGTTTATTCTCTTGTTCTCAAATGGAAGAAATTTGCCCAACAAAAGTGTTGACCGTTTAATTTTATGTTCATCATAATAATATTCATTAGCTTGCTTAATTGCTGGTATCTCTTAGGGGTTTAAAAATTGTCCAGACATGCCCTTCTTCAAAGACTTCCAGTATGTTTTAGGGGTATTTTTTTTAAATTTCCAATGAGCATACCCGATCCTTTTACAATGGATCCCCCCCCCCCCCCCCGGGAATCTCCACCACATGTTGGTGATTTAAAAAAATCACATCATTGGTAAAAGAAATAAAATTGATCATGCACCAAATTTGCTTGAATGTCAATTGCCTCTAATTATCCAATCAGCATTCAAGCAAATGGGTCAAACTTTTATTGATTTGCTCTATTATTTGAAAATGGACATAGGAATTCACAGATGGGCACTGGGTTGTCTTATGGATCATAGGTGAGCTCATCATTATTCCTTATTAAAGGAAGGAATGTCTGCAAATCCCCACTGGCACTCTAGCATCCTAATGTAAGGGTCCATTCCCAATATCAGCAAATTTTTACCTGTTGCTGTGTATTTTGCTCTTTTAAAGGACTTTTATCTAAATCAGTCAAATTGCGTCTTTTTAATACTTGATCATCTCTCTTTGCCTAATGTATAAAAAGAAAATATAACCAAAGGTGTGATAACACGCCTGTCCCTCTCCTCCCTCAATATAAACTTGAATTGACCATGTGGAATTTGACACTTGACACCAAGTTTGTTGAAGCAACACAAACTACAACGGAATTTTACATTCTTTGGAACTAAATCAGCATTAAATACGCCATTAAACAAGCTTATTATTCTGTCGATTCGTTTAACTTCAATATTAGTTTAGAAAGAAATAAGAACATTGTACGAAAGTAGAAAACTTCTGTGGTTGGTGGTGAAACAGTACTTCTTTATATTTTAGACCAAAATTCGCCCAGAATTACCTTTCTCAATTCGATAGTAACGTCATTTCTTCTTCTCCTCATTTCCTGAAACAGAAACGAAGAGACAACAATTAATGTTGAAAGCCATGCTCGAAGAACAAACTTCATTCAAGAAGCTCGAAGACACTTTTGACAACTCCAAAACTCACCGAGTTGTCTTTTCCTCGATTTTTGAACGCTTTCAGTCGAGCAGATGTATTTTCGTCCATGCTGTCGTCTTTTGAGGATTAAATATAATGAATTTATGACAAAATTTACAGATTTTAGACACAAAAACACCCTCTTCTAGCGACAGAAAGAGAGATTAAAATTGAAGAAGAAAGGCAAGAAGATTTGAAGGCAAACTTTCCCTCTCCATTGGCTGATTCAAATTCTAGCCAATCAGAATCCGAATTAGAAAACGGTTCTTTAATTTGATTGGTGGATATTTTGAGCCTAAAACACGTGCTCCACTTTTGAAACCACAGGTAGCCCAATTCGATGAATATCAACTTTTGATTTACTGAATGTTTGTTTGTTTGTTTTGTTTGTTTTCACGTTTTTTATAAAGTAAGTACCTTCGGAATTGTTTATCTAGTAAGATAATTTTTAACAAAAAATATTGAGAATGAATATTCAATTTTCTTACGAAAAAGCTTTTCTATATCTACTGGTCTTTATCCCTATACAAAAATGAAAAAAAAAGTGATTTTTGTCCCCCAAAAGGAAATAAATGAATAAATAAATAAATAAACAAATAAATAATAAATAAATAAAAATAGAAAATAAATTCAGTCCCCGAACTCTGATCCAGTCTTCCACCGGAAACGACCGTTGCGCGTAGCAACGAAAACAAATCACAAAATGGCGGACAGAGCTGAAGAATTTCTCTCGCTGTAAAAACTAATTTATTGCAAGCTATTCAACATATTCTTGTGGAAATATGTCTAAGTCTAAAAGAGGAAAGAGTGCATCGGCTAATGAAATCAGTAAATGGGAGTCGGAGTTGATTCAAGCGCAGTTTAATGAGGTAAAATTGTGTCAGACAACTTCAGTTTTTCAACTTTTACAGGGAATACTTTGTCTGAAAGCCCGTTAAAAGCTTAGATATAGTCGATAGACTCATTAACAGTAAGTTTTCGTGTTTTCCAATAAAGGAATCCTGGAGGTCTTGTGTGTTTTTCGTCGCTCCAAATCAATGTGAAGACAATGTTTACGTCGATATCTTGTCCGGTGTCGTTGCAACTGGACTTAGGAAGATGTTTAGTATTATCACAGAGGACAATCTACTTAAAGATGTGAGTAATTTACCATCTAGCTCAGCCTTTAAAAAAAGCTGATTGATGTATGTTGGTCGGTTCAAGTTTTGACTGACTGTCTGTCTGTCTACTATATATTTGTTAGGTTCGTGAGTTTGGGAAAGGCCAAACTGGAGGTGGGAAAGGAAAGGGAGGAGGTTCAGCCAGGCCACCACCATTCTTTGAAGTTTGTGAGCAAGCTAAAGCAATACTTGACCAAGGAGAAACGATCTCCCCATCGCTGATGGCCAAAGTCTTGAAATTCAAGCTACTTCAAATAAAACAGAAAGATTTGGAAAGAAGAGAAGAAGAACGGAAGGTGAGAATATGACAAGGTCTCACAAAAATTTATGCAGTTCTCAAAATTATCTTATCTTATGTTATTAGTTATTTGGGAAGCTAAAGGGTTAGTTAAAGTAGACACAAAAAGGTAGCAGGTCTTTTCAGAAACACCCCCAGGATCTCATGTCTTTGCTGGACAAACACTTATTAGGACCAATTGAAATGAATAAGAGGGGTTCACATGCAGTTTCCTCGAAATAGTTTTGTCCTTCTTTATTGATGATCTCTTTTTATTGACAGGCTGCCAAAGCTGCAGAATTAGCAAAGAAACAAGAAGAACTTGGTAAAAAGTCAAGAAGTCCATCAGGAAAAAGATCAAAGTCACCAGGGAAGAAGAAAGGAAAGAAAGGAGAAGCTGAAGCAGCTCCCTCACCCAAGAAAGACACTAAGTTGAAAAGAAGGGGTGATGTAGAGGACACATTTAAAACTATTGGTATGTTAGTAATGATTATAAATTAAAATTAATTAAAAATTATAAACCAGGTCAATGCACTTTTCCAAACTGTAGCATTCATACAGTATATCTGTTGTATTGATCAGGTCTAAACAACTGAAGCCAATTTAGGAAAGGACTATGAATCTGAATCCTGCCACCAAACTATATCAAATCCTACATCCTGACAATATTATCTAAGAAAAAAAATATTCTTAAATATTCAGATGATGAACCCGATGATGAGGGTTGCCCTCAACACTACGTCTTGATACATGGTATTCTGATGGCTGCAGTCATTCCCTACATGACTGATATTGGAATCAATATAGATGCCATTATCTGTGTGAAGTCTGAGAGCTATGATAAATTTGAAGTCAAGAAAGAACCAGAGGTTGAGGAAGACCAACCAGATGAGGTAAATAAATTATTAGATGGCTCCATTGTAAAAGGATCGGGTATGTGCTTGTTGGAAATTTTCAAAAATACAGGAAGTCTTTTAAGAAGGGTGTGGCTCAATTTGTAACCCCCAAGAGATACTAGCGTCAACAAGCTAGGGAATGAACATTAAATATTAATGAACATAAAGGCCAAGTTGGATGGTCGACATGCTGTTGTTGGGCAACTTTCTTCCATTTGAAAACAAGATCATAAACAACAGGCTCTTTTGATACCCTAAGAGAGACCAGGAAATGCTAAACCTCTAGACTTAAATTTTAACACCCTAAAAGATACCAAATCGCTGATTTTTACCCCTAAGAGATATGATGAGCATACCTGATCCTTTTACAATGGAGTCACCCCCTCCCCCCCCCTTTCTGGGAAATTAGAGCAGTTTTTGTATGACTGTGAAAATGACATGGTCATAGCACAGCACATGACATACAGGTATATACTCAAAGGGTGCTTTACCTATTCATGTTAGTATATTATTTTATGTGCCTTCCTCTGCTGTCCATTACTATACTTTGCTTTCATCCACTGTCCTAATACCTTAACTGTCATTAGCTGTCCTTAACTGTCATTATCCATCCTTATCTGTCCTTAACAGTCTTTACTTGTCCTAGCCTGCCCAAACCTGTCTTTTGTCCTTATCTTAAGGTCAAATATTATAAAGGACAGGTAGAGATAGCTAAGGACACATACGTACAGCAAATGACAGGTAAGGACAGTAAAGAATTAAGGACAAGTTAAGAACAGTTGAGGACAGCAAAGGATAGCAATGGAACAGGTAAAGCAAAGTGTCACCAGTGATCTCATGGCATTCACCCATGGAGTATACAGTTATTGGTTCAGGCCCCTTGCAATCCTCCCAGGTCATCCTAACTGCAGCTACCATGTTTATATCCCATTTCACAATAAAACACTCCTACTTGTTTTGTTATTGTTTCTTTTTTGTACAACTTACAGTCAGTGTAGTGAGGCACAATGTAACAAACTATTTCATTTTGTTCACAGAAGGAACAAGATCCAGAGGATGTTGAAAGAGCCATTAAAGAAGATGAACAAAAAGCCCAAAAACAAGAATTCAAACAAAAGCTGGAAAACTTTTGGAAAGAATCAGGGAACATTGTACTAAAAGCACCATTAGGACATAAGTTGAAGGACATGGCTAAGTATGTTGTGATGGTCAAAGACAAAGATGTACCTGAAGAAAACCTACAAGAGATTGCAGATGAGAAAAAGGTACCATATATTCATTCCAATAGACACTCTGGGTGTTTATTAGAAAGCTGAGCACAAAAGTGGTGCATTTATTATGTTAGGGGTGTGTATTTCAAAATTCAATATCTCATCTCCAAAAATATGTATCAAAACATTGTTCTCATCAAGGTTAGTCATTTCTCTAAAAAGATCTTGTCTTCCTAGACTTAGAAAATCATTGTTGTATCTTCAATTTGACATTATTTGTACTAGTGTTTAAAAATACTTCATTTGGCTTATTAAGGACATTCAGGGGGTGAATGAGGGGGTGTGGTTTATTAGAGGGGGTGTCTATTATTGCATACAGCACACATATGTAGTTATTTATGAGTTATTCAGGAGATAACATGGCTGAGTGGTCAATGCATCTTTCTTGGTTTAAATGATGAATGATTTAAGTCCAACATCCATTACAAAAAAATGTAATTTTGTAAAGGTCTACTAACTTGATCAAGCATCCATTCAGTGAACAAACTTACGTCAGGATCCCCTATACACCTTTGCAAAATGAAATCACACAAAAATATTTGGTCTTTTGACGCGTCACGGATAATTAAAAAAGCTTTCTCACGTTCACAAAAAATCAAAAATTGATTTCACATGGACGCAAAAAGATTTTAGACCTTAAATCACGTTTCACGTTGAAATATATAAGCCATTCACGTTTCATGCAAAAGTTATAGGGGACCCTGTTGCCAAGGGCGGATCCAGGGGGAGGGTCGCGGGGGTCAGGACCTCCCTGTGTTTATCAATGAATATGTAATGAATTTGCAACAGCAGTAATTTTCTTCTGTGAAAAGACTCACATCGATTGTTTACCTTATCCATGCCATTTATCTATACACTCTATTATTTTATGTCTATGTTTTAATTCGTGTGTTTCGCAACATCATTCCCTCTATGCACGTTTCACCTACATACCTTACATTCCTTTCCCCACCACACTACATTCCTTATCCACACACCCCTCCCCTCCCCTACAACTATTTTTTCTTAACACGGTTTTGCCCTCTTTTATTTGTTTTATTCATTTTTTCTTTCTTTTTTCTTTTTTCATTATTTTTTATGTTTTATTTATTTATTTATTTTCTCCTATTTCACTATTTTAGCTATCCACTTATCTATTTTTTGTTCTTCTCTTTTCAAAACATTTTTCCTCTTTTTCTTTTTGTTTTTGTTTTATCCCCTTTTTTACCAATTTATTTAGTTTATTTATATTTTTACTTATTTATTTTTCTTTTTCTTTCTATTTTTCATTCTACCTTTTTACCCCTTGTTTTAGTTTCTTTATTGCATACCCTATATACACTACATTTATATACACACTATTTTTTGCATACAACCAAATGCCCTATTGCATATCCTATATATAAACAATTGATCCAGGGGGAGGGTCGCGGGGGTCAGGACCCCCCTGTGTTTATCAATGAATATGTAATGAATTTGCAACAGCAGTAATTTTCTTCTGTGAAAAGACTCACTTTTAACATTCATTGAAATATCACTAAGCAATGCCAACCCTCTACCCATTCAGTTGTAAATATAATATTTTTGTTTCTAATAAAAAGTGTTAAAAAAACACTAGTCTAAGCAATTAATGCCATATTTTCAGTGAGTTCCAATGGCTTAAGACCTTTTTGTTTGGGTTCCCTGTTTGTAACCATCACGTGACCCCACCGTTGAAAAATCCTGGATCCGCCCTTGGTTACGTATGTGTTTTTAACTCAGTATTTTTTCTTTTGTAGACTGAGTTTGGTACAATCTTGTTTGAAGATGTTGCAGTAACATGCTATGACATGCTAGATCACTACATTGTGTACAAGCAGTATCTAGATAGCATGAAACTTCTCCATGTTCCTGTACACACCACCACAGCCATTCCTAGTCCTGTAGGGCTTGCTCCATCCATCACAGATGTCCCTTCCTCTCAGACTGTTGCAGGAGCACCAGGTAAGAATATGAACTTTTCATTAATATACAATTTATGGAAAAGAGAATGAAATGCATGAATGAATGAATGAATAGGTGGACAAATGAATTGATAAGCAAAAGGGATGAACACCAAATAAATGAACAAACAGAGAGATGAGTGAGAGAGAGAGAGAGAGAGAGAGAGAGAGAGAGAGAGAGAGAGAGAGAGAGAGAGAGAGAGAGAGAGAGAGAGAGAGAGAGAAATAAAGAGAATGGAGGAAGGAAAGAAAGAAAGGAGGAGAGAAGGAAGGAAGTACGACATCACAGATGTCCCTTCCTCTCAGACTGTCATAGGTACACCAGACACATGTAAGAATATTAGCTAGTACACTTTGTGAAAATGTAAATGAAATGAATGAATGAATAAATGCATGAATGAATGAATTTATGAATGTATGGATAGATACAGTAAGTAGATTATAAAAGAAGGATAAAGAAATAAAAATAAAGAGAAAAAGAAGGGAAGGAAAGAAATCTGAACATTGCAATAGGTTTCATGATATAGACTGTTTTGGCATGGTCATGTAACTTTGAAAGTACCATCAGAGATAACAAAATTCTTGTAGATAATAAATATTTAAATGATTATTATGATTTTAAATGATATAAAATTGAGCAAATCAGTGACATAACAAGGCAAATTCAGAAGAATCCTTTCCTTACAAAACAAGTTGTTTCTCAAGATGTCTTTTCCTCCCTTTTACTTCATTTTCTAATTTATTTAATTCTGATTGTGTTTTACATTGTATGTCATGTCCTCTAGCAGTGGACTTACAGGTTCCAATTCCTGTTGAAGTGGACAGTCGATACTATAAGCACCTCATGGATACAGTACCTCCAGAGAGCCATAGTGTGCCTCTAATACTGAATTGTTTGTTAGAACAGGTACAGTACATGTAGGAAACCAGTTTCATTACCATGTGACATTTCGCCAGGGTATTGGAGCATGAGAGAACTGGGATGGGAGGTACTCCCTATATACACTATTAAAGGTATATGCCACCCAATAGGGTATGGTTTTTCTGCTTTCAGGTCTGAGGTAGGGTATCATATTTTGCCATTTTAGTCTGGGATAGGGTACTGTTTTGGTTTGGGACAAGGTATGGTTTCTTCAAAAACACCACAGTCAGTTTCAATTTTAAAACAAAAGAGCTCAATAGAAGAGGAATAGGGTATGGAAAATCAAACTTTTTGGTCTGGTATAGGGTCAGGGTTTTGAACTGCTGGTGGTACCCACCCCCCTACCCCAAAAAAACACTCAGTGCTTCACACCCTACACCCCACCCTCTGGGCAATACTTGTATTAGGAAATCAGCTCACTACCACATCATATTTCACCAGGGAGTTGGGGCATGAGGGGACTATAGTAAATTTTGGATGGGATGATATTGTTGATTGAAATGATTTTTTTTCATGAGCTATGTCAAAGCAACCACAGCTAACCTCAATGACTTAACTTTGTCTTTTCAAAGGTGACAGCAACTGTGGATGAGAGTAATCCACTGGATAAAGAAGTACCACCACGTGATGATGGTTTAAACCATGTACTAGCTGCACATATAAACAGTAAAGCAAACAAGTTAGCATTGTCCAGTGATGAAAAGAAGGTATTAACTACGTGTAATTCAGATAACTTCACGTACACGCGTAACGCCAAAAGGCAAAGAGGATCACGCGCCTTGCTTTTTTCCCGCTTGACGTTGCGCGTTTTGCACTTTCGCGTTAACAGCAGACGCGAAATGACTCACTGCATCGCGGCAGACTCGTTAAAGTTGGTCACGCAATTCTTCTCTGCCTTCTGCCGTTTCTCGTGTAGATGAAGCTTAAAGTGCCCCTAACCCTAAATTTAAATTTTGATAATCGTTTCTTCATGAATGGAAATGTTTAACAGTTAAATAACTCTGGATAAAATCATCTCCTTCCGGAGCATTTTAATTTTTGAATTTTAATTTTAAATGCATTTGAAGTCGGAAAATGCAAATGAGATGACGTATTTGAGAAGTCCTTTTTCTACGTCATCTTATTTGTATTTTCAGATTTCAAGTGCTTAATACTCAGAAAGGAGATGATTTTATCCACAAATAATTAACCATAGGACTTTTCCATTCACGAACAAAGACAAACGATTATCAAAATTTCAATGTTGGGGTTATGGGCACTTTAAGCTCTCTAACACAGTCTGCGGAACCTCCACGAGAGACCGTTGTTGTGAGGTGACCATTCTCACCAAAGTGCATGGTCTAACAGTATTTTTTGTAACAGTCTCTTTTAGGAAATACTGAAGAAGAGAAAAAGCCCGTAAATTCCAACGTGCCAATCCTACTTCACCATGGAGACGCATTAACAGAACGTGCTCATCACCTCCAATCACAAAACAGCCTCGACCCCATGCAAACCGAGCTCAAAATGCTTCAGTTCTTTTCGCAAAGCAGCTTGGGTGATTTACCTGAACCAAAAGGGCGGGAAACTGTGGAACGCGCCGCGTGCGCCAATGAACTACGTCACTTCCTGAGATCAAAGTCTGTAGACCCAGCTGTTTTAGACCAGGCTTTAAAACAATATGCATTTGAGGGAATGCTGTTGAAAACTGTGAATGATGATGGAGATATCATAGATCCTGTTAAATTGGATGAAGCATTCAAATCTTACTGTAATCCGTGGGATTATCCTTATAGTAAACTGGAGGACTTTATGAAAGTAAGTAAGATGGCTTGAGCCAATCCTCCGAGACAGAAATCTTCAACCCTAATAGGCCCGCTCCATACATCGGTCTTGTCATGTACCATGTCTAATGGCTGACTTAAGGTCGGCAAAAGAGCGAAGTCTGAATCAATTCAGTACAGCTGCTTTTGTTTGGCTTGACAACTATCGTTGGTTCGATGGGAAATGCAACTCATTCTGCAGGGTCATCAACTGCTGTTAGAACGAAGCTCGCGATTTGTTAAAATGACAAAAACAAAGAATATGTGGATTACTCTGAACAATGTCTTTTTGTTCTACTTGTCGCCTGTGGCATTGTTTCCTTCCGACCGTAGTGTCTTACTGATTCTGCAACATTTCGTACAACTCAGTTACACCGTGTGTCCACCATTTGCAATGTTGCACGCAACTCAGTTACACCGTGTGTCCACCCCTGCAATGTTGCGCGCAACGTTACAGAAATAGTTGTAGAAGTAGAGAAACATTTTCCCCCCCGCAACTATAAGAACAATTGTTTTGGAATTTTGAGTCCCAACAAAAAGTTGAACACTAAATGACTGTCACTTTCTACTTGGAGATTCATAATTACATCTTTTTTTTTCTATATTACCAGGTGAAGTTCTGTAGCGATGAGTCCGGTAAACTAAAGATATCAGAAATTGAAAGTAATTCTCCTCTGACGTCATTCCGTAACCTTGACGACTGGTGTTTTGTAGAACACTTTGATAAAACTACCTTACTACAGGTAAGGCAAGAAGGGCGGGTAACGATCACGTGTCACGCTGGAAACTTTGGCATCACGTGACAAACTTTGAGATAAAAATGCTGATAGGTTTTATAAAATAACAAATCACGCATCACGCACAGGTTCATTCACGGATCACGTTACTAGTTTTGGTGCAATCACGTGTCACGCAAAATCCCGTTGTTACCTTGCATTGAACTTAACTGAGAGCTCTGAACTTCACTTTCATTATTGCCGGTGAGTGCTAGAATACTTTTACTCTTATTCATGTCCCATTAACCATTATTCCCTGAGATAGAGCAGTTTTCATTTGAGTGTGAAACGGGACGCGCCGTGCGGTAACCGTGATTTACCGTGCCGTGAACGTGAACGTCTGTGCCATTTTCAAAGTCATACGAATAGTGTTCTAACCAGGGTATTTTCACTAATCACAGGTTCTAGAGGAAGCCCGGTTTAGTCATCCATACGTGGATTCTTACTACCACAAGAGAGACCACTCCCTCCTTGTAGCCTTACACAATCCTGTAGGCAAGGACTCCAAGAGTCAGTCCTCATGGCAAACAAAGCTTCATTCCAACGTGGGATTCCGTAACTACCTGGATAACGTCGCTACTTCAATTCACACATGGATTGATGAACAAGAACGAATCAAGAAGGAAGCAGCAAGAACCCCGACCCCTCCACCCGTAGTGGTCTACGAAACACCTCCTCCTTTGAAAGAAGGTAGTCGATATGGTTTGATGACAAGGGCTGATGTCAATGCGCTAAAGGCAGAGGAGGAGGAAAAGAGCAAAAAAGGCAAAGGGAAGAAGAGTGCACGTGGTACGAGGACGCCTGGAAGACAGAGTGCAAAGTCGAGAGCTAAGGATCATTCACCTGACAAGAAGGGTACGTCTGTCTGCTTGTCGTCTGTCTGTCTGTTTGATTGAATGTCTGTCTGTCGTCTGTCTGTCTGACTGATTCTGTCTGTCTATCTGTAGGTCTGTATATCGTCTGTCTGTCTGTCGTCTGACTGTCTCATTGATTCTGTCTATCTGTCTATCTATCGGACTGTCTATTTGTAGGTCTGTCTATCGTCTGTCTGTCTGTCTGTCGTCTGTCTGTCTGTTTATCTGACTGACTGTCTTTCTGTCTGTCTATGAGTGTAATTACGCGTTTCTCTCTGCTAGTGTGTATCCTGAAAATCTCTGAGTTTATCACTTCATCTGTGTTCTGACTATCTGTCTGATTTTCTGTCTGTCCGTTCGCTATTCTGCCTGTCTGTCCAGTTTTAGCTATGTCCATCTTCAAAACAAGCAAACAAAGCACAAATCGACTGTTCATTATTACAGAATCTTTGAAGTACCGTTTCTCGAAAAATCACCAAAATGTCTCTGACAATGATTTTTTGTCTCCTTTAGGTGATAAAGATAAAAAGCGCGAAGGTTCAGCCGGCAGTCGACCCAAGTCAGGACGTTCCTCCGCCAAAGGCTCCTTATCAGTCAAGAGCTCTTCAAGTAAAGACAAAAAGGGAAGGTCAAGGTCACGTCTCAGTTCAGGCGACGAGGATGACGCAACACCTACTCAACCAATAGAACCGCTTGTTGAGGAACACTTTGATTTCATTGGCTACGACGTTGGGGACAATTTGATACATGCGTCCGGGTCCCTATCGACTTTGTTTCCTAGTGATGGGGGTCAAATACGGGTTGATAAGAATTCGTACGTCCAAGGGACGAATAACGTTAGGGTCTCGGTCTACAAGGACGGGAATATTTTCGTCCTTCATTTCGTTGAGCCTTTGGACGAAATTTTACCTCAAGACGACACAGAGCCAGCTAACAACAAGGACGAAGGCGATCAACAAAATAAAGATCTCGTCGAAGAAGGTATTGAGAAAAGCGAGATTGAAGGGACAGAGAAAGAAAACGTAAAAGAGGGCCCCAAGGAACCAAAACCGTTCTGTGACTTCAGCTCCTTTGTAGCACAGTTCAGTGACGGGATGATTTTGACCCATAGCGGATATGGGCCTCTTGGGTCCCTAACTGATAAAGAGGTCAAAGAGACAGATGTTACTTTGATAACGACTATCGCTGTTCCTGAGGGAGGGGCTACTGGACATGGTACACCAAGCCCTCAACCTAAAACAGGCTCTCCTAAAGCTAGGAAGAAGATGGAGGAAGAGGCAAAGAGGTATGTGATGGAGTTTGAGATTTTACGCTGTCGTTATGCCGTGTTTAAGAGAACATCTTAAGAATATTTTATTTGTAGTGAAGAACGTTGTGGGTTGATGATGATGATGACGATGATGTTGATGATACAGTACAAGATAAATATCCAGGGTTTTATTTCTGTACAGAATGGAAGAATTGCTTCAACAGCAAGAAGAAGAAAAACAACGCCTCGAAGAAGAAGCCAAGAAACGCGCTGAGGAAGAAAAGAAGAAAAAGCCTTTCCAGCACATGTACATCACGTGCCCTGACGGTCTTCATGTTGAGTATTTCAACGATGGTACCTACACAAGTGTAGATGACAAGGGAGGGGTGGGTGTTAGACAAAGGTATCCCATCAAAGGACTTGGCAAACAAGAATGTGAAAAAGTACGACAAAAACCCGCCATGGAAGAAGTATCAAGAACAATATTGACCAATGGAACTGTTATTAAGGTACAGTAATCATTTTGGGAATAAGCAAAACTTTTTTAATTAATGTTAGAAATTTCCAATGAGCAGGATACAGTAGACATTCCTTGTCGTTTTCACATTTATTTGGAATCTCTTCTAGTGATGATACTGCTGATGGTGATAACGATGATGATGATCATGATGTAATTTGTACTTCAACTTTTTCTGCAACGTTACGCACAACACAGTTGCACAATGTACGCGCAACACTAGTTGAGGGAAGAGAATAGAATTTCAATATTTGCATCTTTCGCTGAATTGAAAAGGGGTGGATGGACACTCGGGGTAAAAAAATGGTACCGTATGTCCAGGCGGACAGGAGAATACGTCTTGGTTACATTATTTTTCATTTTTCTTCACATTTCATGCAGTTTATGAAAGACGATGGCATACAAGTCCTTTTCCCTGATGGAGCAACCAGTAGATGTCAACAATACCCCTCCACCCCTCCCCAGAACACGACAACCAATACCCCATTAAACAAACCTCCCGAGCCCTCCCCCGTAAAGAAAACACTTCGTGCCGGATCATCGCAGAAATCCTCAGAGGAACCAGCCCTCCCTACTGCGTCCATACAGGAGAAAGTTCCACAGTGGATAAGTACTGGTATTAGAGGAGCAAGAATTGGCACTAAAGAGGATGGAACTGTAGAGTCGATTGATGGAGTACTGTATTCAACGGCCACGTGTCCAGAGAGTGGACAGGTACACATCAGTGGCGTGGTGCCACGTGTATGTCACGTGCTATGAGATGTAGTGTCAAATGTAGATCACGTGCTTTTAATTCATACCTTGGCATGGTAGAGCAAACTCCTCTGTGGAGTATTGTATTCAATGCCCACGTGTCCAGAGTGTGAATTTGTCTGTATTAGTGACGTGGTGTCACGTGTATATCACGTGCATTTGCTGTAGTGTCAAATATAGATCACATGCCCTTGCACATGGTTGAGCAAAATCCTATATGGAGTATTATAATCAATACAACGTGACCTAAATCTAATCTTTCGTTTTCAGGTTCTGCACACAAGAGAAGACAACGTGGTTACGGTCGAACACCCTGATGGGACCTTCACCGTCGAACACGAAGATGGCACCCGTATCACTACGTTCTACCATCAAATAGAACGCCAAACCCAGGTCCCAGACAACGAAACAGGGAAAGAGGCTCAGTATGATACATACAGAGGAAAGTTTGTCAAGGTTGAGTGTCCTGGGTTTGCTACTTTAGTGTTTAATTCTGAGGAAGGTTCTTGTGGGACGGTATTTGGTAATGGTGTTAATATAGAGACTTGTGCTGATGGTACAACTACTGTGGATAGAGTGGATGGATCACAGCTTCATATCGATAGTAAAGGTGAATACATTTTATAATTGGTATATTACGTGCGCTCTGATTGGTCGAAAACCATGTATTATTATAGTACACACGCATAGATGACGTCATTGAATCTTACGCACGCTCTGATTGGTTGAAATGTTTCAGTATATATTATATAAAACAAATAGATTCCATTTTGCCGTGGGTAATTATTTCAATAAATGCACAGAAGACGTCTAAATGTGGTGAGAATAACAGTCACGCCACTCACTTTGTCTTTTCTTTTTAAAAGACAACGCCGTTTCAGCCGTTTCAGTACGGACCGCAAAAACGGTGGGAAAAAAACGTTTTTTTAATCTGGATTATTGTGGACTACCACGCCCAGTTAAGACAACAAACGAACAAACAAACAAACAAACAAGTAAACAAGCAAGAAAACATCGGAATTTACTTACCATATTCTAAATCAGGCTTAGTCTGGTGTGCAGGCATCTCCGAAAACGCTGGCACAGTAAATCAAGCTGTGAAATAATGACGTAAAACGTGACCGTTTTCCATAAAGTTACCTAGTTCTACAACTACAATAAGAACTCTAACCAACAATTCTGTATTATTTTCCAGGTGTAGTCTCGTTTGCTCCCCGCCAGCTTGCCGGCAAAGTCGATCTTGCAGCACGTGAGCCTTCAGTCGAACCTAAAGAGACTCCAGCAGGAATTTACGTCATGCGCAGTACACAACAACTTTGTTGCGAGCTTAAAGATGATCGAGGGACTAGCTTTAGTGTCATGTCTAATGGAAACGCTTCTATTGACAAGAACCCACCACAGGAATCCCAAGACAAATCGACTGAACCAACTGGTCCTCTAACAACCCTTGTTCCTCGTTATTTTATTGTAAACTCAGACGGTTCCGGTTTTGAGCTCCTACGTCATTGTGACGTGAGTGAGTTTTTGTCCAAGGCTGAAAAGGACCCTGGTACTGCTGTGCTTAGGTCCCCTGTAGAGGGACTGCATCAAGCGACGAGCGTGACGGTATTGAGGCCATACACAGGTATGTAGCATTTTGAACTTCTTTATTGTGGATACTAAGATAGCAATGTTCACCAGAGATTGTCAACAGAGTGCTTGATAAGAACGAGTTCTCACTGCTTAGAGGACAGTGTAGAAGCAAGGGTGGCCGAGCGGTGAGAGCGCCAGTCTGTCACCTCTGTTGTCCCAGGTCGATTCCCTGACATCACATGTGACTTGAAGTTGTTTGTTTGTCTGTTTGTCTGTCTGTCTGTCTGTCTGTCTGTCTGTCTGTCTGTCTGTCTGTCTGTCTGTCCAGTTTGGTCCTCCAGTTTTCCTTCCTCAGTAAAAACCAAAGTAGTGAGCTGAGAATTGTGTGTATGTACAGTATTAAAATGTAGTGGAAGAGTGTGAGAGAGTACAGTGTCGACCACCGACCCTCTCAAGATCCCTCAAATGTAATGTTTTATCGTTTGGTGTAGAGAGATGGGACATAGGGTTTAACCTAGCTGTCAAAGATGATTTGAAGGCCAAACCATTATAGATATTAATTCAAAGGAAGTACTTCCTCATCAATTATTTTAAGACCCTGAGTGTTGGTCTAGACGGGACTCCAAGCTCGTCCTTCGTCCTTCGAAAGTCCGACGATGGCTTAGTTTGAGGGGTTAGAGATTAGTGGATGTGTTCGCAGAGATATCCGCATCGTACTTACAACAAAATCTCGACGTAATACTTGATTTATAATCTTTGTTTTAGGTGGCGTTAGTAATATTTGGCTGATGAAGAAAGACGAAGACATTCTTATACCGGAGGCTTTAAGAGAACGTGATTTCAGGGCGTTCCCAGCCCATGAGGAAAAACGTCCTGGTCCTAAATTCGGCACAAATGTTGGTAAGAAGCGTATTTTTTTTTCTTTTCTTTTTTCCCTACTTTGTGGACCTTCACTATTTGAGCTTATCAACCTCGTTGCCATTGGGACTTACTTCGAGTCATTTCGTTTTATTTCCTCTCTACAAAGGGAGTAGAAATCGTAGAAGGGAAGAGGAGGGTAGGAGAAGAGAGGGAAGAGAAGGTAAGGGAGGGGAAGGAGAAGAAAGACAGGAAATAGGGAAATAAGCTAAACACATTGACTCAAATAAAGTTGTTATATGTTTGTGGTTGGGATAGTCAGGAGTTGGATATAATGTGGGTCAATACAGCGGCGTTCTAATTATCACATTGTTATTTTAGGTGCTGGAGTGAACGTTGGCTCTGTTTCAAAGAAAATAACCGCTCCACCAACAATCACCTGCCCGCGAGCCCTGGAGCTACGTCAACTGATTCAATACAAACCACTCACTGATGAACAGAGGCAAATTATTGTCAAGTCTTTGAAAGAATATGGAGAGTACGTTGCTAAGAGACAAGAGAAACTTGACTCGATTCTACCACAGGAACCCCGTGAGGAGAGTGAGAAATTGCGCGCGGAAGACCTGGAATCGAAAGTGAGTCTAACATGTGGACAAGAGGATGGGAGGGGAGGGAGAGGAAGTATTTATACCAGCCAGCTCTCATTCTATCCTCTTGAGAGAACTAATGTTTTGTTTTATTATTTAGATGACGACGGATAAAGTGGATGAAGGTGGTTCAAAGCCTGAGGCTGTAGAAAGTGATCAAGTGCAGCAACCAGTAGAAGACGAGCAACAAACAAACGGTATACGTGAAGCAGTAGACAACTTGACTAGTAAGTGGATGAACGACTGCACTAAGACTAAACCAAACTATCCAAAGGCCACACTGATATTTTCACTACCGCCACCATTGCCACCGCCATCGTTGTCATCATCACATCATCATCATCATCATAATCATCATCATCTTTATCAACACCATCACCATTAGCGTCATAATCTCTTTCATTGCCAAAAGAGCAGTTTTCGTACGAGCGTGACCGTGCTGTGTCAGTGCCATGTTGTCTATAAAACATTTGAATTTCCTGTCGTAACCCTACCGTGCGGTGTCCGTGCCATTTTCTCAGTAATACACTGCTCTATCATCTGAATGCTCGGGATCAACATGTATTAAAAACACTAAACCAATACAATACTTTTATCATTACCACCACTACCAGTCTGTGAACAGCCTCAGGGAAAAAGGGGTGGGAAAGCCTCTCCCTCCCCTCCCCTCCCCAAGACCCTTTCTCCCTCCCTTTCCCCCTTCCCTGAGCCTGTTCACAGCCTACACCTACCACTGCCATCATCCTCAAACTGTCAAGGTAAAAATAACCAACTTATCGTTCTCCATGTGCTTTACTTTGTCTGCCTTTTATCCATTCAGGTGAATTACAGGCTGACGCTGTCAGTCAAAAGTACGTTGAGGCAATCACACCTGCACCAGTCCCTGCTCCTCCACCACCGCGGTGGAAAAGGTCGAGATCGGAATGGGAACGAGACAAGATTGAACTGGCTGAACTGGAGTATGGGAAAAATGCCCTGAGAGACAAACAAGTGCCGCCTTACTTTGAAACATCTGAAGGTCAGTAGAATTGTTGAGGGAGTGGGAGAATGTATTTCCACAGGGAGCCCACAAATTGTTTGCTTATCCACAGGCAGCCCAAGATGAAAAAACTGAGCACGGGAAATCAAAACTAAGACTTCACTTTACTCATTTCAGGTCAAAATTTCCTACGGCATGAATATAGAACTGATATAAATATGGACGCACTAACTTCAAGACTAGCCGAACAAACCCGTCACCCTCCCCCAGGGGAAGGAAGTGTACCAGACACACCCAGATCTAACTCAGGTGAAATCCAAAAAACTTTGCTAGAGTTTACAAGCCCGGAAGTACCTCAGCAGAACGGAAGTAACTCTACCAATAATGACGCAGGTTCACCAACAGCGAACGGAAATACTTTGTCACCTAATAATCTACGTCCTACCAACCCCACCCCTGCTCATGCTACGGGCGATGGTACCCCTACCCCCCTAAGACCAAACAATCCAACACCTGCGCATGCGCTATCAAAGCCTGTGAATGTCAGACCCAGTAACCCCACGCCAAAGCAAGCCGCGAATCAAGAACTGGCGACTAGTAATGATTCGCCGAATTTTGATGAGTCGACGCAGTGGAGGAGTAACTTGGAGTCAGTGCAGGAAGTTGTACAGCCCGAGGAGAATGATGGGATGGAACGGGGCAACGACTCTGAAAACAGCGAGTTTATGACTGATACTCGTAAGTATCTCAGTTATAAGAAACAGTTTGTCCTACTTTCGCAAGTCTTTTTCTCCAGCCGTAAAGGTTACGCCTGCGATACTCAGAGCATCAGCGGTTTCACAAAGATTCTCGGTTCATACTAAAGAGGAGTTCTATATTTACATAGTTTCTGAAGTACGATGGAAGCCAGTTATTACTACCACCTACAAGTCGAAATTAACTGGTCGTATAAACGGGGTGTCCGTATTAAAGGGGTGGATTTTTAAGATAGGTTGGGTTTTTTTGGGCGAAATGTAGTGTAGAAATTGGGAAAAGAATTCATTAACGGAGTTGAGTATCAGACTCAATGTATGAGAAACTATCTGAATGGGATTCTATTTTCTTTGAAAGGTATATAAATCAAGGTTCGTGCTACTCCTTAAAATCCTTGAAAACTCCTTGAATTTCATTTACGTTTTCAAGGGCGCTTGAAAAGCCCTTGAATTTTAGAAATTCTGCTCAAACTCCTTGAAAACTCCTTGAATTTATACTTGTAGTTACTTGAGTGGGATGGGAAACATAGAAACTTTTTTTTACGTGTAAGTGAGGGAAGAGGATGTCCTAGTATTTCAGTAAACCATTAGTAAAAATCGGGAGCATTGGTGGCTAAACTCGCTAAGTACGCCCCACCCCTCCAAGGGCGGATTGGTTTATTGTTATTTTTTTGTCCTACAATGTTAATCGATGTTGTTATGTAAAATTTCAGCTGGTAACCCTAAAACTGGTCCTAAAAGTTTGTATGTGGATGTGGCAGGAGTAGAGAGAAAGGAGAAAGTCAAACTACCAGCATCTATACTTAGCGCAAAACCTGGTGCCTTACCTAATACACAGGTAAATCATCATCATCATCACCACCACCACCAACAACAACAACAACAGCAACAAAAACAACAACAACTTCTTTTTCTTTCGCTTATATTTAAACTTTATGCCCACATAAACATTTTTAACAACAATTTGCAGTACACTCAACTAACCAACTAACCGGCACTAACCACTATGAACCAAGTTCCCGCTTCAAGTTTCTGGAACATGTCCCCTTTATGTTTTGACTTTCTATTTAGTAACGCCTCGTGTGCGTCTAAAATTCAGTAGACACTGGATGTTGATGATTTGGTTCTCTGTACCTAAAAGTTGAACTGTTATCCCCTTCTTATTCATTTTGAAATAACTATTATATAACGCGCGCTCTCATTGTATACATTGTAAACTCCAAATCTGCACACAGCACGCGCGCGCACTTTTCGAATATTTTGTCACTGTAAATGAACACTGAATTTGCTCGGAAACAACGTATTTTATAAAAGAAATAGAAAACTTGCCCGCTTTGCTGTGTGCAGATTTAAAGCACTTGGGGATTGATCAGAACACTCGGCTATGCCTCGTGCTTCTCTTAACACTTCTCTCGTGTTCTGATCAATCCCCGCGTGATCTAAAATTGCACACAGCACGTGCACGCGTTTTCTATTTCTTCAATCTTTTCATATCACGATTCTTTTTCTGATCTTTTTCAGTTCTCAGAGACAGAAGACCCTGTGCGCAGGCGCGTCAATACCGTATCCGTTGCTGGTGGCAACAAGATTGCTCCAGGTCGCATAGAAAGTCTACGAGGCTTCGAACTCCTCCCCCCTAAGGTCGATTTTGGTGTCCTTAAAGAAGGCTGTACCTACATACACACCGTGTTAATAAAGAATGTTGGGATTGATAGCTGTCGGTTCAAAGTCAAGCAGCCTCCACCATCAACTGGTTTACGTGTGCTGTACAACCCTGGACCGGTGAGTTTGTTGTATCACTTCAGTACCTTTGCTGTAACTCAGGGTAAAGTCCAAAGTCAAGCTGAGTCTTCTCTAAAAATTCTGTAGTACGAAGCCCTGAAGTAGTTGGTACCTACCAATTTAGTTGGTACTTGTCAATTAATAGTCTCCTTCTCAGCCCTTTGAAGGCTTGTTGCGCAACGTTGGGCGAGGGAAGGTTGCGTGACGAATCTTAAAACATTTGTCTACAGATAGTGTATTTTATATTGTAATTTCCTTCAACGATAGTTGCTCCCTGACTTATCAGGCTCGCTAAGAATCCCCGTGAAAGTCTTTGGGTGTTTTTCTCAAAGCGCGCGCTATATTGACTTTATAAGAATGTTGTTTTAGCTTTTCGGCGCTTTTGCAGATACTTCCGCCGGTGTTCTCTTTATCAATACCGCTCGTCGATAAAAAGGCCGCAAGTATGCAAGTTAAAGCAGAGCGATCTTAATACAGACTTTTCGTGGATTTCGATTCCAAGGAAAATCACGCACTTCTGATACACCCATATTTTTCTTATGATATTGTATTTAAGGTAGTTTCGTATAGTCTTAGATTTCATCAATGAATTACTTTAAAATCTAACGACAATTCATTCAATAAACATGTTTTTTTTTAATTTATTAATCTAAAAAGGGAGAAGTATGGGTTGGAAATAAAAAGAAAAAACGGGCTCACCGTATTATTTCAAGAGTTAGAGAAGCACAAAGGAGAAAACTCTCCGATTAGGTACATTGAATATCACCCATTTCAGCGTTGGTCTCGCCGGCCTTTTTGGTAGATAAGATTCAGCAAATTTATAAGTTTGAGCTTTTGCACCTACATCCCGCAGTGTACAATATTGTTCGATAAAAATTTTCCAAAATTAGCCGATAAAATCTTATTTTTCTACATTAAGCGCTCTCGTTAGTGCCCAGACTCCCCACAGTAAAACAAATGTTCTTTCATAAATGTGCGTGCGCGAAAATATGCGCGGGGAGATGCGCAATAGCAAAGGTCCGGAACTACCTTAAAGTTTTGGCCCGTATGATTGGCTGTAGACTGAAACCACAAATCGTAGTGTTCGCGTGAATAACCAACACAGGTAGCCCAAAGAGTGAAGTTTGCAGTTTCAATGTGGGTTTCACTGTATTTGTTTTACTATCGCTTTAGGTTGCAGCTGGTATGAACGCTAAACTTGACGTTGAGATCTTTGCAGTAGCTGTGGGTGTGGTTGGTGAGACAGGAGTTGGTCAGGTGGGACATCACGTGGAAATCGTCACGGAGACTGACGTCATCTATCTTCCTGTTTATGCAAATATCCTTTCGAATGTTCTATAAATAACTCGATGCCTTCTGGGAGGGACTGAGACGAGCGTCACGTGGTGTGACGTGTTCACGTACACGGAAAAGAGGGTCTCAATGGGGTTAACCGTCAAACGACCTAAATCTTACTCCGTCAAGCATCAAATCAAAGCTGCAATTTAACCGTTCAGCGTCAAATACATTAACCGTCAAGGCCGGGAAACTCACTGTGAAGCAATATTTCTTCCAAATGCCCGTATTCGTCGACGTACTGAAACACGTATTCAAAGGCATAATAACATTTCCAGTCGTTTAAAACTGCTATAAGATTCATAAGACGTCATACCAAGTCCAAAACTGATCCTTCACTATATCGAATTTCGCCTGCATCAGATTATTCATTATTTTTAAAGTCAAAAATCAAACTCCATTATATGATCCATGACGCATAATAGCTAATTTCGTAAATATTATTCATTATCACTTATCAATATTTAATTGGCTTATTTTAACCGTCATCAAAACACCGATTTTTTAAACGTTAACCCATATTGAGATCCTCGGAAAATGGCAGACGGCAAAGAGGACCATGTGACTTGAATTTTTGCGTCAGGCGTTGCCGTTTAAACGCGTTGTCTTTGTCGTAAACGCGTAAAGTCACGCTAACGTTTAAGCTCTAAACGCGCAACGTCAGATGCGAAAAAAAGCAGGCCGCGTGATCCTTTTTGCCGTCTGCCGTTTTCCGTGTGCATGAAGCTAAAGCTCTCTATTGTTAAGAACTGCTTTTTTACAAGTAGCCACTGTACTTGTAGGCAGTGTTCTGTAGGGGCGGATTTAGGGGAAGGGTGCAAAGGGTGCGCAACCCCTCCTAGGACGACTTTCGGTCCTTTTCTTCTCTATATTTTCCCAAAATATCTTCTATATAGATTACAATTTCTGTAACGCTGCCCCTCCCTCCCTGAAAAATAATCCTGGGTGCACCCCTCCCTGAAGAAAATCCTGGTTCCGCCCCTGGTGTTGTCTTGTCATGCGACTCCCTTGAGACGCAACAGAGCCTCGAGACTAAATATTGCGTATGGGCTAATGTAATTTGTTGGAAGTATATATTGTTTAGTTATATTCTTAACATATTGTACCTATTATGACGTCATATGAGTACGAGAATCGCTATGGAGACCAGGAAAATGGTCTTAGTAGTGGAACCATTCGAGTGCCAAACAGACCGCCATCACGTGACCCTACAAGGCCGAGAAAGGCTGGGGATTATGCGTTACTTGACCAGACAAACCTGACTTAGGTACGTAACCACAGACGAAGAAACGGATGGCATGGTCATAGAGTGGTTTTCGTATGAGTGGGAACACTGTACGGTAACGATACGATACGGCTACAGCAGGAATTTCGAATGTTTTTATAGAAACTATGATACTGGTACAGTTACGATACGGTACGGTAAGTTTCCTACTCATACGAAAACGACTCATGGTTAGCTGCTTATAACAGACCCAGGGGGATTTAAAATGTTACCCTATCCAAGGGAAAAATGTTCAATAAGAATTGCCCCAAACTACTCTTTATTGGGGGAAACGTACGAGAACCCGCACCACTAATTTGGAAGAGTAGATGATAGTGTGGTCTGTTATCTTTTCTTTTCTTTTTTTCTTTTTCCGTGTGTTCTTTTTCGCTATTCAAGATAATAGTCTGATAGTGCTTCGATTAGGCGACGCGTTGTATGAATAAATTCCGCGTTAATGTTTATTCGAGAGCCGCGCTCATGAATTTTGCTCTTAGATGTGGCGCTTTTATCGGGGACGGCGCTTAAACGAGTGAGGTCCATTCACTCATACAATGCAGTACAATTGACAATCTTTTTTTCCATTTTCCACAGTTCCCTTGGCATACGGTACTTCACGTTTTTCATCAATGGTTGTAATTTTGTGTTGAAAGTTTTATAAATAAAATTGTACATACTTGGAATATGGTATTTGTTATTATACCACACCTTTTTGTAGAGGGGTCAAGAACTTGCTAAACGAGCGAGCTTGATCCCGTAACACGCTCCTAGAGCATAGCTCCCTCGTGTATACCAACTATTTCACGCAAAAAAAATGGTTGTGCGACAATCATTTTGCTCTCTGCTCATGCTCCCTGATATTAAACTTGTTAAATGTGAGGGAGCAAGCTCCGGGAGCAAATTATTACATGCAACAAGCTCTCGCAGCATGCTCCCTCGTGTGTACTGGTTGTGCAAAATGACCCAGGAGCATATTGCGTGAGCAAGCTCCCTCGTGTGTATCAGCCTTGATTAGCGGTTTTCCAACGACTGAAAACCGTACAGCACGTTCATAGCAGGAATTTCATCGTGATACCGACAGACGTCCGCACAAATTAAAACGAATCTTTCTTCAGTTTATCAGTTTTTAAATCCCGTCTAAACAATCTCCAGGCATGATCTTTATTACTAATGAGAGAGGTTGTTTGAACCCATGGAGCATGCGCAGTAGCATAGTTAAACACATTTGCGAGTGAGTGAGTGACTCATTTGCATATTAACACATGGATTTGCAATCCACGAGTTAAAAATGAATAATAAGGCATGGTATATGAAAAAAAACCTATATATAGGTATATAAATTACCCATAGGTAATTTTGGGTCTTTTTCATATTAATACTATTAATGTGTCGTATGACTGGCATGAATGGAAAACAAATTAAATGTATCAGAATGAAGAAAAAAAGCCTTATCTATTTGAATAAAAAAAGCTATATCTGTCGACTATTGGCTGGTTCGTAGCTCCCATGTAAGCGGGAGGGGTTGGAAATCCATCATTTTGATTAATCATCATATTGAGCTTTTTATCATTATCGAAACCTATTTACTTGTTCGGGAATCTCATTTACCTGCCATGATATACTGTCGTTGATCATATTGCAGAAATGCGAGCGCAAAGCACGAGTAGTCTCCTACGCAGCCGCAGTTTTGCTGTCAAGCTAAGCCCTAGCGTGACAACAAAACTGTGGCTGCGTAGGAGACTAAGCACGAGTCGCACGGACAAAATTCAACTAATGCCCTGTTCAAACGAGCTCTCAAGTCGATTCAAGTTTTGACTTGCGCGGGCTTGCACCTTCGTTTGAACACCAACTTGCATCGACTTGAGTCTACTTGCATCGACTTGAGAGCACTTTGAACGTGCTCAAATTTTTTCTCAAGTCGATACAAGTTTTTCCTCGTTTGAACAGTCACCACACTAAACTTCATAAGTTGGTTTTCATATTTTTTCGTCCGAACTTCTTGCACATTTTCTCTCCTACAAATAATTCAAACAAAAACAAAACTGATTTTCTCGCTGTCCTTCAGCTAACTGATTTTCCTTGAACGTTTTTGAACATTTTTCATCTACGTGCGTGCAGAGGTGTTCAAACGAGGACGCAAGTTTCAAGTCAAAACTTGCATCGACTTGCGTTCTCGTTTGAACAAGGCCTAATATGTGTTCGCAGCAACTACTTTCTAAGACAGTTACGAGATGTACGTACGTCACTGCTTTCCAATTCTATTGTAGTGATAAAAAACGTTGTTTCGTGCGAGCCGCTCGACAAAAGTTTTACAGCCAAGTAGTTCACAACGACTGTTTTTTGGTCGATTTTTTTCCCTGCATGATTCTCTTTGCTTTGAACGTTTATTTTTCTTGTAGCTACAAAGACATGTCCATCTTATACTAAATAATTCATGGAATTCGACAAAAAGCGCCAAATTACACATCTTTGAAATATGTCTGGAACTGTCACGTCTCCCAAAATGAAACGAAATAAATGAGCGGAAGAAAATGAAAATTAAGATAGCGCATCAAGTTCAAGTTTTCATTTATTTACACACCAAGAATATAGATATATTTACATTATGCATTTATACATTTTTTACAGATATATATTGATATAGAATAGTAAAAAAAGAACTGCATTTACATTTATAAAATAACTATGATTTTACCGCGCGCTCTGATTGGACAAAGAACGCGCGTCGCGCGTTCTCTATGAGAACACACAGCACGCGCACGCACATTTTAAAACTTTCTCCAAAGAAAAAAGAAAAGAGAACTTCAATTGTATTTCACAAAAGAAATAGAAAACTCGGAAGCACGCTGCCTCCTTTTCTATTTCTACAATATATATATGGTGTGCAGTGGCTAAATGAGCATGAAGCTTTCAAGGCATCCAAGCTTAACAATGCAATAGGGGAATTTCAGTCTCCCTAAAAAAGTGTGTGTGTGTTTTCGTTTCTTTCATCCAAACGATAAAATTGCAATTCGTCTCTCTCAACCTTTTAAAAGTTTGTTGAAGAATAAACATTTCTCGTATGCCAAGCGTTGGTTGAGGTATCCTTTTACGTAGTATGTGTTTCACGTTGTCACGGTTCATAACATATACTCCCCTGTTCCCTTCATTAGTATGGCGTATCCTTTTTGCACTGGAGTCAGTTTTGACGGCATACTTTTGATATATTAGGGACCTTACGCAACCACGACGGCAACGTGGACGACGACGGCATAATGCAGGTGCAAATGTGTAGAACTGCAAAGATATCGACCGTACTCTTCAAAACTACAACGTGAAAAGTCCAGATTTCACGCTCTACCGAGAACGGCAACTTGTAGAAGTAAATAAGCTTATTTTTCGTTCGCACAGAAAACTGATCTTTCATTTTCATCTATTTCAAGTCTGAATGTCACAAGAAAATGGACAAGCGAAAGAAATAGCGTTATCGATTGTTCTTTAATCTTTTTTGGCGTCCCGTCTTCACTGACGTCGCCGTCGTCGTTGCGTAAGGTCCCTAATGATGGGTGCAGCACACAAAACGTTCCACCAGCCAATAGGCGACATGCACCAACAGGTCACGTCACCCTATCTCCCCTAAATGAAGTAGCAATGTACTCTAAAAATGGAAAGACCGTCTCAATATTAGTAAAATAGCAAAGTTTCAGCTCATAAGATGTAATACAGGACCAATGCTAGTGAATTTAAGATTGAAGATTTTCTTAACACGTTTTGCCCAACGAATCTTAAGAAAATATCTCATCTTAAACGAAAAAACCCCTGGAACTTTGCATATTTTTAACTAATATCAAGGTGCTCTTTCTATTTTCGGAGTTCATTTTGACGGTACAGTTTGATTTATGGGAGGCAGGGTCACGTGACCTGTTAGTGCATATCGCCTATTAATAGACCTTTCCACAAAATGGCTTTCAACCTAAGACGTAATGATCCCTGAAATACTAAAGAGTGTGTCTCACATAGGTACCGATTATATGACTGAAATTTTAGCCCGTCTGACAGGGCTGAAATATTTTCGCGATTACATGACAAAATCAACCCGGGCTAGGTTTTGTCACCTCTTCAAAGCGCCTGTTCAATACACATTCCGCTGCCACATTACGGCGTGGATCTGGTTTTCAGCCCGGGCTGAAATGTTAGTCGCGATTACATGAGAATTTTTAGCCCGTTTCGCCGGGCTGAACCTTCCAGATCGGAAATTCAGCTCGGGATCAAATTTCTTCATGTAATCGAAAACTAAATTTTATATACATTTGTTGAGGAGATCGGGCTGCAGTTTCAGCAGAAATGTCAGCTCGGGCTGAAAATCGTCATGTAATCGGGTCTTAAGTAACTCTGCAAAAATGTAGAAAGTTTTAGTGAACTGAAATCCGCAGACAAGTGAATTTTTGAAATTTCCTAATTTTACAGACAAATCTACGTCTGTGGGTATAGCACATTCACCAAGCCATAATTTTGGTGTTTTTTCTTATATTTAGTAGAAATGTACTGTACTACGATACTACGCTACTACGGTACCCAGCAAGTCTACTGTGGTGTTTTTTCTTATATTTAGTAGAAATGTACTGTACTATGATACTACGCTACTACGGTACCCAGCAAGTCTACTGTGGTGTTTTTACTTATATTTAGTAGAAATGTACTGTACTACGATACTACGCTACTACGGTACCCAGCAAGTCTACTGTGGTGTTTTTTCTTATATTTAGTAGAAATGTACTGTACTACGATACTACGCTACTACGGTACCCAGCAAGTCTACTGTGGTGTTTTTTCTTATATTTAGTAGAAATGTACTGTACTATGATACTACGCTACTACGGTACCCAGCAAGTCTACTGTGGTGTTTTTACTTATATTTAGTAGAAATGTACTGTACTACGATACTACGCTACTACGGTACCCAGCAAGTCTACTGTGGTGTTTTTTCTTATATTTAGTAGAAATGTACTGTACTACGATACTACGCTACTACGGTACCCAGCAAGTCTACTGTGGTGTTTTTTCTTATATTTAGTAGAAATGTACTGTACTACGATACTACGCTACTACGGTACCCAGCAAGTCTACTGTGGTGTTTTTACTATAACAATAGAGTTGATGTTCGCGGGCGTAAATGTGTTTTTGGCCCGACTCAGGCTCATTTTAGCCCGAGCGAAGCGAGAACATCAACATCATCACAAGAACATCAACTCTATTACTATTATCATAACTTTATAGGGCATTTACAAAACGAATAAACCACTACATATTCTAAAAAACCGACTTCACGTCGGTGTTTATTTCATAAATTTACTTGCCGAGTTCACAAATGATTCTTGGACTAAAATAGTTTTTGTCGAAATATGTTTATACAATAAAGGTGAAATGGTAAAATAGTGCAAAAATGCAAATATAGTCATTTTGGTAGTTGGGCATAAATGCTTCAAGGGAACTTGTCTAATTTGAAAGACTTACATTGACTTCGGCGCCTGAGAACGGCGTTGCTTGATCCACTTTCAACTTCACTCGATGTTGTAAATGGCTACTAAGCAGATTTGATGCCAGTCAAGGCACTTGGTGTAAGGTCTGTTTTCTTTTTTGACTGAACTTCGGCGTAAAAACGGCGTAGAATATTATTCAACTCAATTGGACATACAGTGTTTACGTCGTCTCTTCCAGGTTTGAACACCACTGAATTTTTTCAGTCCCCATAAAGTTTGATTTTTAGTATTTTTCGGAACCGACTGCTCTTCAACCTTGTTTAAATCTTCTTTCCCGAGTTCTGACGACTGATTTTTTGTTCTTCTAACAATTCTTCTGCCATTTTTCCTTGATTTTGTAAGCACAACTTGAGACTATGCAAGATTGAAAACGGCGCCAAGCTTGTTGGCATTTGAGTGGTTTCCCTCATTTCATTGGCTAAACAGATTATTTTCCCCGTTTCTTATTGGCTGACGGCAGCGGGCTAAAATCTATTTTAGCCCGCTGATTTTCCCATTTTAGCCCGCAAAATGCGCCACAATGCCCTATAAAGTTATAATAATTATATTTAGTAGAAATGTACTGTACTACGATACTACGCTACTACGGTACCCAGCACGTCTACTATGGTGTTCTTAGTTATAGTAAACAAAAAACTATCTATATTTTAATAAGCCTAGGGTCAAAAATTCTCCTATTTAATGAGGGTATCAACCTTATTACCGGTGACCCTGTAGTTTACATAATAGTCCTCAATTAAGAATCCCAACTGGCAAGGAGGCGAATCACATGGCTTTATGCAAGCATAGTCGAGAAACTGAATTTGAACTAGGCGTTGCCCGTGACAAATTCAGCCTCAGCTAGAGGCCAGAGCGGGGACGGGGACTCGAACTCGGGACTACCAGACTGCGAGACCAACGCTCTGACCACTCGACCACGCCGCCTCCTCATAGTAGAAATTTACTGTATGTACTACGATAATAGAGTCGTTTTCGTATGAGTGGGAACACTGTACGGTTACGATACGATACGGTTACGGCATGAATTTCGAATGTTTTTATAGACATTACGGCACTGACACGGTCACGGTACGGCGCGGTAAGTTTCCCACTAATAGGAAAACGACTCTATACGCTACTACGGTAAAACAAACAATTAATCAAACAAACAAACAAACAAACAAACAAACGTCGAGGACGGGAAACCTGTGGTGCTGCCTTTATAATTGCAAATCCTTTCAGATAACGTCAAACCGTAGGCCCCGTACGTCTCTCCAAAACTAGCCTTGACCACGGAGGAAACCGAAAGTTCGTGTTTTTGAGGAGCGGCTTGTAAACATCCGCAAGATTATAAGAAATTAAATGTTTAATAACAAATTCCAGGGAAAGGAGACGAGACTTATTTAGTCATTCACGGTACAAGTTGTTCAGTGTTGTTGTTGTTGTTGTTTAGTCGGAGATCAGGGATGACCATTTTAAGTGATCGTGTTTTGTTGATGGTAAGGATGTCATAATGTTTATGGATGGACGTGCTTGCCTGAGATGCTGCAATCCTACATCGGTAATTGAAGTATAATTAAGGACAAGTGTGGTAATGTTTGTTGTTGGTAATGCTTGGCTGAGATGCTGCAATCCTACATCGGTAATTGAAGTATAACTAAGGAAAAGTGTGGTAATGTTTGTTGTTGGTAATGCTTGGCTGAGATGCTGTAATCCTACATCGGTAATTGAAGTATAACTAAGGAGAAGTGTGGTAATGTTTGTTGATGGTAATGCTTGGCTGAGATGCTGCAATCCTACATCGGTAATTTTAGTACCATTAAGGTGAAGTGTGGTAATGTTTGTTGATGGTAATGCTTGGCTGAGATGCTGCAATCCTACATCGGTAATTTCAGTATAATCCAGGTGAAGTGTGGTAATCTTTGTTGATGGTAATGCTTGGCTGAGATGCTGTAATCCTACATCGGTAATTTTAGTATCATTTAGGTCAAGTGTGGTAATGTTTGTGGTTGGTAATGCTTGGCTGAGATGCTGCAATCCTACATCGGTAATTGAAGTGTAACGAAGGTGAAGTGTGGTAATATTTGTTGTTGGTAATGCTTGGCTGAGATGCTGCAATCCTACATCGGTAATTGAAGGGTAACGAAGGTGAAGTGTGGTCATGTTTGTGGATGGTAATGTTTGGCTGCGATGCTGCAATCCTACATCGGTAATTGAAGTACCACTAAGGTGAAGTGTGGTAATGTTTGTTGATGGTAATGCTTGGCTGAGATGCTGCAATCCTACATCGGTAATTGAAAGGAAACGAAGATGAAGTGTGGTAATGTTTGTTGATGGTAATGTTTGGCTGAGATGCTGCAATCCTACATCGGTAATTGAAGTACCACTAAGGTCAAGTGTGGTAATCTTTGTTGATGGTAATGCTTGGCTGAGGTGCTGCAATCCTACATCGGTAATTGAAGTACCACTAAGGTCAAGTGTGCTAATGTTTGTTGATGGTAATGCTTGGCTGAGATGCTTCAATACTACATCGGTAATTTCACTACCTTCAAGGTCAAGTGTCCTAATGTTTGTTGACGGCAAATCTTCACTTATGCTGGCAAGACACTCATCATTGGCTTTACATTTCAACTTAATGATTGGGCAGAATTTGTGCTTCAGTGAGTTCATGATTCGTTTCGCACCTGTGGCTGTCTGGATACCACATTCCAAGCCATCGATATCAGTTATGGAAGAATGCGGCGTACCGTCTGGTATTTTAATTTTATCATCCTTACACGATTCACTGACCAACTTCAAAAGAAATGATGCAGCTACACAGTCTACGTCAGATAAAGCCACATGACCGAAAGATAGGAAATGTCCCATACGAAGCAGGCGATAAATCTTTACCACCTTTACTCCAAACTCTTCGTCTTGATATTCATAGAGACACTTTGCAAACAGCAGAGTATCCCTTAAAATTGGGTCACTTATTAGCAACTGTTCCATGAGTTTTTTGTTCTTGTCTTCGTGTAAAAGACCAGCCATGAATTGGAATATCATGGTGTCCTTACTCCTTGGTATTTGGCCGATTCTTACAAACTCCATCGCAGCAAAATACCCGTGGAACGTTAAATGCGAAAAGCAGAAATTTCGTGTTATCTTAAAAGCGTCTTCTCGAAAACCAGGGCCACAAGTGAGAAGACCGCTAACTTTAAGCTCTTCCACTTCTTGTGTTTCGATGCCGAATTTCTTCAACTTATCTTCCTGAAAGATTAATTCTTCTTCCTCAATCATTTCAGCTGCCAATTTTGACAGTTTTTTAAGTGTATTTTCGACAACTGGCGGTACTCTGAATTCTTCAGTAGTTTTTGTTCTGTAATCTGATTTCAGATGGAGTTTCATTTCAAAAATGTTCACAACTTTGGAATACAGATCAGTTATCGTGACAGGAAGATCGAATTGATCCTTCTCCTTTTTGCTTTCAATTTCCCATTCCAGACACCAACACATCAAGAAGCACATCATTGGAATATGGGCTACGCTTAGCAGATTTTCATTTCTCATAATATGCTCAACTGCAACCTTCCCAAATTCACTATGCTTTGACTGAAAGTGCTTTCCAATAAACTCTTGGACTTGCTCAGGAGCAAACCCTAGAATTTCCACCACTACATCCCCAAAGTCAACTCCTTTCAGTTGGTCGGTTTCCCGTGGTCGTGACGTCACCATGATCGTAGCGTCACGAAAGATCTTCTTTTTTACAAGTTTTGAAACAAGTGTGGTCACAGGCATACAAATGCGTGGGTCATTAGCGCCCTCCTCCTCAAGAGGTTCGGTAATGTCTGAACGATATGCATACTCGTCGTAACCATCAAGTATAAACAAGACTTTTTCTGGATGCTCAACCATATACTCCAACAAAACCTCATCAATGTTGGAGTGTTCATCCAGCAGGGAAGAGTGATTTAAAACATCGCGTATTGTTAATTCTTTCTTTTCAAGCAAATTCAGTTGACGAAAAGTCAACAAGTATACAAATTCAAAACCACTGCGGCTTTCACTGTTAGCTTTGTTCTGGAATAACACATCGTTAGCCCAATCTCTTGTGAGTTTTTGACAAAAAAGAGATTTTCCAATACCAGGCTTACCTACAACCAGAATAGACTTTGGTCTTGGTGAGTCCTTTTTTTGACCAATAAATATCTCCTGGCAAGTTTTTATTGGAGTCCCGGTCGTCTTGCTGTATTCGTCTAATAGGTCTTTCCTCCTGAAATATGTTTTTTTCTTCAAGGGCTTTCGTCCGTGTTGAACGGTGAGGTTAGTGAAGATGTCATCGGTCTTTGCACTAGACACAGAATCAGTGGCCATTAGCTTTGGTTGGAATTCTGTTTGGCTTTTTATTGAAGACTTTAAGCTTCTAGAACGTAATTCAACATCTAAAACAAAGAGTAAATCGATGTGAGCATTTCCTTTTCGCTCGTCAGAGATTGTTTGCTGCGTTATTGTAACAGTTTGTTATCGCTCGTGTCACGTTTACCAAATTCAGCTTAACAGGCCTCTAAAGGTTTCATGCATTTTTACAGTGGCAATGAAGTAAAAACTATAGTTGTTGTTATATAATCTGATCTCTGAAATAAGACTTTTGTTAAGGCTTTAAAACTGTGCCATCTGTCTCCAAAACGCCATCTTGGTCGCAGAATGTGGTGAATAGTATGAAGGGCATCTTAATAATGGAAATGTTTTCTTCTTCTAAAGTAATTATCACTGACACTAATCAAATGTAGAGTGCACTTAACCCGTGAAATTGTGAGGACTAAATAATGCAAAATAGCACTTTTAAACAATGGAAAACAAAGGATTTTGTATCATTTAGTACTATTTAGATTTTTTGTACTTTTTGACGGGTTAGGCCTAGTTCAAACGTCGCATCTCACATGTACCGAATTCAATGCAAATTAGTCAAATCTTTTGTTTCTTTCATTTGCATTGAATTCAGCACATGTGAGATGTGACGTTTGAACTAGGCCTAACCCGTCAAAAAGTACAAAAAATCTAAATAGTACTGTAGAGATGTAAATGCAGCAATGCATCATGGGACATTATTGAGAAGGACACGTGCGGAGTGCAGAGAGTGAGTGAGTATGTTTATGTTACAGTTGTAGACGTTTATAATATCCCAAAGAAGTATTCTATAAGTACTAAATAGCAAAAAAATCCCTTGTTTTCCATTGTTTAATAGTGCTATTTAACATTATTTAGCTAGTACAATTTCACGGATTAAGTGCAAATCATTCTACAAAGATCACTTTTCTTTGTGGTATTTTAAACTAAATTGGAGGAATTCGCCTGACAGTTATTGACGGCAAATGGCACAACTTTAAGGGCTAATGTAAAATTGTCAATTCTAACCCAAGGCACCTCAAACTTTGGAATTGTGTATTTCAAAAATAAATTAGTTTATGACCAAAAAATAGTTTCGCTTCATCCTGGGGTACGTCCACACTATATATAGGCTATGCGTACGGTATGGTGTCACTGCGGGAAAGGATACACGTAGTGTCTTCCGGAATACACTAAACAGTGTTATAAGTTCCTCGGCTGAGCGATCTGTAAAGGCTGGTGACATAGAATCAGTGCGAATAAGTGGCAATTTCACTTTTTACAAAAATTCGCATTTAAGTTTCTCTAAAATTCAGATGAATTCACGATTTGAGTTCCCTGATTGAGTCAAAAACTGAATTTTTCCAATCTTTTGCTGTTTTTTTACGAGAGACCAAAGAAGGTGAAAAGACTGACTTTATTTGAAATAAATTAGACGGGATTGTTCCGTCAGTTTTATTGGAAACATTCCAAGTCTTGATGTCTGGAAAAAGTGACCTTTTTTTAGCTTTTGCCCTCATTAAGAACTTTCAAAGAACGTGCCCTTTTCCAAGATTTCAGTAACCTTTTTAAACTCATCGGTAAAGGTGTCAGTATGCTAATGAAGTGCTGTCGCGGCCGTTTGCATTCTATTTGTGTGTTTAATGTTTTAATCTTTATAATGGATTTTCAAATGTAGTTTTAAAGATGATAATGAATACACTCCTAGCATATCAAGCAAAAATATTTAGTCGTTTGAGAGATATTTTGGAAACAATTTCGAAATAGACGTTACGGCAATGTTTATCAAAAGTTGCCTTTAAAGAAAAAATAATATCTTCGCTTTGGAAGAGAGTTAAGAATAACCATTTAGCCACTTTGAAGTGTACAAGCAAAGGCTGCTTTACCGTGTTTAGTTGGTGTTTCACGTGTCCTGAGTAACGTTTGGGCGGTCGTGACTTTGATTTGGCATATAAAAATTAACGCTCCACAATATTTCTACAAATTACTCGAAATCAAACAGATTGATTTTCTCTAGTATAGTTTAATTTGCTTTGTTTTAGCTTGAAGTTAATGATTTCGTTTATTGGCTTGTCCCGAGCAGGTCAGGTTTTTGAGATATTTAGCAAAAACAATTTCAACGATAATTGCTTATCGTTGCCATGGCAACGCTGATCATGTTAAAACTGTCATGCGGACTTTGCTATTACAATAAATGTGAAAGGTTTTGTCCAAAAATTACTATAGGGAGTCACCTTAGTCATCAAAATAGAATATTCTATGGCTAACTTCAATCTAGAAACTGGGATTCTGGCAGATTTCAGGCGACTTGCGCCAAAAGCCTATAATGTTCGCCATCTAAGTTTTTTGTGAGCTTTGAAAGTACGAATTGAACTTTGGAATTTTGGTACCAGCTTTCGATCCCTGCACTGGCACTCCTCAAACGTTATGTAAAACCCATCGTGAAATGCTTCATAGGGATGGTTATCTTTTAACAACTCAGTTGTGATCGAATTATTTTAAACAGTGTATCAATTAATATTTCAATTTTGATCATGGGTGTCATATGTGAGCATGGTCAGGCTTTTAGACCTCTAGTTAGGGATCATGGATTTAGGGGAGGGGTGCGGGGGGGGGGGGGGTGTCAACCCCCTCCTGAGATGACTTTAAGTCCTTTTTATATCTATATTTTTTGTTAAAAAATATCCTATGGGTTGTTTCCCATTTCTATAATGTTGCAACCCCCTGAAAAAAAATCCAGGGTACACCCCTCCCTGAAAAAATCCTGGATCTGCCCCTCCAAGCGGAATATGTCTATCCAAAATTTATATTAGCCAGGTCAACCAGGCTCACTCATATTACCAAAATTCATGAATTCGTGAATTTTATACCTTCAAGAGTAATCTTCTCCTCTTTGCCAGATATTTGCATGACTTTCGCTTCGGGTTCTTGCATGCTTTCATCCACTTTCTCTGACAGCTCACAAAATTTCTCTGACAGCTCACTGACTTTCTCTGACAGCTCACATAATTTCTCTGTCATAATTTCTTTCACCTCATGGACGACATTTATCGTTGTGTCTTCACTTTTCTTCCACTCTTCTAAGCATTGTATGGCATATTTTTCATCTTCTGGATCCAACGATACCATTTCCAGTTTATCAATCTCTGCTTCATATTGTGTTCCTCCAAGTCTTAGTAGCACGCTTTTGATGTCATTCCAGTATGTGGTGAAGTCAGAGTCTGAAATAGCTGGTTCCTTCACATGCCCATAAAGTTGATTCCTGTACAACCTGATGCGTACAACATCATCTTCTGTGTTTGTACTTGATGGTAGAGGTAGGGTATCCCAACCTCCCAATGGTTTTTTCAAGTTACATATATTCCGTAGAAGTAAACACAACAAAGTAATGTCAAAACCATTGGAAGTTACGGAAGATCCTCCAGGTGGATACAGCTCTTCCCATTGTTTCTTCGAAAGTTTTTTAAACTTGTACCTTAAATCTTTGAGAATACCATGGTTTGTTGGATCCAAAAGATTTCTCCTTAGCAATTTGGGTGGATGTATACTATCAAACACCTCTCTCAGTGCCCTTGTCCCTCCATCAACAAGCAGCTTACAAAGTCTCGCAAAGTTTGCATTTTCCTTAGAAATACAAGACAGATCAGCTGCAGCCATGACTACTACATGGATCTATAAAATAAAGAACGAAAACATATGATCACTTTTGTGATGACACTCAGACAGTACAGGTATTTCCACAGCAAGCTTTAAGCTGTAAATTGAGCTTTTACTCTATAAACGATATCTAATTTGAGCTTTCACTATATTAATATGTAGTCAAGAGCTCTTATTATAAACATTATGGAATAAATACTAATAGCCTTTTGACCATACTGGAAGGCCTAACAGCATATTAAATAAACTTAATAGGCTGCTTTCTATATCCTAAAATATGAATCTACATGACTTCCATGGTATAATTTGATTGTTTGCATGAACAAGCATGTACTGATCTTCTGGGTATGAAGTCCCTATAGGGTGTACAACATTCTACTTCATTAAATTTGACTTTGACTGATAAGAGCAATGTGAAACCTCCAGAATATCATATCTCCAACTGTAATTATTTGCTCTACCTTCAGCATTTGTACTTAATTTACATTCCAAAGCAAAGGATGAGCCCTTTCCAGAGGTCAAAAATAGGTCGAAAACACCCATCAAAACAGATCAAGCATGGAAAATGATGTAACAGGTTATTGCATTTAAGTACTGTAATGTTCCAAGGTACTAAGTTACAAAACAAACATCATGCTCAACATCCTCTCACAACAGATATTGTAAGACCACTGAAAAGTCAGTTTCTGACATTATATCTCTTATTGCTGTATCTGGTTTTAGATTTGTGGGATCAAATTTCATAACTTCCTCTAATTAAGGCATGCACACACCTCTTTAAACACCAAGAGCTGGTCCCAAAGGTTTCTGCTTTTGAGGGAGTTCACTGACGAAAGTGCTAAAACCAAACTAACAGATCTCGAAAGTCAGCTGCTACAATTGAGTATACATATATATATATATATGCTTGATTTAGTTCCTGGAGTTTCATCCATTTTTATATTTAAAGCCTTGATCATTCTGAAAACGCGGGGCCAAGTTTTGTTGTAATTGCTCAGAAAATATTCCTTTTTAAAAACCAAAATCACTTACGACTAATAATTGTTACAAATTATTTGTAACTGGATAATAGGAGTATATAAAGCTCCCAACATTTCAATAAAATTTCATGCAATTCTGAAAGGTTCCACTAAGCAAGTTGACTGCCTTGTATCAAAAGAATCTCTTTCATCTATAATACAAATCTTACTTTTAGCCATTTATGTCAGGACGTCTCTCCACATACCATTTTGGGTACAACCACAGGCCAAACATTCTCAACGTTTGGTAAATGGGTATCCCTTCTGTACGTACTGTGGGAACATAACTCAAAACTCAATAATAATAATAATAATAATAATAATAATAATAATAATAATAATAATAATAATAATAATAACTTTATTACATTTCCATACAATGGCTTTTCAAAGTAATTAAACAAATACTTAAAAATGTTACAATATTTAAACTATCATAGATTTATCTTCAAAAATTGGTTCACTAGTGTTCATCAATCTTGAGACGACAGTAAGTATCGCTTGAATTCTTTCTTGAAAGTTGCAATGTTCACCAACTCTGTAAGTCTTTCGGGCAGCATGTTCCATAGCGTGGTTGCTCTGTAGTGAAACGTCCTTTGACCTGCAGCGGTGGTATACAATGGACTATCGATCTTATCTTTTCCACGAGTATTCTTCTGGTGAATTTCGGATCTCTTTTTGAACTTCTTAGTGAGATATTCTGCATGGGGCTAGTCCCCTAAGCATTTGAACATCAATATGCCATCTTTGTATGTGAGCATGGATTTAACAGTTAGCCATTCCAGATTTTTCAGCACAGGGGTAATATGATCAAATTTACGCGAATTTGTTACAATCCTAGCAGTAAAGTTCTGTACGCTCTGAAGTTTACGAATGTTTTTCTTCGACGTACCAGCCCAGACCGAAGAGCAGTAATATAACTTGCTGAAAACCAAAGCGTGGATTACGTTTAATAGAGTACTCTTGTCAAGAAGATGTTTCACTCTGTTTATTTCACTTAAGCTTGATAAACAAGACGATGTAGTATTTGTTACGTGCTCATCAAAACTCAGCGTTTCATCGATGTATTCTCGCAAGTCCTTAGCTGAGGGAGCTGGACGCAATTCTTTTCCCAACAAAGTGACGTGTAAATCCAAACTTGAACGCACATTTTGTATCATTCGTCGAGTGCCAATGAGCAGCAACTTGCATGGTTTTATCTGGATTGATCAAAAGCCTATTTTGACAGCACCAAGCAGCAACTTTCATCAGATCTTGGGTTATCTGTGAAACTGTGCCATTGACGTCCTTGACTGAAAATGACAGGTATAGCTTAGAATCGTCAACATAGGATTCCAAGGAGCAATGATCTGGAATCCCAGGCAAATCAATGGCAAAACAATGCCGGCCCCAAAATGGAGCCCTGGGGAACTCCGTGTGTAGAGATACACATTCCCGACTTCGCACTACCAATACGCACATACTGTTGGCGATCTTGTAGGTAGCTCTTAAACCGTTCTAGTGCTGGACCGGAGATCCCAAGTGAGATCAACTTATTTAGCAGGTTGGTATGGTCTCTACTATCAAACGCTTTGGAAAGGTCTAGTAGAACCATGAGTGTCAGCATTATATTATATTGTTCATGGCTTCCAGACACTTGTCAGTCATCATAACATTGATAGTCTCAGTAGAATGCTGCGCCTTATTTCCACTTTGGTGCTCAGTCAAGCGTTTCTTGCTCCTCAAAAATGGGGTAAATTGATTCAGTGCAACCCGCTCACATATCTTAGACAAGGCTGGAAGCAAAGAAACAGGTCGATTGTTATTCGCTAGCTCATGGTCACCATCCTTTGGAAGTGGTATGACTTCTGATATCTTCCAGGAAGCGGGAAATACCGAGGATAATAGTGAATGGTTCACAATAATGTCAGTTAACGTTGGTAAGATACATGGTAGAGCGTCTTTGATAATCGACATCGGGACTTTGTCATGCCCAGGAGCCTTATTGGATTGAAATGACATTACTGTCGTTTTGATTTCATCGCTGGAAGCTGCTTGAAAATGGAATTTCTCTGACTCAGGTTTTTGTTGATAACTTACTACAGGTGCACTATTTGACGGGAGATTATGAGTGACGGCCAGGGACGCCGATGCTTCAGCTGCTCTTGCACCCACAGTGGAGAAGAACTCGTTGAACTCCTCTGTAATAACTTTCACATCTCTTGTGTACTCTGGCTGTGTTGACTCTTTGTGAGGTATGCAATTTCTAATGACCTTGGAACCATTTTTCTGGCAGTGGAGTAGTTGTGACTGGACATGTTCTCTCTCAGCCACACGTAGACGAGCTTTAACCTGTGTTGTACTTTTCTCACGGGCAATTTTTAGCAGTTGATCTCTTTGACTCATCAGCTGTTTCAGTTCTTCATCCACAAAAGGGCACTGACGATGTTTGATCTTAAGAGTTTTGACTGGAGCGTGCCTGCTTAAAATACTAAGGAAAGTTTGGTTAAAGTGGTCGACTCTTTCACTAACATCACCGATAAGATGATTTTCCGTCCATGGACCTTGCTCTAGATCTTGTAAAAAGCTCTTCACATTCTATTGCTTAAAGGTTCTAACGGTGATATAAGTTGGTGGAGGCTTGGGCAGCTTGAGGTTAAGTATAGTGTAAATAAGATAGTGATCACTTAAATGACACTCAACCACTCTGGTTTCTTTGACTGATTTGATGTTTGATGCCAAAATTACATCAATTAAGGACGATGAGTGAGGCGTGACCCGAGTCGGAGATGTTACCAGTTGGGTGAGATTCAATGTGGCACACAAATCTTGCAAGGCGTCTCCTTCAGGGCAGTCCTTTATCAGATCACAATTTAAGTTGCCAAGGACATACATATCTCTTCCTAGAGACAAAGCCTTCAATGGCCTGAAACATAGTAAATATGCCTCAAACCATCAAATAAACTAGTCAGAAGTGTTTAGTAACTATTAATCCTTATTTTCGACAATCTTATTACTCGGGCTTCCGTAGGAATGCCCGAGTCATAAATTGAGCTTCGTTATTATTTCCCTCGTTCCGACGCAAAACGCAGTCTGGCAACTAAAGCGCATGCGTATAGATAGAAAGGCGCATGCGTCGAGAGGTATATACTTCATGATTGTCCTATATAGTCGCTTCTTTACTTGAGAAGTGAGAGCGACTATTCGGCACTCAAAACCATGAAGCATACACCTATTTCAAAAAAGGTTGTCACCGCTAAGAGCGATAGGCGATAGGAGATAGGTCATTCCAAGACCTATTGATTTGTTAATTAAGCCATCCTAAATATTTCTTTACACTCTTCCATCAAATATTTGGCTATTCATATGTAAATCAATTAGAAATCAATAGTGCTTTGCGGTCTTGGAATGACCTATCTCCTATCGCCTATCGCTCTTAGCGGTGACAGCCTTTTTTGAAATAGGTGTATACCTAAATGAGCTTCAAAAGCACATGGACATCATGGCGGCCTGAAAGATGTCTCGCGATTCCAGAATAAATATGATTTCTAGTACGCTCAAACTACATACAAAACGCACACACTGCGAGCGAACATTTTTGAGTTTGTTTACGAAAGTATTCGTTGAACCATACCCATTTCATCTAAATTGTATTGCTATTTGAAAGCTAATTAAAACCAAGAAAATAAAGGAAAGTTTGTGAGTATTGCAAATCAGTTATATTAAAGTTAGTTTGTTTGAAGGCAGGCAGAATTACCAACAATTCTGATATGTAAGTAAATGATTGGACTGTCACTCGGAAATGTGTTAGTTGGATGTGAATGCTTCTACGAGTGTAAAAAATTCAGCTCTTAAAAATTCCGAGCCCTCAGCGTGATTTGAGCCTACGACATTCGGACTTCTGGTCCGACGCTCAAACACTGACCCTGCAGATAAACAGATAAACTTTAAAATACATTTATTTGTCTTTTGTCAAATTATTGTAGTTATTAATAAAGCAAATGAATTAAAATATCGTGATTAAAATTGATAGTACTCAGAAGTCAAATAAGTTAGTTTGAAAAAACTATTTCACGGGTATAGAAAACAAAAATCAATTTTTAATCCGATGGGTCTTTCTAGAAAAGAAGACTATAAAGCCTGTATAAATGCGCTTTTAGGTCAAAGAGCACAGCAGAATAAACGAATGGAGAATTTAAAGAGACAATCGGTTAACAAAGAGAACTCATGATTTACTACATAGAGGCTTTGACTCACTCAAGTGAGTTTTTGTTGTGAGGGGCTGAAAGTTTGCTATAGTGTACCTAAGAGGATGTCTTTGAAAAGACTTGCTTTTTGGATTAAATCACTTTTTCAGCTAGAGAAATACCAGTCTCTAGAGCTTAAAATACCACTATTAACGATAAATACCATTTTTCTGAGCCAATCAAATTGCAGGATTTTATTGAACTATATTACAAAGGTAAAGCAAACTTCGGCCGCCCATAACTTTGGCGCTATTCATCGAAACTACTTAAAAACCTCAACTTTAATCACTTTAATCACTTTAGGTGATTAACAACAGCACAGAACGGAAAGTGAGCCAGCTATACTAATCTTACAGTGGGATTCCTGTGTGTCATGCGCGAGATGTTTATAGAGCTCTCAATCTCGTTCACAGACAATCTCGTACCCAGAGCCCGCGTTATTCTTGAAGCTTGCAAACGCAGGGTTGGCTTCTCGTGAACTGCATTTATTTTATGGTATAATTTGGAAATCACTGACCCGAAACGAATATTATTTTCAAACTCTTGATCATTGAATTCAAAATCAAACTAGACGCACACGTGCGTTCACTCGTGCCCCGGGAGCCCCCTTGAGGAGAGGCTCCAAAGACCGGCCCCTTTCGTACTCTTCCCCGAGTCGTGTCACGCATTCTTCACCATTCCGGGAAATAGTTAACCGTAACATAAAGACCTTTTTTGAATCGGCTAATCTGTTTAGTCAATTTGTCTGTCAGCAGCTATTAGTGTTTGCCTTTGTCCTTCTATTATCATGCATGAGTATTATATATCTTCGACATGCAAAAATATTACCTACGAATATATATACCTGTTTATTCAACTTTTTATTTCACTATCTATCTCAATTGTTTGCTGTTAAGACTTCTACAACGGAGTTTTTGACACAATAACAAATCGTGTATTTTTTTGTTCGTGTTTCGGATGAAAAGACGTTACGTGACCAAACGCGAAATACAAGGTCAATGGAATTGATTTCCATGCAATGGTCTGGTATAGAAATTCAGTACAAAAACCTCTCAAGATCTCTTGAATGCTTGGAATATAATTGACTTGCTTCTATGTATGTTCGTTTAGAAACATGCAGGATGAGAAATTAATAGGAAATAGTCTTTATCTCGAGGGCTTCCCAGTTTCAAGTACTCCATTTAGAGTTCGATATTTGGTCAAAATATTGGAGATGAAGCTCAAAATAACAGCCCATTCTGAATCTTATAAGTATATAGGTATATCTCGAGTTAAAAGCTCCACTTTACTTGTCTTACTGCCTGAAAGCTATTTTCTTTGTAGTCGGCCATCTTGCATTCCTAAAGTTCCTAGCTTGCGTTCGCAGTCGCTCAAAGGTGATGAGTGAAGGGCATTGTTTTAACGTTCTCAACCAATCAGAAGTAGCTGAGGACGAACATAGGGAAAAAAACATTTGCAGTTTATAACTCGTTCCCAGCCTAAAGGCCTGGGCACGAGTAATTACTTCGAATCCTCCAAGGCCACGGGTAAATTCTTCCAGTAGTAAACCGATAAAAATAAAAAAATGAGCTTTTATTCCAATCCTGTGACCTACACAGTCTTTGAAGAAAAGTTACCACAAAGGTTCTATTTTCAACTTCATTTTGCTTTGCATAGCGACCAATCAGGTTGAAGATTTTGATCAAGACATTCATACTGCGCATGTGGTGAAATAGCCTGATTCTGGCTTCCGGTATTGGATTTTTCCAGAGCCCTATTTTTTCGTCGCGCATGCGTAAGAGGGAATAGGGTTCTGGGAAGGGAACGAGATTAGCGATTCGTAGACATGTAGAGTAAACGATGATTTGTGACGTCATCAAAATATGCTTGGAATGATCGCTGACCACGCGATTGGAGTCTTTGTTTTCTAGCTAAGTGTCCATTGTTATTCAGATTTATCATCCCCCCGGGTATCCACTGAATCCTGCTTTGTATTCGTGGAAGTATTCAGCAAGGCCATGAACTGCTTTACATTACAAAGCAAATTATGTGTCATATATTTATCAAGCACTCTTTTAGCTGCCAGGAAGCGATTCACACCTTTCCTAAACAAACTTTAATCAGTTAGTTTTATAATCATTGCTAACACTGTTTTTGATTTTTTGAAAAAGCACTATATATTTGAATAATATGTACTTGTACATTTCTAAAACTTGTGTTGTCGTAGTCGGTTAGTTTTATAATCATTGCCAACGCTAGCCGTTTGAGATTGTTTGAAAAATTGCTTTACTCGAGGTGCTAAATATTTTGAACTGTGTGTGTCCGACACTGATTCTGGAGAATTACGTTCTGCGGTTCAACTAGCAGTGTTCGTCATACAACGCACAGGACTGAGATAGACAAGAAACATTTGATATATCAGACAAAGCGGTGTACTTTCGTGAGTTTTAGGGGAACAGTTCTGCTAACGTGGATACACCAGCTGTTTTCTGCTTGCAGCATTTCACTTTCTATTAGAAACGGCTAGTATAAATTAAGCGTCAGTGCTTCTTCGTGAGCCGTCTCAGCACTGACAGAAAATGATAATAGTCGATAATGTAATAGTGAGATTCAAAACCAAACTTACTTGAATTTCAAGGGATTAATTAAGTAATAAACAAAACCACAACATTACATTACACTATGGCTTGATAACTTATGGCTTGGTATGGCTTGCATGATAACTTATCAACGCCTTCAAATTCAGTCAAGTGTGTAAATTAATTCTTTATTCAAACCTTACACCTTTATATTCAAAGTCATGAAAACCCATCAATAATGCTTTAAAACCACGAGTCATGAATAATTAACTATTACACGTAACAAATAGCGTTTTACCTGTACTTTCAACCCAAAGCTTCACCAGTTACACCCTCTGGTCTCCTGTCTTGTTTGAAATGGAACTACCGCGATAGTTCCAAGAACACGCAGCAAACTGCTACCTCGATAAAACACCTGGATGCTAAAAGACGCTTTAGTTTTCGATCAGTCCATCATAACTCCGGGAAATTTAGAAGTGCTGATAAGTAGGAAGCGCTGCTTTAACGGGCGAAACAACTCTTGCAAACTTCAAAATAATTTAGAAGACTAGCAATGATTTGCCTGTAAGCACATTCCGCCCATTCTACGCAACTTACCCAGACCCAACTCGGCCAAACCATTCTCTGACCAACTTCCTGTCGACCACCAACAGGGCACAGGGCCCCCTAATTATTATGTTTTGATCAAAATCTTCAACCTGATTGGTCGCTATGCAAAGCAAAATGAAGTTAAAAATAGAACCTCTGAACTTTTCTTCAAAGACTGTGTAGGTCACACGATTGGAATAAAAACTCAAATTTTTATTTTTATCGGTTTACTACTGGAAGAATTTACCCATGGCCTTGGAGGATTCGAAGTAATTTTGATTTGAATTCAACGATCAAGAGTTTGAAAATAATATTCGTTTTGGGTCAGTGATGTCCAAATTTAATAAACCATAAAATAAAAGCAGTTCACGAGAAGCCAACCCTGAGTTTGCAAGCTTCAAGAAATAGTTCTTGCAGATTAATATTCTATTGGTCAATATTTTGATGGCTAGATGTTCTAGGTCTTTTCTAGTACAGAGTGTTTTCGTTAGGAATCGACAGCTTCATGTGAACTTCCGGTCTCTCGCTTTGTTTTCTGTAAGGACCAATCACGAAACAGGAAATTTTTGATTTTTCCAGAGCCCTTTTTTTTCGTCGCGCATGCGTAAGAGGGAATAGGGTTCTGGGAACGAGATTGAGAGCTCTATAAACATCCCGCGCAAAACACACACAGGAATCCCACTGCAAGATTAGCCCCATTTTTCGTCGCGCATGAGTAAGAGGGAGGAATAGAGTGAGATCGTTTTTAACTCCTGTGAATAATTGTCCTAGGTGATAAAAAAGGTATCTATCATTGCACGCTCACCATTCGTCTGACTTCGATGCAAAGGCATGGCTACCTTTCAAGATGGCGCAGGGAACTGTGAAGGGGACTATTGCGCGTTTTTGTCTGCTTGTGTATATCCTGAAAATCTCTGAGTTTATCACTTCATCTGTCCTCTGACTATCTGTCAGATTTTCTGTCTGTCAGTCCACTTTTCTGCATGTCTGTTCCAATTTAGTGGGTTTGGGAAACTTTTTTCATTTTTGAACTTTTAGACTTGCTTTTCGGATTAAATCACTTTTTAGCTGGAGAAAGCTTCCCGGGTACTGATTGTCATGGTGATTTTGAAATACCACTCTCTAAAGCTTAAAATATATACCACTATTACCGATAAATACCACTCCTCTGAACCAATCAAATTGCAGGATTTTATTGAACTATATATTACAAAGCTAAGGTAAAGCAAACTTCGGCCGCCCACAGTCCGGTTCATCACCAGTTTTGGAGATATGACTTGCGTGACAAAATGGCGACTTTAAATAACATCCAGTATTCGATCTAATTTTTCTTATTTCTTTGACATTATTATGCATACCCACAGTACTCTGTAAGCAATAGATTCTATTGTTATCCAGGTATCACGTGAAGTCTTTTGTAATGATAAACATAATGCAAAGACGCGGTATTTCTGAGTTTAAGTTTGACCTTAGCACTAAAGTACGTTGAAAATATCTACATTGTTTTATACAAATTTAAATTTTTAATCATGTTCCGCGCTTTGGCATAAACGTTTGCCATACTTTTGGGAAATTTCATGAGTTTTGGCACAAGACAGTGGTGATTTCGTCTGGGGGCCGGCTAAAAAATGGATGGGCCAAGACTCGTGAAGTTTGTGATTTTGATGGCGGCGCTGTAATGATGGATGTAGATCACCAGAGGATGGTCCATGTCCTGATAAACAAGCCATGAAATGCATGCTGCCAGATTATGCCAGCATGGATGAGCAGTACCGAGATATGATAATGTCATCCAAGTCAGGTAAAATTTCATACAAGATTGGGGATAAATCTGGCCGGCAGCAAATTGGTCGCGTCCAATATTTCCTAAGCGGTGTGTTTTTGAAACTTATTACCGATGACACCGATGGCACAGTACAGGAAATTCATGGGTAAGCTGATTTAAAATCTCCACCGCACAGATTTTAAAGTCGTGCATTTTCGGCTAGTTCCGAAATACTAGATTTAAATAGATATAACCTTTTTGGAGGGTTATTTCGTCATGTTCTTAAACTTAATGCTACTTCAACCAAAATCGATTTTACAACAAAAAGGTCACTGGGTGCGATAACTTCTTGTTTACGCAATGATTGAGGTCAAACGGTTCGCGGGTGTTTATAATTTTGTTATTTATTTCTTCAATTTATCTTGATAATGGCTCATCTAAATCGTTTTTAATTAAAGAAACAAGTTCAATAACATAAGATTTTACTGAATTGTCAAAAACTTAGACTCTGACAGATTGCTTTCTGAATTTAGAATCCAACAATCAGTCATCCTCCACGCGCTCCCGTCTACCAACGGTGGCGATCGAGAAGGCGGAGGAGCCGTTATTCCATGTCAATATTATCTGTAGAGCCGATAAGTCAGCTAGAGCTATTGTAAAGATTCGTGGAGCTTTAGACGAAATTCAAGGGGGAAATACGATGTCATGTACAGTTGCTGATGAATTGTAAACCGCTAACACGTTCTTGTAAGCAAAATGTGTTTCAATAAAGCAGCATAACATGAAACAGCGCCTAAGTATTTTCCTGTTTGCTTGAAAGGGGTCAAGACATTGATAATATTGTCGAGATCACTAGATCCTGTAGATGTGAACTTCGTTAATGATTATATATGGCAGTTGTTATAGCAACTCAATGATCTTAACTCTGATTGGCTTAGAGCAATGTTTACAAAATATCTCCAAAACTGGTGATGAACCGGACTGGCCCATAATTAACTTTGGCGCTATTCATCGAAACTACTTCAAAATCTCAACTTTTACTAATTTTGGTGTGTTCTTTTTCGGGGGTGGAAGCAGAATAATTAGACTACCATTATTTATTATTCCCAAAAACGTTTTCTCCAGAATCCATCATCTAACCGTTTCCCTATTCCTTATTCTTTTTCTATTTTTCTGTTATTCATTATTCTTTTTCATCTTGTCATTATTCATTATTCCTTGGGTTTCAGATGCAATATTCAAATATTCAGTTTTTGTTTTTGTTGGATTAAAATTTAAAATGTCACGCAAGACCTGCCAAAAGGCCATATTTGCTTCTTTGTACGATTATTTGGTCTTCCTGCTAATATATTCGCACTTTTAACTTGTGTTGAAGGAAAATATATACTACTTTCATTACTTAATCCAGGTTTTTATCGCCGATGCCACAGCAAATCGACTTTAGGTGATTAACAACAGCACGGCCGAAGTCAGCCAGCTGCATTGTATAAATTATTTAAAGCGTGCTTCTTCGTGAGCTCTCATAACAAAAGTCGATAATGTGACAGTAAGATTCAAAACCAAACTCACTTGAATTTCAGAGGATTAATTTAGTAATAAACAAGACCACAACATTAAAATCAAAAAAAAAATCTTTTAGTTGTTTAAGCAGGTTGGATTTCTGGCAACCATTATTGGCTGATGTGGACCTGCTGACACTCACACTCACTACCACTACATTTCTTATTTTAGACACACACCATCACTCACATGTTGATTTTTATGGAGGGAGAAAACCGGAGAACCGGAGAAAAAACCCTCGTGACATGGGAGAGAACAACACATCAAACAAACTCAACTCACATATGGTCCGAGTTCCCGAGCTGAGACTCGAACCCGGACCACAGCGGTGAGAGGCGAGTGGCTTTTAAAACCACTACGCCACCCATGCCACCCTTACATTACACTATGGCTTGGTAACTTGTGGCTTGATAACTTATCGACGCCTTCAAATTCAGTCAAGTGTGTGAATTACTTTTTTATTCGAAGCTTACACCTTTATATTCAAAGTCATGAAAACCCATCAATAATGCTTTAAAACCACGACTCATGAATAAACTAACTATCACACGTAACAAATGACGTTTTACCTGTACTTTCAAACCAAAGCTTCACCAGTCACACCCTCTGGTCTCCTGTCTTGTTTGAAATGCAACTACGATAGTTCCAAGAACACGCCACAAACTGCTACCTCGAAAAAACACCTGGATGCAAAAAGACGCTTTAGTTTTCAGTCCATCATAACTGCGTGAAATTTAGAAGTGCTGATAAGTAGGAAGCGCTGCTCAATTAACGGACGAAACAACTCTTGCAAACTTCAAATTTAGAAGACGAGCATTATTTGCCTGTAAGCACATTCCGCCCTTTCTAGCTACGAAACTTACCCAGCCCCAACTCGGCCAAATCATTAGGCACTCCCTGACCACCAACGGGGCACAGGTTGGCACAGGTGTAGTAGCTCAGGTAATAACTCGTGGATTGACCGAATAGCCCAAACAATACATTTAATGAAATGACGAGTTTTCATTTGAAGGCGAAAATATAAATTACTACACCAAATTAAAACGAAGTTGAAAATATCAAACAGAAACGTATTCAAGGAGTTATTGTTCAACAAAGCACCAAATGTAGCGATCTGCTTCACTTCGAGTCTGAAATATTATTAACGGTACGTGTCGATCGATATCGCTAAAACGTTGCACTTATACTGATCATAAAATCTCGTCACACAAGGCCGGAAGAAGCAGCCGGGCCTGAAACTGATAGTAAATATGCCTCAAAACATAAAATACACTATAGTCAGAAGTGTTTAGTAACTATTCAGTCTTTATTTTCGACAATCTTATAAAAGAATAGTTTAGAAAAGGAAAGCCTTTCAGAGGCAAAATTAAACTCATACTAATTCAACTACCAAATGAACCAATGAATTACAACACAGGAATCCCAAACCCACAAAATACGAACTAAAGGTAGAGGATGCAGGTAAACCTGTGGTACAACTTGGGGATCATTTCAGGTCTGGGGATCATTTTGGATCAGGGATCATTCCAGGTCCTGTATAATACCCTTGGAACCAGAGGCTTTGACTCACTCAAGTGGGTTTTTGTTGTGAGGGGCTGAGAGTTTGCTATAGTGTACCTAAGAGGATGTCTACCGGAAGTAATATCCTGAGATTTGTGTAGGTTATAGTATGTTTTGTAATGGTATTTGGGTTAAATACATGAGGGATCTGACTGAGTGTGGAATAACTTTTTATTACCTTTCAATAACATTTCAGCCATCAGCCCCAGTTATTACTCTAAGTTGACTGAAGCCATATTTTGAAAAGCTTTCACTTTCTCCCAATTTTGCAGAAACAACGAAAAGAAATCTTCATAAACATCAAAATGATCCCAACTTTTTTCATTTTTGAACTTTTAGACTTGCTTTTCGGATTAAATCACTTTTTTAGCTGGAGAAAGCTTCCCGGGTACTGATTGTCATGGTGATTTTGAAATACCACTCTCTAAAGCTTAAAATATATACCACTATTACCGATAAATACCACTCCTCTGAACCAATCAAATTGCAGGATTTTATTGAACTATATATTACAAAGCTAAGGTAAAGCAAACTTCGGCCGCCCATAATTAACTTTGGCGCTATTCATCGAAACTACTTCAAAATCTCAACTTTTACTAATTTTGGTGTGTTCTTTTTCGGGGGTGGAAGCAGAATAATTAGACTACCATTATTTATTATTCCCAAAAACGTTTTCTCCAGAATCCATCATCTAACCGTTTCCCTATTCCTTATTCTTTTTCTATTTTTCTGTTATTCATTATTCTTTTTCATCTTGTCATTATTCATTATTCCTTGGGTTTCAGATGCAATATTCAAATATTCAGTTTTTGTTTTTGTTGGATTAAAATTTAAAATGTCACGCAAGACCTGCCAAAAGGCCATATTTGCTTCTTTGTACGATTATTTGGTCTTCCTGCTAATATATTCGCACTTTTAACTTGTGTTGAAGGAAAATATATACTACTTTCATTACTTAATCCAGGTTTTTATCGCCGATGCCACAGCAAATCGACTTTAGGTGATTAACAACAGCACGGCCGAAGTCAGCCAGCTGCATTGTATGAATTACTTAAAGCGTGCTTCTTCGTGAGCTCTCATAACAAAAGTCGATAATGTGACAGTGAGATTCAAAACCAAACTCACTTGAATTTCAGAGGATTAATTTAGTAATAAACAAGACCACATTACATTACACTATGGCTTGATAACTTGTGGCTTGATAACTTATCGACGCCTTCAAATTCAGTCAAGTGTGTGAATTACTTTTTTATTCGAAGCTTACACCTTTATATTCAAAGTCATGAAAACCCATCAATAATGCTTTAAAACCACGACTCATGAATAAACTAACTATCACACGTAACAAATGACGTTTTACCTGTACTTTCAAACCAAAGCTTCACCAGTTACACCCTCTGGTCTCCTGTCTTGTTTGAAATGCAACTACGATAGTTCCAAGAACACGCCACAAACTGCTACCTCGAAAAAACACCTGGATGCAAAAAGACGCTTTAGTTTTCAGTCCATCATAACTGCGTGAAATTTAGAAGTGCTGATAAGTAGGAAGCGCTGCTCAATTAACGGACGAAACAACTCTTGCAAACTTCAAATTTCGAAGACGAGCAATATTTGCCTGTAAGCACATTCCGCCCTTTCTAGCTACGAAACTTACCCAGCCCCAACTCGGCCAAATCATTAGGCACTCCCTGACCACCAACGGGGCACAGGTTGGCACAGGTGTAGTAGCTCAGGTAATAACTCGTGGATTGACCGAATAGCCCAAACAATACATTTAATGAAATGACGAGTTTTCATTTGAAGGCGAAAATATAAATTACTACACCAAATTAAAACGAAGTTGAAAATATCAAACAGAAACGTATTCAAGGAGTTATTGTTCAACAAAGCACCAAATGTAGCGATCTGCTTCACTTCGAGTCTGAAATATTATTAACGGTACGTGTCGATCGATATCGCTAAAACGTTGCACTTATACTGATCATAAAATCTCGTCACACAAGGCCGGAAGAAGCAGCCGGGCCTGAAACTGATAGTAAATATGCCTCAAAACATAAAATACACTAGTCAGAAGTGTTTAGTAACTATTCAGTCTTTATTTTCGACAATCTTATAAAAGAATAGATTAGAAAAGGAAAGCCTTTCAGAGGCAAAATTAAACTCATACTAATTCAACTACCAAATGAACCAATGAATTACAACACAGGAATCCCAAACCCACAAAATACGAACTAAAGGTAGAGGATGCAGGTAAACCTGTGGTACAACTTGGGGATCATTTCAGGTCTGGGGATCATTTTGGATCAGGGATCATTCCAGGTCCTGTATAATACCCTTGGAACCAGAGGCTTTGACTCACTCAAGTGGGTTTTTGTTGTGAGGGGCTGAGAGTTTGCTATAGTGTACCTAAGAGGATGTCTACCGGAAGTAATATCCTGAGATTTGTGTAGGTTATAGTATGTTTTGTAATGGTATTTGGGTTAAATACATGAGGGATCTGACTGAGTGTGGAATAACTTTTTATTACCTTTCAATAACATTTCAGCCATCAGCAGCCCCAGTTATTACTCTAAGTTGACTGAAGCCATATTTTGAAAAGCTTTCACTTTCTCCCAATTTTGCAGAAACAACGAAAAGAAATCTTCATAAACATCAAAATGATCCCAACTTTTTTCATTTTTGAACTTTTAGACTTGCTTTTCGGATTAAATCACTTTTTTAGCTGGAGAAAGCTTCCCGGGTACTGATTGTCATGGTGATTTTGAAATACCACTCTCTAAAGCTTAAAATATATACCACTATTACCGATAAATACCACTCCTCTGAACCAATCAAATTGCAGGATTTTATTGAACTATATATTACAAAGGTAAAGCAAACTTCGGCCGCCCATAATTAACTTTGGCGCTATTCATCGAAACTACTTCAAAATCTCAACTTTTACTAATTTTGGTGTGTTCTTTTTCGGGGGTGGAAGCAGAATAATTAGACTACCATTATTTATTATTCCCAAAAACGTTTTCTCCAGAATCCATCATCTAACCGTTTCCCTATTCCTTATTCTTTTTCTATTTTTCTGTTATTCATTATTCTTTTTCATCTTGTCATTATTCATTATTCCTTGGGTTTCAGATGCAATATTCAAATATTCAGTTTTTGTTTTTGTTGGATTAAAATTTAAAATGTCACGCAAGACCTGCCAAAAGGCCATATTTGCTTCTTTGTACGATTATTTGGTCTTCCTGCTAATATATTCGCACTTTTAACTTGTGTTGAAGGAAAATATATACTACTTTCATTACTTAATCCAGGTTTTTATCGCCGATGCCACAGCAAATCGACTTTAGGTGATTAACAACAGCACGGCCGAAGTCAGCCAGCTGCATTGTATAAATTATTTAAAGCGTGCTTCTTCGTGAGCTCTCATAACAAAAGTCGATAATGTGACAGTGAGATTCAAAACCAAACTCACTTGAATTTCAGAGGATTAATTTAGTAATAAACAAGACCACAACATTGCATTACACTATGGCTTGATAACTTGTGGCTTGATAACTTATCGACGCCTTCAAATTCAGTCAAGTGTGTGAATTACTTTTTTATTCGAAGCTTACACCTTTATATTCAAAGTCATGAAAACCCATCAATAATGCTTTAAAACCACGACTCATGAATAAACTAACTATCACACGTAACAAATGACGTTTTACCTGTACTTTCAAACCAAAGCTTCACCAGTTACACCCTCTGGTCTCCTGTCTTGTTTGAAATGCAACTACGATAGTTCCAAGAACACGCCACAAACTGCTACCTCGAAAAAACACCTGGATGCAAAAAGACGCTTTAGTTTTCAATAACTGCGTGAAATTTAGAAGTGCTGATAAGTAGGAAGCGCTGCTCAATTAACGGACGAAACAACTCTTGCAAACTGCAACTTTAGAAGACGAGCAATATTTGCCTGTAAGCACATTCCGCCCTTTCTAGCTACGAAACTTACCCAGCCGCCCAACTCGGCCAAATCATTAGGCACTCCCTGACCACCAACGGGGCACAGGTTGGCACAGGTGTAGTAGCTCAGGTAATAACTCGTGGATTGACCGAATAGCCCAAACAATACATTTAATGAAATGACGAGTTTTCATTTGAAGGCGAAAATATAAATTACTACACCAAATTAAAACGAAGTTGAAAATATCAAACAGAAACGTATTCAAGGAGTTATTGTTCAACAAAGCACCAAATGTAGCGATCTGCTTCACTTCGAGTCTGAAATATTATTAACGGTACGTGTCGATCGATATCGCTAAAACGTTGCACTTATACTGATCATAAAATCTCGTCACACAAGGCCGGAAGAAGCAGCCGGGCCTGAAACTGATAGTAAATATGCCTCAAAACATAAAATACACTAGTCAGAAGTGTTTAGTAACTATTCAGTCTTTATTTTCGACAATCTTATAAAAGAATAGATTAGAAAAGGAAAGCCTTTCAGAGGCAAAATTAAACTCATACTAATTCAACTACCAAATGAACCAATGAATTACAACACAGGAATCCCAAACCCACAAAATACGAACTAAAGGTAGAGGATGCAGGTAAACCTGTGGTACAACTTGGGGATCATTTCAGGTCTGGGGATCATTTTGGATCAGGGATCATTCCAGGTCCTGTATAATACCCTTGGAACCAGAGGCTTTGACTCACTCAAGTGGGTTTTTGTTGTGAGGGGCTGAGAGTTTGCTATAGTGTACCTAAGAGGATGTCTACCGGAAGTAATATCCTGAGATTTGTGTAGGTTATAGTATGTTTTGTAATGGTATTTGGGTTAAATACATGAGGGATCTGACTGAGTGTGGAATAACTTTTTATTACCTTTCAATAACATTTCAGCCATCAGCAGCCCCAGTTATTACTCTAAGTTGACTGAAGCCATATTTTGAAAAGCTTTCACTTTCTCCCAATTTTGCAGAAACAACGAAAAGAAATCTTCATAAACATCAAAATGATCCCAACTTTTTTCATTTTTGAACTTTTAGACTTGCTTTTCGGATTAAATCACTTTTTTAGCTGGAGAAAGCTTCCCGGGTACTGATTGTCATGGTGATTTTGAAATACCACTCTCTAAAGCTTAAAATATATACCACTATTACCGATAAATACCACTCCTCTGAACCAATCAAATTGCAGGATTTTATTGAACTATATATTACAAAGGTAAAGCAAACTTCGGCCGCCCATAATTAACTTTGGCGCTATTCATCGAAACTACTTCAAAATCTCAACTTTTACTAATTTTGGTGTGTTCTTTTTCGGGGGTGGAAGCAGAATAATTAGACTACCATTATTTATTATTCCCAAAAACGTTTTCTCCAGAATCCATCATCTAACCGTTTCCCTATTCCTTATTCTTTTTCTATTTTTCTGTTATTCATTATTCTTTTTCATCTTGTCATTATTCATTATTCCTTGGGTTTCAGATGCAATATTCAAATATTCAGTTTTTGTTTTTGTTGGATTAAAATTTAAAATGTCACGCAAGACCTGCCAAAAGGCCATATTTGCTTCTTTGTACGATTATTTGGTCTTCCTGCTAATATATTCGCACTTTTAACTTGTGTTGAAGGAAAATATATACTACTTTCATTACTTAATCCAGGTTTTTATCGCCGATGCCACAGCAAATCGACTTTAGGTGATTAACAACAGCACGGCCGAAGTCAGCCAGCTGCATTGTATAAATTATTTAAAGCGTGCTTCTTCGTGAGCTCTCATAACAAAAGTCGATAATGTGACAGTGAGATTCAAAACCAAACTCACTTGAATTTCAGAGGATTAATTTAGTAATAAACAAGACCACAACATTGCATTACACTATGGCTTGATAACTTGTGGCTTGATAACTTATCGACGCCTTCAAATTCAGTCAAGTGTGTGAATTACTTTTTTATTCGAAGCTTACACCTTTATATTCAAAGTCATGAAAACCCATCAATAATGCTTTAAAACCACGACTCATGAATAAACTAACTATCACACGTAACAAATGACGTTTTACCTGTACTTTCAAACCAAAGCTTCACCAGTTACACCCTCTGGTCTCCTGTCTTGTTTGAAATGCAACTACGATAGTTCCAAGAACACGCCACAAACTGCTACCTCGAAAAAACACCTGGATGCAAAAAGACGCTTTAGTTTTCAATAACTGCGTGAAATTTAGAAGTGCTGATAAGTAGGAAGCGCTGCTCAATTAACGGACGAAACAACTCTTGCAAACTGCAACTTTAGAAGACGAGCAATATTTGCCTGTAAGCACATTCCGCCCTTTCTAGCTACGAAACTTACCCAGCCGCCCAACTCGGCCAAATCATTAGGCACTCCCTGACCACCAACGGGGCACAGGTTGGCACAGGTGTAGTAGCTCAGGTAATAACTCGTGGATTGACCGAATAGCCCAAACAATACATTTAATGAAATGACGAGTTTTCATTTGAAGGCGAAAATATAAATTACTACACCAAAAACGAAGTTGAAAATATCAACAGAAACGTATTCAAGGAGTTATTGTTCAACAAAGCACCAAATGTAGCGATCTGCTTCACTTCGAGTCTGAAATATTATTAACGGTACGTGTCGATCGATATCGCTAAAACGTTGCACTTATACTGATCATAAAATCTCGTCACACAAGGCCGGAAGAAGCAGCCGGGCCTGAAACTGATAGTAAATATGCCTCAAAACATAAAATACACTAGTCAGAAGTGTTTAGTAACTATTCAGTCTTTATTTTCGACAATCTTATAAAAGAATAGATTAGAAAAGGAAAGCCTTTCAGAGGCAAAATTAAACTCATACTAATTCAACTACCAAATGAACCAATGAATTACAACACAGGAATCCCAAACCCACAAAATACGAACTAAAGGTAGAGGATGCAGGTAAACCTGTGGTACAACTTGGGGATCATTTCAGGTCTGGGGATCATTTTGGATCAGGGATCATTCCAGGTCCTGTATAATACCCTTGGAACCAGAGGCTTTGACTCACTCAAGTGGGTTTTTGTTGTGAGGAGCTGAGAGTTTGCTATAGTGTACCTAAGAGGATGTCTACCGGAAGTAATATCCTTAGATTTGTGTAGGTTATAGCCTGCAAAAGATATTGTTTAGTGAAAGTATTTTTCTTTAGTGAGTTTTTTTGGGGTAACTGTTTTGTTGGATACATCGATCATGTTGTTAGCAACTTTGTCTCGCAACGGCGTTGCGAACCTGGAAACAAGTTTCTGGAGTATTGCACAGTGTAACAGGAGTTGTCTCGCAATTTTTTTTGTTGCGCGTAGCGTTGCACGAAGTAGAACTCTAGTCTACTTTTCGCAACGCATTGCAGCAGCTTGCAATGCCATTGCACAGTGTATCACCCCTCCAGCAACTTTCCTTGCAACTTTTGAGGTACGTTTTCTACGAGCACGTGCGCAATTTCTCATTTCGCTCTGAGGAGCTTTTGGCGAAATGAACTCTGATATTTCTAAATTTGTACTTAGCGAAACGAAATATTTCGCTCAGTACAAATCAGAAAATTTGTACTTAGCGAAATGAACTCTGATATTTCAAAAAGTACCAAATACTTGCATTTATATGCTGATGCTGATGATAATGATAACGATGATGATAATCATGATGTTATTTGTACTTCAACTTTTTTTGCAACGTTACGCACAACACAGTTGCGTACAACAGTTGCAGGGAGAGAACAGAATTTCAACCTTGCATCTTTCGCTGAATTGAAAAGGGGTAAAGAAATGGTACCGTATGTCCAGGCGTTCAGCATATCAACGGACAGGAGAATACGTCTTGGTTACAGTATTTATCATTGATAAATTTACTAATCTTTTGATGTCTTTCTTCACATTTCAGTTTATGAAAGACGATGGCATACAAGTCCTTTTCCCTGATGGAGCAACCAGTAGATGTCAACAATACCCCTCCACCCCTCCCCAGAACACGACAACCAATACCCCATTAAACAAACCTCCCGAGCCCTCCCCCGTAAAGAAAACACTTCGTGCCGGATCATCGCAGAAATCCTCAGAGGAACAAGCCCTCCCTACTGCGTCCATACAGGAGAAAGTTCCACAGTGGATAAGTACTGGTATTAGAGGAGCAAGAATTGGCACTAAAGAGGATGGAACTGTAGAGTCGATTGATGGAGTACTGTATTCAACGGCCACATGTCCAGAGAGTGGACAGGTACGTATCAGTGGCGTGTTGCCACGTGTATGTCACGTGTTATGAGATGTAGTGTCAAATGTAGATCACGTCTTGGCATGGTTGAGCAAACTCCTCTGTGGAGTATTGTATTCAATGCCCACGTGTCCAGAGTGTGAATTTGTCTGTATTAGTGACGTGGTGTCACGTGTAAATCACGTGCATTTGCTGTAATGTCAAATGTAGATCACATGCCCTGTGTTTATGCCTTGCGCATGGTTGAGCAAAATCTTATATGGAGCATTATATTCAATACCAACGTGTCCAGAGAGTGAACCTGTTTGTATTAGTACTGATACAACGTGTATATCACGTGCCCTGTGATGTAGTGTCAAAATCACGTGCTATGCGCTATTTGTAGAAAGGTTGTCACATGCATATCACGTGCACTATGATCCAGTTAGACTTTGGGGTTCACAGAGAAGGGGCTTCGCCTCAACTGGGAGGTCGAAACCCTTACATTTTATAGACAATTTTTGAAAGAAAAACTATACTCCTTTCAAATAAAATGGTGCCATTTCAAAGACAGTTGTCATACACTTATACTCAACACCAACTCGTAATTTGCATTATGTGTTCGGGACCTAAATCTAATCTTTCGTTTTCAGGTTCTGCACACAAGAGAAGACAACGTGGTTACGGTCGAACACCCTGATGGGACCCTCATCGTCGAATACGAAGATGGCACCCGTATCACTACGTTCTACCACCAAATAGAGCGCCAAACCCAGGTCCCAGACAACGAAACAGGGAAAGAGGCTCAGTATGATACATACAGAGGAAAGTTTGTCAAGGTTGAGTGTCCTGGATTTGCTACTTTGGTGTTTAACTGTGAGGAAGGTTCTTGTGGGACGGTATTTGGTAATGGTGTTAATGTAGAGACTTGTGCTGATGGTACAACTACTGTGGATAGAGTCGATGGATCACAGCTTCATATCGATAGTAAAGGTGAAAACATTTCATAATTGGTATATTACGCGCGCTCTGATTGGTCAAGAACCATGTATTATAAAGTACACACGCATAGATGACGTCATTGAATCTTACGCGCGCTCTGATTGGTTGAAATGTTTCAATACGTATTATATAAAACAAATAGATTCCATTTTGCCATGGGTCATTATTTCAATAAATGCACAGAAGACGTCTAAATGGGTTGAGAGAACAACGGTCATGCCACTCGCTTTGTCTTTTCTAATTAAAAGACAACGCCGTTTCAGTACGGACCGCAAAAACGGTGGGAAAAAACAAGAAAACAAGAACTCTAATCAACAATCTGTATTATTTTCCAGGTGTAGTCTCGTTTGCTCCCCGCCAGCTTGCCGGCAAAGTCGATCTTGCAGCACGTGAGCCTGCAGTCGAACCTAAAGAGACTCCAGCAGGAATTTACGTCATGCGCAGTACACAGCTTAAAGATGATCGAGGGACTAGCTTTAGTGTCATGTCTAATGGAAACGCTTCTATTGACAAGAACCCACCACAGGAATCCCAAGAGAAATCGACTGAACCAACTGGTCCTCTAACAGTCCGGTTCATATCCAGTTTTGGTAGACTGCGAGCAGTCCTCCTTTTCCCTCCAGAATCCCAAAATACGAGTCCGATCGGAAACACGGACGAGCGAGGAATGGGGGAGAGATGGGGAGGGGAGGCGGGGAGAGGAAAAGGAGGGACTGCAGACAATCTACTAAGGTTTGAATTACCCGTTGCCGACACAACGGAAAATTCCCATTGGTCAGAATTTGTGATCACTCATCGGCTTGTCAGTTGACTGTCATCAACTTCGACGATTAACTCTAGAGATCAACGCGAGTTAGTTGTTATGGCGGACGAGTTGATAGAAGCGTGTTTGAAGGATTTTAAAAACATTACATCTTTAAAGCCGGAGCAGAAAGTTGCGGTAAAAAGTCTACTAAATGGAAAAGATGTATTTGCTGTCTTGCCGACTGGCTTCGGAAAGAGTTTGATTTACCAGGTATTTGTTATGGTCAAACTTAAAGCAAGTGAACGTTCCTCGGTTATTGTTGTTTCGCCATTGAGAAGTATTATTCAAGACCAAATAAGTGATTTGAGCCAAGCTGGTATAACTGCTGCATGCCGAGTTATCGCGCGGCCGACTTAATTTGGTGATATTGCCGAAGGAAAATTCCATGTGGTTTTTACCTCGGCAGAAAACTGCCTTTCTACGGATTCCGGCAGGTTCTGAAGGAGAAAAAGCTCAAAGTGTCGTTAATAGTTTTGGATGAGTCTGTATGTAACTTGTCTTTTAAAATAAACTTTCGTTGACCCTAAGCTTTGATTGGATTAATTTTTTGTAGTTGTTAATGACGACTCGATGATAACTCTTGACAGGTGTGAAAAAAGGGCGGTAATTCAAACCTTAGTAAATTGTCTGCAGTCCCTCCTTTTCCTCTCCCCGCCTCCCCTCCCCATCTCTCCCCCATTCCTCGCTCGTCCGTGTTTCCGATCGGACTCGTATTTTGGGATTCTGGAGGGAAAAGGAGGACTGCTCGCAGTCTAAGTTTTGGAGATATTTTGTAAATACTACTTCGGCCAATCAGAGTTGAGGAAATGTGGTTACTATAACAACTGTCAGCTTAAATCATTGACGAACACCACATTTATGATACTCAATTTACAAATTCCATGTTTATGCAGTTACCTTATATTCAATCATATTTTTACAATAACCTCAGTTTTGTAAAACTCTCTACCTTGCCTATCCGGCAAATTAGAATACACATGAGTAAGGAATAAATGTTCTCATGTTAATTTGAACTGTTTTGATTTTGCCGCGGCGATTTCATCGCTGCTGAGAATTAAGCAAATTCTGATAACAAATAAAGGCCAAATTAGGATTGAGATAGTTAAAAACTTTATTCTATCACATCGAGCACTGAATAGGCTTCAAAGGGCTTTCAAAGAGAGCCACACAACGAATAGTTTTAGCAAGTTCAATGAAAATATTTATAGCTAACTTTGAATTCATGACCTTTGGCCGTCAGTCTGTCACGGCAACTCATGACTCTTGCAACAATCGAAAATATCGTTAAAACCTACCCAAAAATTCTTGAGCTGCTCCAAAACTTTATCTTTACGATAGCGATTGTCCAAGAATCCAAAATGAATTGATTTTGGCCATCCAAAGAGATCCAAGGACTCGAGATTTACAAGCACAATTCTTGACTGGCAAATAGTTCAGCCGTCCTCAAATTTAAACAAGTCTTGGCCCATTCACTTTTGGGCTGGCACCCAAACAAAACCATCACTGTCTTGTGCAAAACCTCAAATCCTTTCAGAAAATTATGGCAAACATTTCTTTAAAAGCGCGGAAGATAGTAAAACCTTCGAATTAGTGTATAGTGACAACCAGAGGAGGATGGACACTTCCCACGTGATACGTTAGACCAATCAAACTTGCTCTTTCAAGGTCGCTTCTGGCGTGACAGATTATTCACTCGAAATGCATACATAGGCGATAAATACGGAATTTTTCTTTTGAATTTAGTTGAAACTTTGCAATTTAAGTCTTCAGAATCAATGTTGAGTTATCAAGGAATCGAACTGACATTAAATATCGGAAAGACAAGTGATATTTTCAGTTAAACTTTTGTCATCATTTTCAGTCACGCATGATACTTCTCGCCGAGATAAACTCTGCAGAGTAGGTACTTTCAAACCATGTGAAATCACATATTGTTAGCGAATAAGCCAACAAAATTTACATATCTGGAAAGTTCAAGAACTGAACTTTGATTTTAAGTGGTTGCCCCCCTTTGCCCCATCAGCGGTTTCAGAGATAGAGCGATTTGAAAACTAAGAAAATTTGCCATCTTGTTCCAGAAGGTGACAAAAATACCGCGTCATACTCAGGTCAATGTCAGGTTTCCCAATGGCAAACTTGGAAAATCCAAGGAAACCTTAAAATACTAGAGGGGATATTATTATTATGAAGCTTCATTCACGCCTAAAAAGCCTTCCTTTTATGTTTTTTATTAGTATAAACGCTTCCAATTCAAAGCAGAAGCAGTCCGGCACAGGTAGCCCAAGCTCACTATTAGTGGCTATTTATAAGAGAATGTATGGCACTCAATATCACTCAAAATTTCTGTCTTAATTTTAATAAAATTCCACGAGACTTCTAGAGTATGTTGTTCATGCTTTCTTCTAACCTCTGAATGAGTTTCAGTGAAATTCGTCGATTTTAACTGCTCGCCCTAAGCCACTCAAAAATGGAGAGAAGGTAGGAAGCGATGGCCGACTCGAAGCCATCATACTGCTCAACTCCAGTCCAAATATCTTCCCGAAAAATCGCTCTAGTTCAAAAATTCCTTCGCACAGGGTTGAAACGATAAATAAGCCACGTCCTCATGCCAGCCAAATCGAAGCAAACGCCTTTCCAAACGAGCCACGGGACTTGAACTTCCAAAAAATGCTCGCTTACGAGGAGAAGAAAATGCGTGACCGACAAAAGTTGTCACAACCAAACCGTTAAAAAATAGAGAGAGCCTGGGATCGAGCAACAACTACTACTTTGCTAGGCAAATTTGATAAATATTATTCCTAATCCAAGAAGATATAGCTACATTACAAGATTCTTGAAGTCAAATACGGTTGTAAAATATCTCAAAACACCGCAGCGAAGGTTTTAGAACTGTTAAAATATGTCCGTCAAAGTAGAAATTGTAGCTCGATCCCAGGCTCTCTCTATTTTTTAACGGTTTGGTTGTGACAACTTTTGTCGGTCACGCATTTTCTTCTCCTCGTAAGCGAGCATTTTTTGGAAGTTCAAGTCCCGTGGCTCGTTTGGAAAGGCGTTTGCTTCGATTTGGCTGGCATGAGGACGTGGCTTATTTATCGTTTCAACCCTGTGCGAAGGAATTTTTGAACTAGAGCGATTTTTCGGGAAGATATTTGGACTGGAGTTGAGCAGTATGATGGCTTCGAGTCGGCCATCGCTTCCTACCTTCTCTCCATTTTTGAGTGGCTTAGGGCGAGCAGTTAAAATCGACGAATTTCACTGAAACTCATTCAGAGGTTAGAAGAAAGCATGAACAACATACTCTAGAAGTCTCGTGGAATTTTATTAAAATTAAGACAGAAATTTTGAGTGATATTGAGTGCCATACATTCTCTTATAAATAGCCACTAATAGTGAGCTTGGGCTACCTGTGGTCCGGTCCATTAATCTTGTTCGTCGGAGAGTCCTCATGGCGATATTTAATAATTCCATCGGAACGTGACGATAAACCCCTGGAACCCAGGGTAGAAGCCTACAAAAAGCAAATATAATAAACCTACGTCAAGAAAATCCCTGATTCATTCAGCATCAGTTTTACATATAAGCTTTGCTAAATTTGCCAAAATTATATTTCCGCTGTACGGTTATAATATCGGTATCTCGACTTTCATAACTGATAACGAATCAAAGCTATGAACTAACTGATAAAACATGCTTACAAAAGAGCTTATCTGAAAAATAATGCTTCTGTGTACTCTAACAAGACTCACATGGAGAGTTAAGGTTTGCAACTTTTGGATAGATGTATCGCACGATGGAACGACCAGAAGGCGCCTTTCTGAAGGCGAATATATTTACAAAGCTGAAATGGCAGTAGATGACTTTCCGGCATCGCCAGGGAAGGTAAACTTGGTGCTGTCAATTCGAATGGATATGATGGATCGACACAGTGTATTATTACTAAGTCGTTATTCTCGAAAATCTATATTCTTGATCGATAGTGTTATTGTTTGAGAGCCTCTATTGATGTTATCACCTCGGTGGTTGGAGTCAACTGAGTTAGAATTTCATTTTGAACCATGATCCTTTGCGCGCCACTGTCCATCCTCCTCTGGTGACAACGGTATTTTTATTGCTGAAAGACCCGTAACTTGAACTTGAGCTCGTTAATATGACGTCTTCGAAGCTTTGTCTGACATTGAAAAGACACCACGGGATACCTGCATAATAATAGACTTCACAGCTTGAAAAGTGCTGTGGATATGCATTGCCATTTCAAAGAAATAAGGGAAATTATAGAGACAACTTGATCTTATTTACACACTCCATTTTGTCACGCCAGTCATATCTCCAAAACTGGATATGAACCGGACTGTCCAACAACCCTTGTTCCACGTTATTACTCGTGCCCAGGCCTTTAGGCCGGGAACGAGTTATAAACTGCAAATGTTTTTTTTTTTTCTCTTTTCTCCGCCAGAAGAGGCCTTTCTTGCGCAATCGGTCACGTGTTAAAGCTCCTGATTGGTTCAGAGCGTAAGAAACAATGCCCTTCATTCATCACCTTTGAGCGAGTGCGAACTCTTCGAAGGTCTTCGAAGTGAACGCCAGTCAGGAACTTTAGGAATGCAAAATGGCGGACAGCCCAAAAAATTGCTTTCAGAGACAGGCTTTTCCAGCAGTGAGACAATAGAAAATGGAGCTTTTAACTCGAGATGTACCTAGACACTTATAAGAGCTTCAGAATGGGCTGTTATTTTGAGCTTGATCTCCAATACTTTGACCAAATATCGAACTCCGATGGAGTACTTGAAAACTGAAGCTCTCGCGACTCGTAGCAATTCCTTTGAGCTGGAAATCTACGAATTTCTCGACCTACATGTTGCTAAACTAACGCATATAGAGGCAAGTCAATTATATTTTTCATTCAAGCATTCAAGAGATCTTGAGACGTTTTTGTAATGAATTTTAACACAATTCTGGCCAGACAATTTATTTATATATTTTCATGGAATCAAGGCTCTATTTGACCTGATGCGTTTGGTCACGTAATAGATAAAACATCTGAAACATGAACGCCGAAAAAATACACGATTTGTTATTGTGTCAAAAACGTCGTTGTAGAAGTCTTTACAGCAAACAATTGAGATATATAGTGAAATAAAAAGTTGAATAAACTGGTATATTTTTGCATGTTGGGATAAAGGCAAACACTAAGCTGCTGACAGACAAATTGACTAATCAGATATTCTCTAAAAAGGTCAAAAAAGGTCTTTATTATGTTACGGTTAAGTGAAGAATGCGTGAAACGGCTCGGGGAAGAGTACGCACGGGGCCGGTCACTGGAGGGCTCCCGGGGCACGAGTGAACGCACGTGTGCGTCTAGTTTTATTGTAAACTCAGGCTCAAGGCTGAAAAGGACCCTGGTACTGCTGTGCTCAGGTCCCCTGTAGAGGGACTGCATCAAGCGACGGGCGTGACGGTATTGAGGCCATACACAGGTATGTAGCATTTTGAACTTCTTTATTGTGGATGCTAAGATAGCAGTGTTCACCAGAGATTGTCAACAGACTGCTTGATAAGAACGAGCTCTCACTGCTTAGAGGACAGTGTAGAAGCAAGAGTGGCCGAGCGGTGAGAGCGCCAGTCTGTCACCTCTGTTGTCCCAGGTCGATTCCCTGACATCACATGTGACTTGAGGTTGTTTGTTTGTTTGTCTGTCTGTCTGTCTGTCTGTCTGTCTGTCTGTCTGTCTGTCTGTCTGTCTGTCCAGTTTGGTCCTCCAGTTTTCCTTCCTCAGTAAAAACCAAAATAGTGAGCTGAGAATTGTGTGTATATACAGTATTAAAATGTAGTGGAAGAGTGTGAGAGAGTACAGTGTCGACCCCCGACCCTCTCAAGATCCCTCAAATGTAATGTTTTATCGTTTGGTGTAGAGAGATGGGACATAGGGTTTAACCTAGCTGTCAAAGATGATTTGAAGGCCAAACCAGTTATAGGTATTAATGCAAAGGAAGTACTTCCTCATCAATTATTTTATGATCCTGAGTGTTGGTCTAGACTGGACTCCAAGCTCGTCCTTCGTCCTTCGAAAATCCGACGATCGCTTAGTTTGAGGGGTTAGAGATTAGTGGATGTGTTCGCAGAGATATCCGCATCGTACTTACGACAAAATCACGACGTAATACTTGATTTATAATCTTTGTTTTAGGTGGCGTTAGTAATATTTGGCTGATGAAGAAAGACGAAGACATTCTTATACCGGAGGCTTTAAGAGAACGTGATTTCAGGGCGTTCCCAGCCCATGAGGAAAAACGTCCTGGTCCTAAATTCGGCACAAATGTTGGTAAGAAAAAATCTTATTTTCTCTTCTTTTTTTACCCTACTTTGTGGGGCTTCGCAACATATTTTGAACTTTCAAGAAAACCATAAACTGCGCTCAACCTCGTTGCCGTTCGGACTTACTTCTAATCATATCGTTTTTCTCTCTACAAAGGGACTAGAGAACGTAGAAGGAAAGGGATAACAGGGGAGGGTAGGAGAAGAGAGCCGAGAAGAGAAGGGGAGAGGGGAGGGAGAAGAAAGACAGGCCATAGGGAAATGAGCTAAACACATTGACTCAAATAAAGTTGTTATATGTTTGTGGTTGGGATAGTCGGCAGTTGGATATAATGTGGGTCGATACAGCGGCGTCCTAATTATTACATTGTTATTTTAGGTGCTGGAGTGAACGTTGGCTCTGTTTCAAAGAAAATAACCGCTCCACCAACAATCACCTGCCCGCGAGCCCTCGAGCTACGTCAACTGATTCAATACAAACCACTCACTGATGAACAGAGGCAAATTATTGTCAAGTCTTTGAAAGAATATGGAGAGTACGTTGCTAAGAGACAAGACAAACTTGACGCGATTCTACCACAGGAACCCCGTGAGGAGAGCGAGAAATTGCGCGCGGAAGAGCTGGAATCGAAAGTAAGTCTAACATCTGGACGAGAGGGTTGGAGGGGAGGGAGAGGAAGTATTTATACCAGCCAGCTCTCATTCTATCCTCTTGAGAGAACTAATGTTTTGTTTTATTATTTAGATGACAGATAAAGTCGGAAGGTGGTTCAAAGCCTGAGGCTGTAGAAAGTGATCAAGTGCAGCAACCAGTAGAAGACGAGCAACAAACAAACGGTATACGTGAAGCAGTAGACAACTTGACTAGTAAGTGGATGAACGACTGCACTAAGACTAAGCCAAACTATCCAAAGGCCACACTGATATTTTCACTACCGCCACCATTGCCGCCGCCATCGTTGTCATCATCACATCATCATCATCATCATCATCATCATCTTTATCAACACCATCACCATTAGCGTCATAATCTCTTTCATTGCCAAAAGAGCAGTTTTCGTACGAGCGTGACCGTGCCGTGTCAGTGCCATGTTGTCTATAAAACATTTGAATTTCCTGTCGTAACCCTACCGTGCGGTGTCCGTGCCATTTTCTCAGTCATACACTGCTCTATCATCCGAATACTCTCGGGGGTGGAAGCAGAATAATTGGACTGCCATTATTCATTATTCCCAAACAAGTTTTCTCAAGAATCCATCATTTAACTGTTTCCCATTATTCCTTATTCTTTTTCTATTTTTCTGTTATTCATTATTCATTATTCTTTTTTCATTTTTTATTATTCATTATTCCTTGGGTTTCAGATGCAGTAATTCATTGTTCCAAAGCATTCTCAAACCGTCATTCATTATTCATCATTCTGCTTCCACCCCCGAGAATACTCGGGATCAACATGTATTAGAAACAAAACCAATACAATACTTTTATCATTACCACCACTACCAGCCTGTGAACAGCCTTAGGGAAAAAGGGGAGGGAAAGCCTCTCCCTCCCCTCCCCAAGCCCCTTTCTCCCTCCCTTTCCCCCCTTCATCATCCTCAAACTGTCAAGGTAAAAATAACCAACTCATCGTTCTCCATGTGCATTTGTCTGCCTTTTATCCATTCAGGTGAATTACAGGCTGACGCTGTCAGTCAAAAGTACGTTGAGGCAATCACACCCGCACCAGTCCCTGCTCCTCCACCACCGCGGTGGAAACGATCCGTGTCGGAATGGGAACGAGACAAGATTGAACTGGCCGAACTGGAGTATGGGAAAAATGCCCTGAGAGACAAACAAGTGCCGCCTTACTTTGAAACATCTGAAGGTCAGTAGAATTGTTGGGGGAGGGGAGTATTTATTTCCACAGGGAGTCCACAAATCGTTTGCTTATCCACAGGCAACCCAAGATGAAAAACCTGAGCACGGGAAATCAAAACTAAGACTTCACTTTACTCATTTCAGGTCAAAATTTCCTACGACATGAATATAGCACTGATATAAATATGGACGCACTAACTTCAAGACTAGCCGAACAAACCCGTCACCCTCCCCCAGGGGAAGGAAATGTACCAGACACACCCAGATCTAACTCAGGTGAAATCCAAAAAACTTTGCTAGAGTTTACAAGTCCGGAAGTACCTCAGCAGAACGGAAGTAACTCTACCAATAATGACGCAGGTTCACCAACAGCGAACGGAAATACTTTGTCACCTAATAATCTACGTCCTACCAACCCCACCCCTGCTCATGCTACGGGCGATGGTACCCCTACCCCTCTAAGACCAAACAATCCAACACCAGCGCATGCGCTATCAAAGCCTGTGAATGTCAGACCCAGTAACCCCACGCCAAAACAAGCAGCAAATCAAGAACTGGCGACTAGTAATGATTCGCCGAATTTTGATGAGTCGACGCAGTGGAGGAGCAACTTGGAGTCAGTGCAGGAAGTTGTGCAGCCCGAGGAGAATGATGGGATGGAACGGGGCAACGACTCTGAAAACAGCGAGTTTATGACTGATACTCGTAAGTATCTCAGTTATAAGAAACAATTTGTCCTACTTTCGCAAAAGTCTTTTTCTCCAGCCTTAAAGGTTTGTGCGCCTGCGCTACTCAGAGCATCAGCGGTTTCACAAAGATACTTGGTTCATACAAAAGAGGGGTTCAATGTTTACATAGTTTCTGAAGTACGATGGAAGCCCGTTATTACTACCACCTACAAGCCGAAATTTACTGGTCGTATAAGCGGGGTGTCCGTATTAAAGGGGTGGTTTTTGAAGATAGGGTGTTCTTTTTTGCGAAATGTAGTGTAAAAATAGGGAAAAGAATTCATTAACGGAGTTGAGTATCGGACTCAATGTATGAGAAACTGTCTGAATGGGATGCTATTTTCTTTAAAAGGTATATAAAGCAGGGTTCGTGCTACTCCATAAACTCCTTCAATTTCATTTACGTTTTCAAGGGCGCTTAAAAAGCCCTTGAATTTTAGAAATTCTGCTCTAACTCCTTTAAAATTCCTTGAATTTATACTTTTAACAAAAAACGTAAGCAACTTAAATGGGAAAGGAAACATAGAAATTCAATAAAGACTCAGGGCTCCTATTGATAGCAGGATAGCCTTTTTTGGTACCTGACAGGACTACCCGGAGTCGGTAAGGGACTTAAATGGGATAGGAAACAGAAATTCAATAAAGACTCAGGGCTCCTATTGATAGCAGGATAGCCTTTTATGGTACCTGACAGGACTACCCTGAGTCTATATTGTTATTTATTTTCAAATAAAGGTGTCTATCTAATTCACTTTTTTATTGGTTTATTGTGATTGTTTTGTCCTACTATGTTTATCGATGTTGTTATGTAAACTTTCAGCTGGTAACCCTAAAACTGGTCCTAAAAGTTTGTATGTGGATGTGGCAGGAGTAGAGAGAAAGGAGAAAGTCAAACTACCAGCATCTATACTTAGCGCAAAACCTGGTGCCTTACCTAATACACAGGTAAATCATCTTCATCATCGTTGTCATCATCATCATTATCACCATCATCAACACCACTACCAACAACAACAACAACTTGTCGTTGTTTCGCTTATATTTAAATTTTATGCCCACATAAACATTCTTAACAACAACTTGCAGTACACTAAAAACTAACCAACTACCACTATTAACCACTATGAACTATAATTTCCCCGCTTCAAGTTTCTGGAACATATGCCCCTTTATGTTTTGACCTTCTATTTAGTAACGCCTCGTGTGCGTCTAAAATTCAATAGACACTGGATGTTGATGATTTGGTTCTCTGTACCTAAATGTTGAACTGTTATTCCCTTCTTATTCATTATAAAATAACCATTATATAACGCTCGCTCTCACTGGCCGAAGGATGCGTATACTGTGAACTCTAAATCTGTACACAGCACGCGCGCGCACTTTTCGAATATTTTGTCACTGTAAATGAACACTGAATTTGCTCGAAAACAACGTATTTTATAAAAGAAATAGAAAACTTGCCCGCTTTGCTGTGTGCAGATTTAAAGCACTTGGGGATTGATCAGAACACTCGGCTACGCCTCATGCTTCTCTTAACACTTCTCTCGTGTTCTGATCAATCCCCGCGTGATCTAAATTTGCACACAGCGCGCACACGCGTTTTCTATTTCTTCAATCTTTTCATATCACGATTCTTTTTCTGATCTTTTTCAGTTCTCAGAGACAGAAGACCCTGTGCGCAGGCGCGTCAATACCGTATCCGTTGCTGGTGGCAACAAGATTGCTCCAGGTCGCATAGAAAGTCTACGAGGCTTCGAACTCCTCCCCCCTAAGGTCGATTTTGGTGTCCTTAAAGAAGGCTGTACCTACATACACACCGTGTTAATAAAGAATGTTGGGATTGATAGCTGTCGGTTCAAAGTCAAGCAGCCTCCACCATCAACTGGTTTACGTGTGCTGTACAACCCTGGACCGGTGAGTTTGTTGTATCACTTCAGTACCTTTGCTGTAACTCAGGGTCAAGTCCAAAGTCAAGCTGAGTCTTCTCTAAAAATTCTGTAGTACGAAGCCCTGAAGTAGTTGGTACCTACCAATTTAGTTGGTACTTGTCAATTAATAGTCTCCTTCTCAGCCCTTTTAAGCCTTGTCACGCAACGTTGGGTGAGGGAAGGTTGCGTGACGAACCTTCAAACATTTGTCTACAGATAGTGTATTTTATATTGTAATTTGCTTCAACGATAGTTGCTCCCTGACTTATCAGGCTCGCTAAGAATCCCCGTGAAAGTCTTTGGGTGTTTTTCTCAAAGCGCGCGCTATATTGACTTTATAAAAGTGTTGTTTTAGCTTTCCGGCGCTTTTGCGGATACTTCCGCCGGTGTCGATAAAAAGGCCGCAAATATGCAAGTTAGAGTAGAGCGATCTTAATACCGACTTTTCAAAGATTTGGATTCTAAGGAAGATTACGCACTTCTGATACACCCATATTTTTCTTATGATATTACATTTAAGGTAGTTCCGTAGCCTTAGATTTCATCAATGAATTACTTTAAAATCTAACGACATTTTATTCAATAAACATGGTTTTTGTAATTTAATAAACTGAAAAGGGATAAGTATGGGTTGGAAATAAAAAGAAAAAACGGATTCACCGTATTATTTCAAGAGTTAGAGAAGCACAAAGGAGAAAACTCTCCGATTAGGTACATCGAATATCACCCATTTCAGCGTTGGTCTCGCCGGCCTCTTTGATAGATAAGATTCATCAATTTTAAAAGTTTGAGCTTTTGCACCTTCATCTCGCAGTGTACAATATTGTTCGATAAAACTTTCCCAAAATTAGCCGATGAAATCTTATTTTTCTACATTAAGCGCTCTCGTTAGTGCCCAGACTCCCCACAGTAAAACAAATGTTCTTTCATAAATGTGCGTGCGCGAAAATATGCGTGGGGAGATGCGCAGTAGCAAAGGTCCGGAACTACCTTAAAGTTTTGGCCCGTATGATTGGCTGTAGACTGAAACCACAAATCGTAGTGTTCGCGTGAATAACCAACACAGGTAGCCCAAAGAGTGAAGTTTGCAGTTTCAATGTGGGTTTCACTGTATTTGTTTTACTATCGCTTTAGGTTGCAGCTGGTATGAACGCTAAACTTGACGTTGAGATCTTTGCAGTAGCTGTGGGTGTGGTTGGTGAGACAGGAGTTGGTCAGGTGGGACATCACGTGGAAATCGTCACGGAGACTGACGTCATCTATCTTCCTGTTTATGCAAATATCCTTTTAATATTCTATAAATAACTCGATGCCTTCTAGGAGGGACTGAGACGAGTGTCACGTGGTGTGACGTATACGTATTCACGTATACGGAAAAGAGGTTCTCAATGGGGTTAACCGTCAAACGACCTAAATTTTACTCCGTCAAGCATCAAATCAAAGAAATTTTAACAGTCAAGCGTCAAAAACATTATCCGTCAAGGCCGGGAAACTCACTGTGAAGCAATATTTCTTCCAAATGCCCGTATTCGATGACGTACTGAAAGACGTATTCAAAGGCATAATAACATTTCCAGTCGTTTAAAACTGCTATAAGATTCATAAGACGTCATACCAAGTCCAAAACTGATCCTTCACTATATCGAATTTCGCCTGCATCAGATTATTCTTCATTTTTAAAGTCAAAAATCACACTCCATTATATGATCCATGACGCATAATAGATAATTTCGTAAATATTATTAATTAATTATTACTTATCAATATTTAATTGACTTATTTTAACCGTCATCAAAACACCGACTTTTTAAGAGTGACCGTCTATAAATAGCGACTTAGGTACCTTGAGGTCAAAAATGAAAACTTTTACCAAAAGATAGGTCCAGGTGAGTAGTCTTCGAAACAGAATGTTTTATTTCGGTTGCAGTCATATTTTAGGAAAAATCTGGGGGTTTTCGATCCCGTGGCTATTTGGCGGCTTTTTTGATGTTTCCGACCCTATACCAAAATGCACGTTCTTTTTCATTAAAAATAGGAAACACATCCATTCATCGATATTGATCCTTAAAGCAGGCATACTAAGACCTGAGTGTGACATTCCGAAACAATCAGAGGTCAACTGAGCGGCAAACGGTAAATTTGCGGCTGAGTGCTTCTTTGGAGTGGTTCATGCGATTCCTTCTCCCATGGACCCATTTCAGTAGTGTTTCTGATACTTTATTACTGGGTACTTTATTTCTGAGTCTTGTTTGACAGACATTGACAATAGTTCAATGTCGTCTAAATATTAAATGGAATATCTTATCGTGTTGTTGATTTAACAATATGCAAATGAAGGGAATTTTTGTCTCAGACATTGTGTCACATAGCTACTTACAAAATGTTCTAGTTTGAATTGCCCCAAAATGTTTTTGTATCTTCTTAGAGAAGAATCATTGCTCTAACATTAAATTGTCTCCTTTTTGAAAAATTCGATGTAACATTGAAGATATTCGCTACTAATTTCGGTCAATTTCTGCGACACCCAAAAAACTTTGCTCAAAACGAAGATATTGGAAAGTCTACAAACTCTTCTATTTTGAAGATCAAACAGTAAAAAAAGTTACCAGGGTACTCCTTAGTATGCCTGCTTTAAGGATCAATATCGATGAATGATTTTAATGAAAAAGAATGTGCATTTTGGTATAGGGTCGGAAACATCAAAAAAGCCGCCAAATAGCCACGGGATCGAAAAACCCCAGATTTTTCCTAAAATATGGCTGCAACCGAAATAAAACATTCTGTTTCGAAGACTACTCACCTGGACCTATCTTTTGGTAAAAGTTTTCATTTTTGACCTCAAGGTACCTAAGTCGCTATTTATAGACGGTCGCTCTTAAACGTCAACCCATATTGAGATCCTCGGAAAACGGCAGACGGCAAAAAGAACCGCGTGACCTGATTTTTGCGTCAGGCGTTACGGTTTAAACGCGTTGTCTTTGTCGTAAACGCGTAAAGTCACGCTAACGTTTACGTTCCAAACGTGCAACGTTTTCTTCTCTATATTTTTTCCAAAATATCCTCTGAATAGTTTCCAATTTCTATAAGGTTGTCCCTTCCCCCCCCTGAAAAATAATCCTGGGTGCACCCCTCCCTGAAGAAAATCGTGGATCCGCCCCTGGTGTTGTCTTGTCATGCGACTCCCTTGAGACGCAACGGAGCCTCGAGACTAAATACTGCGTATGGACTAATGTGATTGGTTGGAAGTATATATTGTTTAGTTATATTCTTAACATATTGTACCTATTATGACGTCATATGAGTACGAGAATCGCTATGGAGACCAGGAAAATGGTCTTAGTAGTGGAACCATTCGAGTGCCAAACAGACCACCATCACGTGATCCTACAAGGCCGAGAAAGGCTGGGGATTATGCGTTACTTGACCAGACAAACCTGACTTAGGTACGTAACCACAGATGAAGAAACGTATGGCATGGTCATAGAGTGGTTTTCGTATGGGTGGGAACACTGTACGGTTACGATACGATACGGCTACAGCAGGAATTTCGAATGTTTTTATAGAAACTATGATACTGGTACAGTTACGATACGGTACGGTAAGTTTCCTACTCATACGAAAACGACTCATGGTTAGCTGCTTATAACAGACCCAGGGGGATTTAAAATGTTACCCTATCCAAGGGGAAAATGTTCAATAAGAATTGCCCCAAACTACTCTTTATTGGGGGAAACGTACGAGAACCCGCACCACTAATTTGGAAGAGTAGATGATAGTGTGGTCTGTTATCTTTTCTTTTCTTTTTTTCTTTTTCCGTGTGTTCTTTTTCGCTATTCAAGATAATAGTCTGATAGTGCTTCGATTAGGCGACGCGTTGTATGAATAAATTCCGCGTTAATGTTTATTCGAGAGCCGCGCTCATGAATTTTGCTCTTAGATGTGGCGCTTTTATCGGGGACGGCGCTTAAACGAGTGAGGTCCATTCACTCATACAATGCAGTACAATTGACAATCTTTTTTTCCATTTTCCACAGTTCCCTTGGCATACGGTACTTCAAGTTTTTCATCAATGGTTGTAATTTTGTGTTGAAAGTTTTATAAATAAAATTGTACATACTTGGAATATGGTATTTGTTATTATACCACACCTTTTTGTAGAGGGGTCAAGAACTTGCTAAACGAGCGAGCTTGATCCCGTAACACGCTCCTGGAGCACAGCTCCCTCGTGTATACCAACGATTTCACGCAAAAAAATTGGTTGCACAAGAATGATTTTGCTCCCTGCTCATGCTCTCTGATATTAAACTGGTTAAATGTGTGTACTGGTTGTGCAAAATGACCAAGGAGCGTATTGCGTGAGCAAGCTCCCTCGTTTTCCAACGTTTTCCAACGAGTTAAAAATCCACGAGTTAAAAATGAATAATAAGCATGATATTAAAAAAACAAAATTACCTAGTATATAGGTAAATTACCTATAGGTAATTTAATTTGGGTCTTTTTCGTATTAATATGTCGTATGACTGGCATGAATGGAAAACTATATAAATTAAATATATCAGAATGAAGAAAAAAAGCCTTATCTATTTGAATAAAAAAAGCTATATCTGTCGACTATTGGCTGTCTCGTAGCTCCCATGTAAGTTGGAAGGGTTGGAAATCCATCATTTTGATTAATCATCATATTGAGCTTTTTATCATTATAACGGAAATCTATTTACTTGTTCGGAAATCTCAATTACCTGCCATGATATACTGTCATTGATCGTATTGCAGAAATGCGAGCGCAAAGCACGAGTAGTCTCCTACGCAGCCGCAGTTTTGTTGTCACGCTAAGCCCTAGCGTGACAACAAAACTGTGGCTGCGTAGGAGACTAAGCACGAGTCGCACGGACAAAATTTACTATGTGTTCGCAGCAACTACTTTCTAAGACAGTTACAAGATGTACGTACGTCACTGCTTTCCAATTCTATTGAAGTGATAAAAAACGTTGTTTCGTGCGAGCCGCTCGACAAAAGTTTTACAGCCAAGTAGTTTACAACGACTGTTTTTTGGTCGATTTTTTCCCCTGCATGACTAGCTCTCTTTGCTTTGAACGGTTTTTGTAGTCACAAAGACATGTCCATCCTTTACTAAATAATTCATGGAATTCGACAAAAAGTGCCAAATTACACATCTTTGTAATATGTCTGGAACTGTCATGTCTTCCAAAATGAAACGTAATAAATGAGCGGAAGAAAATGAAAATTCAGATAGCGCATCAAGTTCAAGTTTTCATTTATTTACACACCAAGAATATAGATATATTTACATTATGCATTTATACATTTTTTACGGATATATATTGATATAGAATAGTAAAAAAAGAAGTGTATTTACATAAAATAACTATGATATAACGCGCGCTCTGATTCGCCAAAGAACGCGTGTCGCGCGTTCTCTCTGAGTGTGTGTGTGTTTGTGTGCGTGCAACTTCCCGTTTCTTTCATCTAAACGATAAAGTTGCAATTCGTCTCTCTCAACCTTTTAAAAGTTTGTTGAAGAATAAACTTTTCTCGTATGCCAAGCGTTGGTTGAGGTATCCTTTTACGTAGTATGTGTTTCACGTTGTCACGGTTCATAACATATACTCCCCTGTTTTCTTCATTGATATGGCGTATCCTCTTTGCACTGGAGTCAGTTTTGACGGCATACTTTTGATATATTAGGGACCTTACGCAACCACGACGGCAACGTGGACGACGACGGCATAATGCACGTGCAAATGTGTAGAACTGCAAAGATATCGACCGTACTCTTCAAAACTACAACGTGAAAAGGCCAGATTTCACGCTCTACCGAGAACGGCAACTTGTAGAAGTAAATCGCTTATTTTTTGTTCGCACAGAAAACTGATCTTTCATTTTCATCTATTTCAAGTCTGAATGTCACAAGAAAATGGACAAGCGAAAGAAATAGCGTTATCGATTGTTCTTTAATCTTTGTTGGCGTCCCGTCTTCACTGACGTCGCCGTCGTCGTTGCGTAAGGTCCCTAATGATGGGTACAGCACACAAAACGTTCCACCAGCCAATAGGCGACATGCACCAACAGGTCACGTCACCCTATCTCCCCTAAATGAAGTAGCAATGTACTCCAGAAATGGAAAGACCGTCTCAATATTAGTAAAATAGCAAAGTTTCAGCTCATAAGATGTAATACAGGACCAATGCTAGTGAATTTAAGATTGAAGATTTTCTTAACACGTTTTGCCCAACGAATCTTAAGAAAATATCTCATCTTAAACGAAAAAACCCCTGGAACTTTGCATATTTTTAACTAATATCGAGGTGCTCTTTCTATTTTCGGAGTTCATTTTGACGGTACAGTTTGATTTATGGGAGGCAGGGTCACGTGACCTGTTAGTGCATATCGCCTATTAATAGACCTTTCCACAAAATGGCTTTCAACCTAAGACGTAATGATCCCTGAAATACTAAAGAGTATGTCTCACATAGGTACCGATTATATGACTGAAATTTTAGCCCATCTGACAGGGCTGAAATATTTTCGCGATTACATGACAAAATCAGCCCGGGCTAGGTTTTGTCACGACTTCAAAGCGCCTATTCAATACACTTTCCGCTGCCACAATATAGCGTGGCTCAGGTTTTCAGCCCGGGCTGAAATGTTCAGTCGCGATTACATGAGAATTTTTAGCCCGTTTCGCCGGGCTGAACCTTCCAGCCCGGTTAGCTTGACCCGGGTTGGAAATTCAGCTCGGGATCAAATTTCTTCATGTAATCGAAAACATAATTTTATATACATTTGTTAAGGAGATCGGGCTGCAGTTTCAGCAGAAATGTCAGCTCGGGCTGAAAATCGTCATGTAACCGGGCCTTAAATAACTTTGCAAAAATGTAGAAAGTTCTAGTGAACTGAAATCCGCAGAGAAGTGAATTTTTGAAATTTCCTAATTTTACATACAAATCTACGTCTGTGGGTATATCATATACACCAAGCCATAATTCACAATTTTGGTGTTTTTTTCTTATATTTAGTAGAAATGTACTGTACTACGATACTACGCTACTACGGTACCCAGCAAGTCTACTGTGGTGTTTTTTCTTATATTTAGTAGAAATGTACTATACTACGATACTACGCTACTACGGTACCCAGCAAGTCTACTGTGGTGTTTTTACTTATATTTAGTAGAAATGTACTGTACTACGATACTACGATACTACGGTACCCAGCAAGTCTACTGTGGTGTTTTTTCTTATATTTAGTAGAAATGTACTGTACTACGATACTACGCTACTACGGTACCCAGCAAGTCTACTGTGGTGTTTTTTCTTATATTTAGTAGAAATGTACTGTACTACGATACTACGCTACTTCGGTACCCAGCAAGTCTACTGTGGTGTTTTTTCTTATATTTAGTAGAAATGTACTATACTACGATACTACGCTACTACGGTACCCAGCAAGTCTACTGTGGTGTTTTTTCTTATATTTAGTAGAAATGTACTATACTACGATACTACGCTACTACGGTACCCAGCAAGTCTACTGTGGTGTTTTTACTTATATTTAGTAGAAATGTACTGTACTACGATACTACGATACTACGGTACCCAGCAAGTCTACTGTGGTGTTTTTTCTTATATTTAGTAGAAATGTACTGTACTACGATACTACGCTACTACGGTACCCAGCAAGTCTACTGTGGTGTTTTTTCTTATATTTAGTAGAAATGTACTGTACTACGATACTACGCTACTTCGGTACCCAGCAAGTCTACTGTGGTGTTTTTTCTTATATTTAGTAGAAATGTACTATACTACGATACTACGCTACTACGGTACCCAGCAAGTCTACTGGGGTGTTTTTTTCTTATATTTAGTAGAAATGTACTGTACTACGATACTACGCTACTACGGTACCCAGCAAGTCTACTGTGGTGTTTTTTTTCTTATATTTAGTAGAAATGTACTGTACTACGATACTACGCTACTACGGTACCCAGCAAGTCTACTGTGGTGTTTTTACTTATATTTAGTAGAAATGTACTGTACTACGATACTACGCTACTACGGTACCCAGCAAGTCTACTGTGGTGTTTTTACTTATATTTAGTAGAAATGTACTCTACTACGATACTACGCTACTACGGTACCCAGCAAGTCTACTGTGGTGTTTTTACTTATATTTAGTAGAAATGTACTGTACTACGATACTACGATACTACGGTACCCAGCAAGTCTACTGTGGTGTTTTTACTTATATTTAGTAGAAATGTACTGTACTACGATACTACGCTACTACGGTACCCAGCAAGTCTACTGTGGTGTTTTTACTTATATTTAGTAGACATGTACTGTACTACGATACTACGCTACTACGGTACCCAGCAAGTCTACTATGGTGTTTTTTCTTATATTTAGTAGAAATGTACTATACTACAATACTACGCTACTACGGTACCCAGCAAGTCTACTGTGGTGTTTTTACTTATATTTAGTAGAAATGTACTGTACTACAATACTACGCTATCACGGTAGCCAGCAATTCTACTGTAGTGTTTTTTCTTATATTTAGTAGAAATGTACTGTACTACGATACTACGCTACTACGGTACCCAGCAAGTCTACTGTGGTGTTTTTTCTTATATTTAGTAGACATGCACTGTACTACGATACTACGCTACTACGGTACCCAGCAAGTCTACTGTGGTGTTTTTTCTTATATTTAGTAGAAATGTACTGTACTACGATACTACGCTACTACGGTACCCAGCAAGTCTATTGTGGTGTTCTATATTTTAATAAGCCTGGGGTCAAAAATTCTCCTATTTAATGAGGGTATCAACATTATTACCGGTGACCCTGTAGTTTACATAATAGTCCTCAATTAAGAATCCCAATTGGCAAGGAGGTGAATCACATGGCTTTATGCAAGCATGGTCGAGAAACTGAATTTGAACTAGGCGTTGCCCGTGACAAATTCAGCCTCAGCTAGAGGCCAGAGCGGGGACTCGAACTAGGGACTACCAGACTGCGAGACCAACGCTCTGACCACTCGACCACGCCGCCTCCTCATAGTAGAAATTTACTGTATATTCTACGATAATAGAGTCGTTTTCGTATGAGTGTGAACACTGTACGGTTGCGATACGATACGGTTACGGCATGAATTTCGAATGTTTTTATAGACATTACGGCACTGACACGGTCACGGTACGGCGCGGTAAGTTTCCCACTCATAGGAAAACGACTCTATACGCTACTACGGAAAAAACAAACAATCAATCAAACAAACAAACAAACAAACAAACGTCGAGGACGTAAAACCTGTGGTGCTGCCTTTATAATTGCAAATCCTTTCAGATAACGTCAAACCGTAGGCCCCGTACGTCTCTCCAAAACCAGCCTTGACCACGGAGAAAACCCAAAGTTCGTATTTTTGAGGAGCTCTTGTAAATGTCCGCAAGATTATAAGAAATTAAATGTTTAATAACAAATTCCAGGGAAAGGAGACGAGACTTATTTGGTCATTCACGGTACTAGTATTTCAGTTTGTTGTTGTTGTTTTATCGGAGGCCAGGGATGACCATTTTAAGTGATCGTATTTGTTGATGGTAATGCTTGGATATTAACTGATGCTACAAACCTACATCGGGAATTCTAACCTTGCGAACGGATGGTCATGTGATAATGTTTATTGATGGTAATGCTTGGCTGAGATGCTGCAATCCTACATCGGTAATTGAAGTACCGCTAAGGTCAAGTGTGGTCATGTTTGTGGATGGTAATGCTTGGCTAAGATGCTGCAATCCTACATCGGTAATTGAAGTACCACGAAGGTCAAGTGTGGTAATATTTGTTGATGGTAATGCTTGGCTGAGATGCTGTAATCCTACATCGGTAAAGTCAGAATAACGAAGGTTAAGTGTGGTAATATTTGTTGATGGTAATGCTTGGCTGAGATGCTGTAATCCTACATCGATAATTGAAGTATAACTAAGGTGAAGTGTGGTCATGTTAGTGGATGGTAATGCTTGGCTGAGATGCTGCAATCCTACATCGGTAATTGAAGTACATGCACTAAGGTTAAGTGCGGTCATGTTTGTGGATGGTAATGCTTGGCTGAGATGCTGCAATCCTACATCGGTAATCGAAGTACAACTAAGGTGAAGTGTGGTCATGTTTGTGGATGGTAATGCTTGGCTGAGATGCTGCAATCCTACATTGGTAATTTTAGTACTACTAAGGTCAAGTGTGGTCATGTTTGTGGATGGTAATGCTTGGCTAAGATACTGCAATCCTACATCGGTAACTGAAGTAACACTAAGGTCAAGTGTGGTCATGTTTGTGGATGGTAATGCTTGGCTGAGATGCTGCAATCCTACATCGGTAATTGAAGTACCACGAAGGTGAAGTGTGGTCATGTTTGTGGATGGTAATGCTTGGCTGAGATGCTGCAATCCTACATCGGTAATTGAAGTAACACGAAGGTCAAGTGTGGTCATGTTTGTGGATGGTAATACTTGGCTGAGATGCTGCAATCCTACATCGGTAATTTTAGAAAAACTAAGGTTAAGTGTGGTCATGTTTGTGGATGGTAATGCTTGGCTGAGATGCTGCAATCCTACATCGGTAATTGAAGTATCACTAAGGTCAAGTGTGGTCATGTTTGTGGATGGTAATGCTTGGCTGAGATGCTGCAATCCTACATGGGTAATTGAAGTACCACGAAGGTCAAGTGTGGTCATGTTTGTGGATGGTAATGCATGGCTGAGATGCTGCAATCCTACATCGGTAATTGAAGTACCACGAAGGTCAAGTGTGGTAATATTTTTTGATGGTAATGCTTGGCTGAGATGCTGCAATCCTACATCGGTAATTGAAGTACCACGAAGGTCAAGTGTGGTAATATTTGTTGATGGTAATGCTTGAATAAGATAAACTAGATGCTGCAATCCTACATCGGTAATTGAAGTACCACTAAGGTCAAGTGTGGTCATGTTTGTGGATGGTAATGCTTGGCTGAGATGCTGCAATCCTACATCGGTAATTGAAGTACCACGAAGGTCAAGTGTGGTCATGTTTGTGGATGGTAATGCTTGGCTGAGATGCTGCAATCCTACATCGGTAATGTTAGAAAAACGAAGGTAAAGTGTGGTCATGTTTGTGGATGGTAATGCTTGGCTGAGATGCTGCAATCCTACATCGGTAATGTTAGAAAAACGAAGGTAAAGTGTGGTCATGTTTGTGGATGGTAATGCTTGGCTGAGATGCTGCAATCCTACATCGGTAATTGAAGTACCACGAAGGTGAAGTGTGGTCATGTTTGTGGATGGTAATGCTTGGCTGAGATGCTGCAATCCTACATCGGTAATTGAAGTAACACTAAGGTGAAGTGTGGTCATGTTTGTGGATGGTAATGCTTGGCTGAGATGCTGCAATCCTACATCGGTAATTGAAGTACCACGAAGGTGAAGTGTGGTCATGTTTGTTGATGGTAATTCTTGGCTGAGATGCTGCAATCCTACATCGGTAATTGAAGTACCACGAAGGTCAAGTGTGGTCATATTTGTGGATGGTAATGCTTGGCTGAGATGCTGCAATCCTACATCGGTAATTGAAGTACCACGAAGGTCAAGTGTGGTCATGTTTGTGGATGGTAATGCTTGGCTGAGATGCTGCAATCCTACATCGGTAATTGAAGTACCACGAAGGTCAAGTGTGGTCATGTTTGTGGATGGTAATACTTGGCTGAGATGCTGCAATCCTACATCGGTAATTGAAATACGACTAAGGTGAAGTGTGGTCATGTTTGTGGATGGTAATGCTTGGCTGAGATGCTGCAATCCTATATCGGTAATTGAAGTATCACTAAGGTCAAGTGTGGTCATGTTTGTGGATGGTAATACTTGGCTGAGATGCTGCAATCCTACATCGGTAATTTTAGAAAAACTAAGGTTAAGTGTGGTCATGTTTGTGGATGGTAATGCTTGGCTGAGATGCTGCAATCCTACATCGGTAATTGAAGTACCACGAAGGTCAAGTGTGGTAATATTTGTTGATGGTAATGCTTGAATAAGATAAACTAAACCTGTAGGATCTATATCATCATCATACGTCATGCTTGTCGAAAGAACCTCTCCACTATCACTGAATTGTAATGGCACATTGCTGATATTTGCCCAATCACAATTAAGAAAGAAAGTGTCTCCTTCTGGTGACTGTGAATTTTTACATATTTCAACCCTTAAATTTAAATCGTCATAATTGGCACCGCTAAGGCTAAGTGCAGTGATTTTTGTCGATGGTAATGCTCCATAAAGACGTTCTATTCTTGAAGCAGCAAGATTGGTGTAGCTGACGTCAAGCGTAGTTATCATTGTTGCGGGTAATACTTCCACCAGGTATTGCAAGCTTACCGCAGAAATTTTTTCAACATTCGAAAGGCCAAGTTTGGTAATGTTTGTTGATGGTAATGCTTGGCTGAGATGCTGCAATCCTACATCGGTAATTGAAGTACTACTAAGGTGAAGTGTGGTAATATTTGTTGATTGTAATGCTTGGCTGAGATGCTGCAATCCTACATCGGTAATTGAAGTACCACGAAGGTCAAGTGTGGTCATGTTTGTGGATGGTAATGCTTGGCTGAGATGCTGCAATCCTACATCGGTAATTTTAGAAAAACTAAGGTGAAGTGTGGTCATGTTTGTGGATGGTAATGCTTGGCTGAGATGCTGCAATCCTACATCGGTAATTGAAGTACGACTAAGGTCAAGTGTGGTAATATTTGTTGATGGTAATGCTTGGCTGAGATGCTGCAATGCTACATCGGTAATTTTAGAAAAACGAAGGTGAAGTGTGGTTATGTTTGTGGATGGTAATACCTGACTAAGATGCTGTAATCCTTCATCTTTTATATGAGAAGCACCAAGGTCAAATGTTGTAATGTTTGTCAGTGGTAATGCTTGAATAAGATAAACGAAACCTGTAGGATCTATATCATCATCATACGTCATGCTTGTCGAAAGAACCTCTCCACTATCACTGAATTGTAATGGCAAATTGCTGATATTTGCCCAATCACAATTAAGAAAGAAAGTGTCTCCTTCTGGTGACTGTGAATTTTTGCATATTTCAACCCTTAAATTTAAATCGTCATAATTGGCACCGCTAAGGCTAAGTGCAGTGATTTTTGTCGATGGTAATGCTCCATAAAGACGTTCTATTCTTGAAGCAGCAAGATTGGTGTAGCTGAAGTCAAGCGTAGTTATCATTGTTGCCGGTAATACTTCCACCAGGTATTGCAAGCTTACCGCAGAAATTTTTTCAATATTCGAAAGGCCAAGTTTGGTAATGTTTGTTGATGGTAATGCTTGGCTGAGATGCTGCAATCCTACATCGGTAATTGAAGTACCACGAAGGTCAAGTGTGGTAATATTTGTTAATGGTAATGCTTGGCTGAGTAGCTGGAATCCTACGTCGGTAATTGAAATGTGACGAAGGTGAAGTGTGTTAATCTTTGTTGATGGTAATGCTTGGCTGAGATGCTGTAATCCTACATCGGTAATTGAAGTACCACTAAGGTGAAATGTGGTAATGTTTGTTGACGCCAAATCTTTACTTATGCTGGCAAGACACTCATCATTGACGTTACATTGCAACTTAATGATTGGGCAGAATTTGTGTTTCAGTGAGTTCATGATTCGTTTCGCACCTGGGGCTGTCTGGATTTCACATTCCAAGCCATCGATATCAGTTATGGAAGAATGCGGCGTACCGTCTGGTATTTCAATTTTATCATCCTTACACGATTCACTGACCAACTTCAAAAGAAATGATGCAGCTTCACAGTCTACGTCAGATAAACCACCGAAAGATAGTAATGGTTTCATACCAAGGTGATATTTCTTTATCATCTTTACTCCAAACTCTTCATCTTGGTATTCATAGAGACACTTTGCAAACAGCAGAGTGTCCCTTAAAACTTTTTTCCTTCTTAGCAACCGTTCCATGAGTTCTTTGTTCTTGTCTTTGTGTAATATACCAGCCATAAATTGGAATATCATGGTGTTTTTCCTCAGTGGTATTCGGCCGTTTCTTACAAACTCCAGCGCAGCAAAATACTCGTGGAACGTTAAATGCGAAAAGCAGAAATTTCGTGTTATCTTAAAAGGTTCTTCTCGAAAACCAGGGCCACAAGTGAGAAGACCGCTAACTTTAAGCTCCTCCACTTCTTGTGTTCCGATGCCGAATTTCTTCAGCTTATCTTCTTGAAAGATTACCTCTTTCTCCTCAATCATTTCAGCTGCCAATTTTGACAGTTTATTAAGTGTCTTTTCGACAACTGGCGGTACTCTGAATTCTTCAGTAGTATTTGTTCTGTAATCTGATTTCAGATGGAGTTTCATTTCAAAAATGTTCACAACTTTGGAATAAAGATCAGTTATCGTAACAGGAAGATCGAATTGATCCTTCTCCTTTTTGGTTTCAATTTCCCATTCCAGACACCAACACATCAAGAAGCACATCATTGGAATATGGGCTACGCTTAGCAGATTTTCATTTCTCATAATATGCTCAACTGCAACCTTCCCAAATTCACTATGCTTTGACTGAAAGTACTTTCCAATAAACTCTTGGACTTGCTCAGGAGAAAACCCCAGAATTTCCACCACTACATCCCCAAAGTCAATTCCTTTCAGTTGGTCGGCTTCCCGTGGTCGTGACGTGACCACGATCGTAGCGTCACGAAAGATCTTCTTTTTTACAAGTTTTGAAACAAGCGTGGGCACAGGCATACAAATGCGTGGGTCATTAGCATACTTCTTCTCAAGAGGTTTGGTAATGTCTGAACGATATGCATACTCGTCGTAACCATCAAGTATAAACAAGACTTTTTCTGGATGTTCAACCATATACTCCAACAAACCCTCATCAATGTTGGAATGTTCATCCAGCAGGGAAGAGCGATTTAAAACATCGCGTATTGTTAATTCTTTCTTTCCAAGCAAATTCAGTTGACGAAAAGTCAACAAGTACACAAAGTCAAAACCACTGCGGCTTTCACTGTTAGCTTCGTTCTGGAATAACACATCGTTAGCCCAATCTCTTGTGAGTTTTTGACAAAAAAGAGATTTTCCAATACCAGGCTTACCAATGACCATAATAGACTTAGGTCTTGGTGAGTCCTTTTTTTGACCAGTAAATATCCCCTGGCACGATGTTATTGGAGTTCCGGTCGTCTTGCTGTATTCGTCTAATAGGTCTTTCCTCCTGAAATATTCTTTTTTCTTCAAGGGCTTTTGTCCGTGTTGAACGGTGAGGTTAGTGAAGATGTCATCGGTCTTTGTACTAGACAAAGAATCAGTGGCCATTAGCTTTGGTTGAAATTCTGTTTGGCTTTTTATTGAAGACTTTAAGCTTCTAGAACGTAATTCAACATCTAAAACAAACAGTAAATCGATGTGAGCATTTCCATTTTCGCTCGTACAAGAGATTGTTTTTCGCATTATTGTAACAGTTTTCCTATTTATTGCTCGTGTCACGTTTACCAAATTTAACAGGCCTCTAAAGGTTTCATGCTTTTTACAGTGGCAATGAAGTAAAAACTTTTTTTGTTTTTATATAATCTGATCTCTGAAATAAGACTTTTGTTAAGGCTTTAAAGCTGTGCCATCTGTCTCCAAAACGGCATCTTGGTCGCAGAATGTGGTGAATAGTATGAAGGGCATCTTAATAATGGAAATGTTTTCTTCCTCTTGAGTAATTGTCATTGACACTAATCAAATGAAGAGTGATTACACTCAACCCGTGAAATTGTAATGACTAAATAATGCAAAATAACACTTTTAAACGATGGAAAACAAAGGATTTTGTATTATTCAGAACTATTTAGATTTTGTACTTTTTCACGGGTTAAGTCAAGAGGACTCTTGGTTAAGTACGATCACTCTACCTTTTCGGTAGAGTGACCGCACCGGTTTAGAATGATCGCACTTAATCCGTGAAATTGTACTAGCTAAATAATGGAAGACAAAGGATTTTATGCTTTTTATCGGGACTGTACGTTTTTAATGAGGGGGGGTGGGCTGGAGTTTTTCATCTCAACCAAAACAAAATTGTGATGACCCTCCCCCTTGCTTTTTCAAAAAGATCCATGGCCCTTCATTGATTAACAGAAAAAAATTGGTGACCCTCCCCTAGCCAACTCAAATCAACCAAATTAACAAAGATTGCAACACAGTGCTGCATTATATTAGAGAGCCTGTGGGTGACAAAACCCAATAAATGCGTGAGCTAGGGACGGACGACCATTAGATAATTGATGGGAGACACTGTACTGCAGGAATGTCATTTGCACAATTTTTTGTCTGAGCCCTTGCACGATATTCGAAATCCACATTTTTAATAAAATAAAATGATGTATGAGCTGTTATGATTGCGAAGCACGTGCAGATTTGCACAATGGTTGTTGAGAAGGAGTTTAAAATAGCCACTTTTTGGCAAATTAATGTATGGATATTAAGACTATCAAAGCATTTCCACATGCATATGAGCACAATTGCAAAGTGCGAGTGGCTTCGCCGAAAATCTTAGGACTTAGTAAAGTCTAGCACAACTGCTGTTGATGAAATAAATGAAAGTCAAACGACAGAAACAGGACGGTAATATGCCTAAATATGCCCAAAAACATTTACTGAGTTTACAAATACTACATTGTGAAGTACTATTTTCCACATGTGAACTGCATAAAGAATTATATTGTTGTAAAGATATATTTGATGGTACGAGATCATCATCAATGGACTTTTTTGCAAGAAAAGTACAAGAATTGCAGGAACAAAATATGCGTAACTTCACATAAGGAACAATTAAAGTATGATGGATGATGTACAGCCATGCAATAAACAGTATGTAGTGACAATTGTCGCAGCATACTATATTTATAGCTAATTGTACAAACATGACTCAGCATATACTAGAACACATGAGAATCCACTGATATATTACTAGTGTGCACAGCAGCCATTTCGGTTCCAGCTTCTGGGTACAATGATTTTGAAAGGGCTAATGCTTGAATGTACAAATAGATATATACAAAGCAAATCCGGAGAAATGTATGTGATTTCCACTCGTTTCTAAAGAAGTGACCCTCGACCCCCTTACATGGAAAAAGACAGGCTTGACCCTTCACAAACATTGAATATTTTTTCGCTGACCCTCCCCCAAAATACTCCAGCCCACCCTCCCTCATTAAAAACGTACAGTCCCTAATACAAAGTAGATTTTGCACTTTTTCACGGGTTAAGTGCGATCACTCTAACCCGTCAAAAAGTACAAAATCTAAATAGTACTAAATAGCAAAAAATCCCTTGTTTTCCATTGTTTAATAGTGCTATTTAACATTATTTAGCTACTACATTTTCACGGATTAAGTGCAATCACTCTTACTACAAAGATCACTTTTCTTTGCGGTATTTTAAAATAAATTGGAGGCATTCGTCTGGCAGTTGTTATTGACGGCAAATGGCACAACTTTAAGGGCTAATGTAAAATTGTCAATCCTAACCCAAGGCACCTCAAACCTTGGAATTGTGTATGTCAAAAATAAATTAGTTTATGACCAAAAAACAGTTTCGCTTCATCCTGGGGTACATCCACACTATATATAGGCTATGCGTACGGTAAGGTATCACTGCGGGAAAGGATACACGTAGTGTCTTCCGGAATTCACTGAACAGTGTTATAAGTTCCTCGGCTGAGCGATCTGTAAAGGCTGGTGACATAGAATCAGTGCAAATAAGTGGCTATTTCACTTTTTGCAAAAATTCACATTTAAGTTTCTCTAAAATTCAGATGAATTCACGATTTGAGTTCTCTGATTGAGTCAAAAACGAATTTTGCCAATTTTTTGCTGTTTTTCATGAGAGACCAAAGAAGGTGAAAAGACTGACTTTATTTGAAATAAAATGGACGGAATTTTTCAGTCAGTTTTATTGGAAACATTCCAAGTACTAGTACTAATGCCTGGAAAAAGTGACCTTTTTTAGCTTTTGCCCTCATTAAGAACTTTCAAAGAACGTGCACTTTTCCAAGATTTCAGTAAAACATTTATAAAATTCATCGTTAAAGGTGTCAGTATGCTAATGAAGTGCTGTCGCGGCCGTTTGCATTCTGGTTGTGTTTTATGTTTTAATCTTTATAATGGATTTTCAAATGTAGTTTTAAAGATGATAATGAATACACTCCTAGCATATCAAGCAAAAATATTTAGTCGTTTGAGAGATATTTTGGAAACAATTTCGAAATAGACGTTACGGCAATGTTTATCAAAAGTTGCCTTTAAAGAAAAAATGATATGTTCGCTTTGGAAGAGAGTTAAGAATAACCATTTAGCCACTTTGAAGTGTACAAGCAAAGGTCAGGGATCATGGATTTAGGGGAGGGGTGCAGGGGGTGCCAACCCCCTCCTGAGATGACTTTAAGCCCTTTTCATCTCTATATTTTTTTACAAAAAATATCCTATGGATTGTTTCCCATTTCTATAATGTTGCACCTCCCTGAAAAATAATCCTGGGTGCACCTCTCCCTGAAAAAAATCCTGGATCTGCCCCTGCTTGCAGAACAAGTGTATCCAAAATTTATGTGAGCCAGGTCAACCAGGCTCACTCATATTACCAAAATTCATTAAAAATTGTATACCTTCAAGAGTAATCTTCTCCTCTTTACCAGATAGTCGCATGACTTTTGCTTTGGGTTCTTGCATGCTTTCATCCACTTTCTTTGGCACGAACTGACCCACCATATCTTTCAGCTCATTGAGTGCTTTTACCGTCGTGTCTTCGCTTTTCTTCCACTCTTCTAAGCATTGTATGGCATATTTTTCATCTTCAGGATCCAAGGATACCATTTCCAGTTTATCAATCTCTGCTTCATATTGTGTTCCTCCAAGTCTAACTAGTACGCTTTTGATGTCATTCCAGTATGTGGTGAAGTCAGAGTCTGAAATAGCTGGTTCCTTTACGTGCCCATAAAGTTCGTTCCTGTACAACCTGATGCGTACAACATCATCTTCTATGTTTGTATTTGATGGTAAAGGTAGAGTATCCCAACCTCCCAATGGTTTTTTCAAGTTACATATGTTGCGAAGGAGTAAACACAACAAAGTAATGTCAAAACCATTGGAAGTTACAGAAGATCCTCCAGGTGGATACAGCTCTTCCCATTGTTTCTTCGAAAGTTTTTTGAACTTGTACCTTAAATCTCTGAGAATATCATGGTTTGTTGGATCCAAAAGATTTCTCCTTAACAATTTGGGTGGATGCTTCCTATCAAACACCTCTCTCAGTGCCCTTGTCCCTCCATCAACAAGCAGCTTACAAAGTCTTGCAAAGTTTGCATTTTCCTTAGAAATACAAGACAGATTAGCTGCAGCCATGACTACTACATGGATCTATAAAATAAAGAAAGAAAACATATGATCACTTTTGTGATGACACTCAGACAGTACAGGTATTTCCACAGCAAGCTTTAAGCTGTAAATTGAGCTTTTACTCTATAAACGATATCTAATTTGAGCTTTCACTATATTAATATGTAGTCAAGAGCTCTTATTATAAATATTATGGAATAAATACTAATAGCCTTTTGACCATACTGGAAGGCCTAACAGCATATTAAATTAAACTTAATAGGCTGCTTTCTATATCCTAAAAAATGAATCTACATGACTTCCATGGTATAATTTGATTGTTTGCATGAACAAGCATGTACTTATCTTCTGAGTATGAAGTCCCTAGGGTGTACAACATTCTACTTCATTAAATTTGACATTGACTGATAAGAGCAATGTGAAACCTCCAAAATATCTCCAACTGTAATTATTTGCTCTACGTCCAGCATTGTACTTAATTCATTACATTCCAAAGCAAAAGATGAGCCCTTTCCAGAGGTCAAAAATTGGCGAAAATACCCATCAAGACAGATCAAGTATGGAAAAAACATGTAACAGGTTATTGCATTTCAGTACTGTAATGTTCCAAGGTACTAAGTTACAAAACTAACATCATGCTCAACATCCTCTCACAATAGATATTGTAAGACCACTGAAAAGCCAGTTTCTGACATTTATATCTTTTATTGCTGTATCTGGGTTTAGATTTGTGGAATCAAATTTCATAACTTGACCTCTGAGGCACACACCACGTTAAACACCAAGAACTGGTCCCAAAGGTTTCCACTCTTGAGGGAGTTCACTGTATAAGCAATTTTAGTTGGTGCCGGTGATAAAGTGCTAAAAACCAAACTAATAGATCTTGAAAGTCTGCTGCAATTGAGTATATGTATATATATAGCTATTTCAAAAAAGGTTGACGGGGCGAACGGCGAATGGTAAATGTCGAATGGCGATTGCACGACCGAAATGAACTGTGGGCCTTTGTAAATTAGTCTTTGCCGCGAGAAAAAAAATGTCAGCCTCATATAACGAAGACCTTAGATGGCGAGTTATTTGGTTCGTTCACATACTGCAGCATTCAGTAGAAGAGGGCGCATTTTACTTAGGCGTTTCTAAAAGAACAGTGGAGCGCTATATTACAAAATTTCTGACAACTGGCGACATAAAGTCCATGAATATAGGACGTCCGCATGGTGCCATTATGTTCGCACCCCGTGAATAGCTCATAATTTGTGAAGCTGTTCTTAGCAGTCCGGACAAAACCATTGCAGAAATTGCTGATGACATTTTTAGACAAACAAATTCAACGTTTGCTCTCTCTACAATTCATTATTATTTAAGGAGGAGTGGAATTACGCACAAAAAGGTAAGCTTGCATAATATGCAAATTTGCTTCCATTTCACACCTATAGTAGTAACTTTGAATTTCATTATTTAGGTCCAAAAAGTGGCATTGCAGAGAAATGACGTAGTCCAGTCCTCCAGGACTCGCGGAGAAAGAGAGTCCAGTATAACTTGCATGCGCATGTGCAAAATGAGCCAATCAATTTATTAATTAGTATTTTGCGAGCTTGCAATATGCAAATGTCAGTGTTTGGTAGCAGTGGTAGTGATGCGTATCGAAAAATTCACAAATACGTCTTTCACAACTCAGGGCTGTCAACCCTCCCGGATAAGCCGGGAGTCTCAAGATTTTGGACCGTATCTCCCGGTCTCAAGATTAGAGGCTCAAATCACCCGGCTAATCGGTTGAATCCAAAAATCGCGGCCATTTTAACTGAAATATCGTCTTGAAATATCGTCCCCCTCCACCCCCCCCCCCCCCCCCCCCCCCCAGTGGGGTATGAAAATCGACCTCGAAGATAGTGCAGTGTAGCCTCGAGTACGTTTTGTCTCACTTGGAATCGCCTTCTTCGACCGCCATGTTGGATTGACGTGAGTGAGACTTGGAATCTCCCCCTCCCCCCCCAACTGAGAGTGAAAATCGACCCAATTCTAAGGAAAAAATGTTGATCTCAAGGTACGAAAGCCTTGGGGGTTGACAGCCCCTGCAACTGTCCATCCGTAAATGGCCTGTAACTGCTCAAACTTTGGTAAAAGATTATAGTTGGTTTTTCCAAGTGCATAGCTCACTGAATCAACAAATGGTTTTCCGAAATGAGACTGATATCGTGTATACAAAACACTTTCTTCTTCAGCCATCTTGAATCATTAGGTGACTTTAGGATTTGTAACCATGCGATCACCACATGAATGTGGTGATCGCGTGGTCACTAAACTGACATGCGCATGCAAGTTATACTGGACTCTCTTTCTCCGCGAGTCCTGGAGCGGCAAGAAAGAGAGTCTGGGACTGGACTAAGAAATGACGATATGCGAGCACAATTTTGGTGTAATATCAGCTTGTTTGCACCCGAAATGCTTGTTTTCTTGGACGAAAGTGGATTTGTGAGTAACAATTGATAAAAGTTGCAATTCGTGTCGACGCCAAAATATTGGCTATTCAGTTTTTACTTGACAAGGAATACTTGTCATAGACTAAATTTCTTCGTGTAGATGCGGCTTTCATATCGGCCGAGTTTTTTTGGTGAGACATTTGTTATCAATTCTACTGACAAATTACCACTTAACTAATTATTCTACTCGTTTGACTTTTTCATTTTGTAGGATAAGAGAATTTGTAGAGAATACGGGTACAGTTTTCAGGGAACTAGAGCCGAGGTTGTAAGACCACAGCAAAACTGGCCGGGGGCCAAGAATTTCTGCAATCCCTGTTATTGGTACAGACGGCCTACTAGATGTAGGCCTCTATCGCGGACATGTAAACGAAGCTACATTTTTAAGTTTTGTTCGAGATGTTCTTGTCCCCACATTACTACTCTGATTCAATGGAGTCAACCCTCGCTCAGTGGATATAATGGGTACGTAAGTAAATTTTAATGTAAAAACATTACAAAAACATAGCAGATTATTGCTTCAAAATTCATTGGAATATGATTTGTTTACTTCCTGGTTTTCATTTTTCAGATAACGCAGCCGTTCATCATACACCAGCAGTTCTACATGCAATCAATGCTACTGGTGCACTTGTGGTGTTTTTGCCGCCTTACAGCCCTGACTTCAATCCTTGCGAAAATGTATTTTCCATGACAAAGAGTTGGATCAGAGCAAACGATGTCATATGGCGATTATGTGATGAGCCCAAGCATATGGTTCTACAAGCCTTTTTGCACGTTACTGTTGTAAATTATATAGAAAATTCAAAGTACATTTAAACTGAAACTCGTCTGAATTATCGCGAAATATTTACCGCTAATTACAAGTCATCTAGTTGTGCAACGAGTATTTCGAATTCTCTTTCCAGTTTTTTCCTTCATCTGTAAAACTCAGCGTAAGTTGAGCATGAAACTTATGTGAAAATTATAGAAACGAAAATGTATAATGGCAATATCACACACAAGAAACACAAGTACCAAGTGAACGCTAGTTTTTTAGACTTTGTTCATACTTTTTATTGTAAATGTAAAACGGATTTTGTTTTGCTACGGTTAGGCTCACCAAAACATACCAAAATATCCAGAACAACCTAATCCCACTCGATTAGGTAATGTGATCAATGTGTATTGGTCACTTCAAAGGTAAAAAATATTTGCATAGAAAATAGTTCCTAGTTCAAATAAAACCGCCGTATGCAAATGCGTCGTAACACGGTTGCGAAGGAATGTAGCGTGACATAATTAGCAAGCATCACGCCATCGTCATGCATTTGTACACACGGGTTTGATTCTACTCCGGCGCGTTTGAAGCACTGTATCCAAGTGAAATTTTAAAATGTTGCTTTACATCAAATTTAATAAATTTCTGCTGCGTGTTTTATGATTTTTTTACTTTGAGTAAGTATATCCATGATTTTGGGCTCTAAACAGTGATGACTTGAAGAGATATCTCTTACGCCGCTTGAAAGTTAAAGTTGTCGCAGCTAGTGAATCCCACATACTATCAGAAGAAAAATCATAACTCCGCCAAATGAACACTTAAACAAGTGCAATTTACCAGAGAGAAAGAACAGTAATATAGCAACGTGTTTTCAGCATTTTGGCGCACATGTTTGAGCGCCGAGTATTTCTTTTCTGCATGACAAGCTATACCTTAGTTTTTGCGACGCAAAATACGCATAACAAATGTTTGCGTCTAGTACTCGAAATCGCTCCGTTTAAACTCTCTGATTTTACTATAAGTATGTGTGCATGAATGTGAAGTTTTAGGCCTATGTTTTCGTTTTTCAAAAGCTCATCGTAAACGGGAGATATTTTAGAAAGACTGATTTAAACGATCATTGATTATCTTTGCTGTAAAAACGCGGATTGACTTAAAATTACTATCATTCAAAAATTCAATCTTTGCCTGATAATTGGTTTAAAGTATATTTTGATCCAATGAAAAGAAGTTCATGAAATCGCGAATTTAGAATGAGAGGTGTAGCGCGTCAACAACTACTTTGAAACACCTTAACAAGTCAGTAATAACTTCTACTAACAGCTTTACCTTATTTTTGAACTTAGCGCCCAAAATTGTACTCGAAAGTACGAGGTTCTGGTCCTTTCTCCACTTTTGGCCTGAGTTTGACCCGTGATCAGTTTCTTCATCTGCATTGTCTTCGTTTGAAATAATTATCCACAACGCTCTAGCGGTAGGTATACTGTTTACGTATTAGCATTTGGGCACTTGAACATAATTTCGAACAATGAGATTGCCATTGAAATGTTCGATGTCAGAATAAAATTCCCACATTCAACATGCAAAAGATTTTTAAACCCAAAATACACGCATGCGCAGACAAATTCTCCATATGCTATTGCCATAGTAATTTTGAAATACCAACTAACGATAAATACCATTCCTCTGAGCCAATCAAATTGCCGGATTTTATTGAACTATAATACAAAGGTAAAGCCCATAACTTTGGCGCTATTCATCAAAACTACTTCAAAATCTCAACTTTTACTAATTTTGGTGTGTTCTTTTCAAATATTATATTTTTGTTTTTGTTGGATTAAAATTTAAAATGTCACGCAAGACCTGCCAAAAGGCCATTGCTTCTTTATACTTATATTTGGTCTTCGTGCTAATATATTCGCACTTTTAACTTGTGTTGAAGGAAAATCGCCGATGCCACAACAAATCGACTTTAGGTGATTAACAACAGCACGGAACGGAAAGTGAACCAGCTACATAAATGCTGCGATACTAATCTTGCAGTGCGTTTCCTGTGTGTCATGCGCGGGATGTTTATAGAGCTCTCAATCTCGTGCCCAGAACCCTATTCCCTCGGTCTTACGCATGCGCGACGTGAAAATAGGGCTCTGGAAAAATCCAAAATTTCCTGTTTCGTAATTGGTCCTTACAGAAAACAAAGCGAGATACCGGAAGTTCACATGAAGCTGTCGATTCCTAACGAAAACACTCTGTACTAGAAAAGATCTAAAACATCTAGCTATCAAAATATTGACCAATGGAATATTTATCTGCAAGAACTATTTCTTGAAGCTTGCAAACCCAGGGTTGGCTTCTCGTGAACTGCTTTTATTTTATGGCATAATTTGGAAATCACTGACCCGAAACGAATATTATTTTCAAACTCTTGATCATTGAATTCAAATCAAAATTACTTCGAATCCTCCAAGGACCTCCCACAGAGGTTCTATTTTTAACTTCATTTTGCTTTGCATAGCGACCAATCAGGTTGAAGATTTTGATCAAAACATTCATACTGCGCATGTGGTGAAATAGCCTGATTCTGGCTTCCGGTATTAGATTTTTCCAGAGCCCTATTTTTTCGTCGCGCATGCGTAAGAGGGAATGGGGTTCTGGGAACGAGATTCGTAGACATGTAGAGTGAACGATGACTTGTGACGTCATCAAAATATGCTTGGAATTATCGCTGACCACGCGATTGGAGTCTTTGTTTTCTAGCTAAGTGTCCATTGTTATTCAGATTTATCATCCCCCCGGGTATCCACTGAATCCTGCTTTGTATTCGTGGAAGTATTCAGCAAAGCCATGAACTGATTTACATTACAAAGCAAATTATGTGTCATATATTTATCAAGCACTCTTTTAGCTCAGTGCCAGGGAGCGATTCACATCCTTTCCCAGTTAAAAAGTGAATCCTCGGCTGCACTGGGGGACACTGGGGAATAAAAGTTATGGAGAGGTTTCAAGACCATTTTTTTCTTGTTTAAAAAAGTTTCCTAAACAAACTTTAATCAGTTAGTTTTATAATCATTGCTAATACTGTTTGTGATTGTATGAAAAAGCACTATATTTGAATAAAATGTACTTGTACGTACATTTCTAAAACTTGTGTTGTCGTAGTCAGTTAGTAGTCAGTAGTGTCGTAGTCAGTTAGTGTCGTAGTCAACGCTAGCTGTTTGTGATTGTTTGAAAAATTGCTTTACTCAAAGTGCTAAATATTTTGAGCTGTGTGTGTTCGACACTGATCCTGGAGAATTATGTTCTGTAGTTCAACTAGCAGTGTTCGTCACACAACGCACAGGACTGAGATAGACAAGAAACATTTGATATATCAGACAACATGAAAGCGGCCGTGTACTTTCCTGAGTTTTAGGGGAACAGTTCTGCTAACGTGGATACACCAGCTGTTTTCTGCTCGCAGCATTTCACTTTCTTTTAGAAACGACTAGTATAAATTAAGCGTCAGTGCTTCTTCGTGAGCTCTCAGTACTGACAGAAAATGATAATAGTCGATAATGTGACAGTGAGATTCAAAACCAAACTCACTTAAATTTCAAGGGATTAATTAAGTAATAGACAAAACGACAACATTACATTACACCATGGCTTGATAACTTATGGCTTGATATGGCTTGATAACTTATCGACGCCTTCAAATTCAGTCAAGTGTGTGAATTAATTCTTTATTCAAAGCTTACACCTTTATATTCAAAGTCATGAAAACCCATCAATAATGCTTTAAAACCACGACTCATGAATAATTAACTATTACACGTAACAAATAGCGTTTTACCTGGACTTTTAACCCAAAGCGTCACCAGTTAAACCCTCTGGTCTCCTGTCTTGTTTGAAATGCAACTGCGATAGTTCCAAGAACACGCCACAAACTGCTACCTCGATAAAAAGCACCTGGAAGCTAAAAGACGCTTTAGTTTTCGATCAGTCCATCATAACTGCGTGAAATTTAGAAGTGCAGATAAGTAGGAAGCGCTGCTTTAACGTACGAAACAACTCTTGCAAACTTATTAACTTAGAAAAATATTTGCCTGTAAGCACATTCCGCCCTTTCTACGCAACTTACCCAGACCCAACTCGGCCAAATCATTAGGCACTCTCTGACCAACTTCCTGACTACCAACAGGGCACAGGGCCCCCTACTTATTATGTTTTGATCAAAATCTTCAACCTGATTGGTCGCTATGCAAAGCAAAATGAGGTTTTAAAAAAATAGAACCTCTGTGGGAACTATTCTTCAAAGACTGTGTAGGTCACAGGATTGGAATAAAAACTCAAATTTATATTTTTATCGGTTTACTACTGGAAAAATTTATCCATGGCCTTGGAGGATTCGAAGTAATTTTGATTTGAATTCAATGATCAAGAGTTTGAAAATAATATTCGTTTCGGGTCAGTGATTTCCAAATTAAACCATAAAATAAAAGCAGTTCAAGAGAAGCCAACCCTGGGTTTGCAAGCTTCAAGAAATAGTCCTTGCAGATTGATATTCCATCGGTCAATATTTTGATGGCTAGATGTTCTAGGTCTTTTCTACTGTAGAGTGTTTTCGTTAGGAATCGGCAGCTTCGTGTGAACTTCCGGTCTCTCGCTTTGTTTTCTGTAAGGACCAATCACGAAACAGGAAATTTTGGATTTTTCCAGAGCCCTATTTTTTCGTCGCGCGTGCGTAAGAAGGAATAGGGTTCTGGGAACGAGATTGGTAGCATGTAGAGTGAACGATGATTTGTGACGTCATCAAAATATGCTTGGAATGATCGCTGACCACGCGATTGGAGTCTTTGTTTTCTAGCTAAGTGTCCATTGTTATTCAGATTTATCATCCCCCCGGGTATCCACTGAATCCTGCTTTGTATTCGTGGAAGTATTCAGCAAGGCCATGAACTGTTTAGCGATATTTCTCAGGAAAGGCAATGTCATTTTATGAGTTTTCATCGCCGTTGTGTGCTCGATCGAAGCAAGACGAGAAGACGATATAAAGTTGCATTCCAATGTTCTCTTCAGAGAAGTAAAATCTCTTTAGAAAGCCACATGATATCGCTAAAATTTCTAGTGAATCGAAATTGTGCTTTCTTTATGCAGACTAAGCTACTCTCAGTAGTTCAGTTAAATCTACATATTTCTGTATACATTACAAGGCAAATCATGTGTCAGGTATTTATCAAGCACTCTTTTAGCTGCCAGGGAGCGATTCACATCCTAGCTTTTCACTTAACAAACTTTAATCAATTAGTTTTATAATCATTGCTAATACTGTTTGTGATTGTATGAAAAAGCAATATATTTGAATAAAATGTACTTGTACATTTCTTGAAACTTGTGTTGTCGTAATCAGTTAGTTTTATTATCGTTGCCAACGCTAGCCGTTTGTGATTGTTTGAAAAATTGCTTTACTGACTCAAAGTGCTAAATATTTTGAACTGTGTGTGTCCGACACTGATCCTGGAGAATTATGTTCTGTAGTTCAACTAGCAGTGTTCGTCACACAACGCACAGGACTGAGATAGACAAGAAACATTTGATATATCAGACAAAGCGGTGTACTTTCGTGAGCAGTTAGGGGAACAGTTCTGCTAACGTGGATACACCAGCTGTTTTCTGCTCGCAGCATTTCACTTTCTTTTAGAAACGGCTAGTATAAATTAAGCGTCAGTGCTTCTTCGTGAGCTCTCAGCACTGACAGAAAATGATAATAGTCGATAATGTGACAGTGATCAAAGTCAAACTCACTTGAATTTCAAGGGATTAATTAAGTAATAAACAAAACCACATTACATTACATTACAGACATTACACTATGGCTTGATAACTTATGGCTTGATATGGCTTGATAACTTATCGACGCCTTCAAATTCAGTCAAGTGTGTGAATTAATTCTTTATTCAAAGCTTACACCTTTATATTCAAAGTCATGAAAACCCATCAATAATGCTTTAAAACCACGACTCATGAATAATTAACTATTACACGTAACAAATAGCGTTTTACCTGGACTTTTAACCCAAAGCTTCACCAGTTACACCCTCTGGTCTCCTGTCTTGTTTGAAATGCAACTGCGATAGTTCCAAGAACACGCCACAAACTGCTACCTCGATAAAAAGCACCTCGAAGCTAAAAGACGCTTTAGTTTTCGATCAGTCCATCATAACTCCGTGAAATTTAGAAGTGCTGATAAGTAGGAAGCGCTGCTTTAACGGACGAAACAACTGTTGCAAACTTATTAACTTATAAAAATATTTGCCTGTAAGCACATTCCGCCCTTTCTACGCAACTTACCCAGACCCAACTCGGCCAAATCATTAGGCACTCTCTGACCAACTTCCTGACCACCAATAGGGCACAGGGGCCCCCTACTTATTATGTTTTGATCAAAATCTTCAACCTGATTGGTCGCTATGCAAAGCAAAATGAAGTTAAAAATAGAACCTCTGTGTAGGTCACAGGATTGGAATAAAAACTCAAATTTATATTTTTATCGGTTTACTACTGGAAAAATTTACCCATGGCCTTGGAGAATTCGAAGTAATTTTGATTTGAATTCAATGATCAAGAGTTTGAAAATAATATTTGTTTTGGGTCAGTGATTTCCAAATTAATCCATAAAATAAAAGCAGTTCATATCATGAGAAGCCAACCCTTCGTTTGCAAGCTTCAAGAAATAGTTTTTGCAGATTGATATTCTATTGGTCAATATTTTGATGGCTAGATGTTCTAGCATGTTCTAGGTCTTTTCTAGTACAGAGTGTTTTCGTTAGGAATCGACAGCTTCATGTGAACATCCGGTCTCTCGCTTTGTTTTCTGTAAGGACCAATTACGAAACAGGAAATTTTGGATTTTTCCAGAACCCTATTTTTACGTCGCACATGCGTAAGAGGTAAGAGAGTGAGATTGTTTTTGTGGTTACTAGTGGCTTTCTGGCTTTATGCCAGTAACACACTATGCTATGGGCTTCATGCGTGCGTGCGTGCGTAATTCGGGAATCCCCGAAGTACGTAGACACGAAGTGTCAACCCGAAAGATATCCGAACCTCGTGCGCCCGTCCAAGGGTGTTTAAGTCAATTATTAACTAGATGCACTCGTGCGTTCACTCGTGCGGTGCCCATGTAAAAGAAGCCCAAAATCGGCTTAAAAAGGACATTTAGATTAGCTGCCGCAAGAGTAAGAGCGATTGACATGTTGTTCTTAATAAACTTTTTAACAAGACGTTCCTCGAAGCGTACACAGAGCCACACTGGCTGCCTGCAGTTCAACAAGCCGCAATACTAAAGACCTTTAATTTGTCTGTCATCAGCTATTAGTGTTTGCCTTTGTCCTTCTCTCACATGCAAAACTATTACTGAGAATATACAAGTTTATTCAACTTTTTATTTCACTATATATCTAAATTGTTTGCTGTAAAGACGGCATTTTTGACACAATAACAAATCGTGTATTTTTTCGTTCATGTTTCAGATGTTTTATCCATTACGTGCCCAAACGCATCAGGTCAAATAGAACAAAAATAAATGAATTTTAATAAACTTTACCAAGGGCACTAGGACAAAGTCGGTGTGTGTGTATGCACTAGTCGAAGTAAACTATCGCTGTTCCTGAGGGAGGGGCTACTGGACATGGTACACCAAGCCCTCAACCTAAAACAGGCTCTCCTAAAGCTAGGAAGAAGATGGAGGAAGAAGCAAAGAGGTAGGTGATGGAGTTTGAGATTTTACGCTGTCGTTATGCCGTGTTTAAGATCTTAAGAATATTTTATTTGTAGTGAAGAACGTAGTGGGTTGATGATGATGATGATGATGATGACCGTAAGGATGATGAAAATAATGATCAAGATGGACCTCGAGGTTTTAATGTTCCCTGTCTGTTCTGTGTGTAGAAAACATCTTAAGAATATTTGGTCGATATTGAAGAACGATTGTATTCACGTGCGTGTGTGTGATGCTGATCAATGATGATGATGAGGACGGACCTTGAGATGTTATGCAATGTTTCTTGTCTTTACGGTATTTGCTTGATAATGAAGGATGGTACATTCATATGGGTAGTTGATGATCGATGATGATCTTGATGATGATGATGACGATAATATTGATGATACAGAATGTACAGAATGGAAGAATTGCTTCAACAGCAAGAAGAAGAAAAACAACGCCTCGAAGAAGAAGCCAAGAAACGCGCTGAGGAAGAAAAGAAGAAAAAGCCTTTCCAGCACATGTACATCACGTGCCCTGACGGTCTTCATGTTGAGTATTTCAACGATGGTACCTACACAAGTGTAGATGACAAGGGAGGGGTGGGTGTTAGACAAAGGTATCCTATCAAGGGACTTGGCAAACAAGAATGTGAAAAAGTACGACAAAAACCCGCCATGGAAGAAGTATCAAGAACAATATTGACCAATGGAACTGTTATTAAGGTACAGTAATGATTTTGGGAATAAGCAAAACTTTTTTAATTAATGTTAGAAATTTCCTATGAGCAGGATACAGTAGACATTCCTTGTCGTTTTCACATTTATTTGGAATCTCTTCTAGTGATGATACTGCTGATGGTGATAACGATGATGATGTAATTTGTACTTCAACTTTTTCTGCAACGTTACGCACAACACAGTTGCACAATGTACGCGCAACACTAGTTGAGGGAAGAGAATAGAATTTCAATATTTGCATCTTTCGCTGAATTGAAAAAGGGTGGATGGACACTCGGGGTAAAAATTGGTACGGTATGTCCAGGCGTTCAGCATATCAACGGACAGGAGAATACGTCTTGGTTACAGTATTTTTCATTTTCTTCACATTTCAGTTTATGAAAGACGATGGCATACAAGTCCTTTTCCCTGATGGAGCAACCAGTAGATGTCAACAATACCCCTCCACCCCTCCCCAGAACACAACAACCAATACCCCATTAAACAAACCTCCCGAGCCCTCCCCCGTAAAGAAAACACTTCGTGCCGGATCATCGCAGAAATCCTCAGAAGAACCAGCCCTCCCTACAGCGTCCATACAGGAGAAAGTTCCACAGTGGATAAGTACTGGTATTAGAGGAGCAAGAATTGGCACCAAAGAGGATGGAACTGTAGAGTCGATTGATGGAGTACTGTATTCAACGGCCACGTGTCCAGAGAGTGGACAGGTACGTATCAGTGGCGTGGTGTCACGTGTATGTCACGTGCTATGAGATGTAGTGTCAAATGTAGATCACGTGCTTTTTATTCATACCTTGGCATGGTTGAGCAAACTCCTCTGTGGAGTATTGTATTGAATGTCCACGTGTCCAGAGTGTGAATTTGTCTGTATTAGTGACGTGGTGTCACGTGTAAATCACGTGCATTTGCTGTAATGTCAAATGTAGATCACATGCCCTGTGTTTATGTCTTGCGCATGTTTGAGCAAAATCCTATATGGAGTATTCTATTCAATACCAACGTGTTCAGGCAGTGTACTTGTTTGTATTAGTGCTACAACGTGTATGTCACGTGCCCTGTGATGTAGTGTCAAAATCACGTGCTCTTCGCTATTTGTAGAAAGGTCGGCACATGCAAATCACGTGCACTATGATCCAGTTAGACTTTGGGGCTCTTGATTCCAAGTTCACACAGAAGGGCCGGGCTTCACCTCAACTGGAAGGTCCAGACCCTTATATTTTATAGACAATTTTTGAAAGAAAAAGTACTCCTTTCAAATAAAATGGTGCCTTTTCAAAGACAGTTCTCATCGACTTATACTCAACACCAATACTCAACTCGTAAAATCTCTACCTTGTGTCTACACTACATTTCGTGACATCTCAACCCATTTTTGTCTCCAGCGTAAAAAGCCATTCCTTTATTATAATTCCCGCGTGAAAAAGGTACCTCCCTTAGGACGGGGCCTCGTTGCAAGAAAATTTGCATTATGTGTCTGTGACCTAAATCTAATCTTTCGTTTTCAGGTTCTGCACACAAGAGAAGACAACGTGGTTACGGTCGAACACCCTGATGGGACCTTCACCGTCGAACACGAAGATGGCACCCGTATCACTACGTTCTACCATCAAATAGAACGCCAAACCCAGGTCCCAGACAACGAAACAGGGAAAGAAGCTCAGTATGATACATACAGAGGAAAGTTTGTCAAGGTTGAGTGTCCTGGGTTTGCTACTTTGGTGTTTAATTCTGAGGAAGGTTCATGTGGGACGGTATTTGGTAATGGTGTTAATATAGAGACTTGTGCTGATGGTACAACTACTGTGGATAGAGTGGATGGATCACAGCTTCATATCGATAGTAAAGGTGAATACATTTTATAATTGGTATATTACGCGCTTTGATTGGTCGAAAACCATGTATTATTATAGTACACACCCATAGATGACGTCATTGAATCTTACGCGCGGTCTGATTGGTTGAAATGTTTCAGTATATATTATATAAAACAAATAGATTCCATTTTGCCGTGGGTAATTATCTCAATAAATGCACAGAAGACGTCTAAATGTGGTGAGAATAACAGTCACGCCACTCACTTTGTCTTTTCTTTTTAAAAGACAACGCCGTTTCAGCCGTTTCAGTACGGACCGCAAAAACGGTGGGAAAAAACGTTTTTTTAATCTGGATTATTGTGGACTACCACGCCCAATTAAGACAACAAACGAACAAACAAACAAACAAACAAACAAGTAAACAAGCAAGAAAACATCGGAATTTACTTACCATATTCTAAATCAGGCTTAGTCTGGTGTGCAGGCATCTCCGAAAACGCTGGCACAGTAAATCAAGCTCTGAAATAATGACGTAAAACGTGACCGTTTTCCATAAAGTTACCTAGTTCTACAACTACAATAAGAACTCTAACCAACAATTCTGTATTATTTTCCAGGTGTAGTCTCGTTTGCTCCCCGCCAGCTTGCCGGCAAAGTCGATCTTGCAGCACGTGAGCCTGCAGTCGAACCTAAAGAGACCCCAGCAGGAATTTACGTCATGCGCAGTACACAACAACTTTGTTGCGAGCTTAAAGATGATCGAGGGACTAGCTTTAGTGTCATGTCTAATGGAAACACTTCTATTGACAAGAACCCACCACAGGAATCCCAAGACAAATCGACTGAACCAACTGGTCCTCTAACAACCCTTGTTCCACGTTATTTTATTGTAAACTCAGACGGTTCCGGTTTTGAGCTCCTACGTCACTGTGACGTGAGTGAGTTTTTGTCCAAGGCTGAAAAGGACCCTGGTACTGCTGTACTTAGGTCCCCTGTAGAGGGACTGCATCAAGCGACGGGCTTGACGGTATTGAGGCCATACACAGGTGTGTAGCATTTTGAACAGCAGTGTTCACCAGAGATTGTCAACAGACTGCTTGATAAGAATGAGCTCTCACTGCTTAGAGGACAGTGTAGAAGCAAGGGTGGCCGAGCGGTGAGAGCGCCAGTCTGTCACCTCTGTTGTCCCAGGTCGATTCCCTGACGGGGCATCACATGTGACTTGAGGTTGTTTGTCTGTCTGTCTGTCTGTCTGTCTGTCTGTCCAGTTTGGTCCTCCAGTTTTCTTCCCTCAATAAAAACAAAGTAGTGAGCTGAGAATTGTGTGTATATAGAGTATTAAAATGTAGGGGTAGTGTATGTGAGAGAGTACAGTGTCGATCCCCGACCCCCTCAAGATCTCTCAAATGTAATGTTCTATCGTTTGTCGTGTGGTGTGGAGAGATGGGACATAGGGTTTAACCTACCTGTCAAAGATGATTTGAAGGCCAAACCAGTTATAGGTATTAATACAAAGGAAGTACTTCCTCATCAATTATTTCATGACCCTGAGTGTTGGTCTGGACTGGACTCCAAGCTCGTTCTTCGTCCTTCGAAAGTCCGACGATGGCTTAGTTTGAGGGGTTAGAGATTTGTGTTTGTGTTGGCAGAGATATCCGTATCGTACTTACGACAAAATGACGGCGTAATACTTGATTTATAATATTTGTTTTAGGTGGCGTTAGTAATATTTGGTTGATGAAGAAAGACGAAGACATTCTTATACCGGAGGCTTTAAGAGAACGTGATTTCAGGGCATTCCCAGCCCATGAGGAAAAACGTCCTGGTCCTAAATTCGGCACAAATGTTGGTAAGAAACGTATTCTTTTCTTTTCTTTTCTTTTCCCCTACTTTGTGGACCTTTACTATTTGAGCTTGTCAACCTCGTTGCCGTTGGGACTTACTTCGAGTCATTTCGTTTTATTTCCTCTCTATAAAGGGAGTAGAATACGTAGAAGGGAAGGGGAGGGTAGGAGAAGAAAGGGAAGAGAAGGGAAGGGAGGGGAAGGAGAAGAGAAACAGGCCATAGGGAAATAAGCTAAACACATTGACTCAAATAAAGTTGTTATATGTTTGTGGTTGGGATAATCGGCAGTTGGATATAATGTGGGTTGATACAGCGGCGTTCTAATTATCACATTGTTATTTTAGGTGCTGGAGTGAACGTTGGCTCTGTTTCAAAGAAAATAACCGCTCCACCAACAATCACCTGCCCGCGAGCCCTGGAGCTACGTCAACTGATTCAATACAAACCACTCACTGATGAACAGAGGCAAATTATTGTCAAGTCTTTGAAAGAATATGGAGAGTACGTTGCTAAGAGACAAGAGAAACTTGACTCGATTCTACCACAGGAACCCCGTGAGGAGAGCGAGAAATTGCGCGCGGAAGAACTGGAATCGAAAGTAAGTCTAATATCTGGACGAGAGGATGGGAGGGGAGGGAGAGGAAATATTTATGCCAGTCAGCTCTCATTCTATCCTCTTGAGAGAACGAATGTTTTGTTTTATTATTTAGATGACAGATAAAGTGGATGAAGGTGGTTCAAAGCCTGAGGCTGTAGAAAGTGATCAAGTGCAGCAACCAGTAGAAGACGAGCAACAAACAAACGGGATACGTGAAGCAGTAGACAACTTGACTAGTAAGTGGATGAACAACTGCACTAAGACTAAACCAAACTATCCAAAGGCCACACTAATATTTTCACTACCGTCGCCATTGCCGCCGCAGCCGTCGCCGTCGTTGTCATCATCATCATCATCACCATCATCATCATCATCATCATCATCATCATTAGCGTCATAATCACTTCCATTGCCAAAAGAGCAGTTTTCGTACGAGCGTGACCGTGACCGTGTCAGTACCATGTTGTCTGTAAAACATTTGAATTTCCTGTCGTAACCCTACCGTGCGGTGTCCGTGCCATTTTCTCAGTCATACACTGCTCTATCATCCGAATGCTTAGGATCAACATGTATTAGAAACAAAACTAATACAATACTTTTATCATTACCACCACTACCAGCCTGTGAACAGCCTCAGGGGAAAAGGGGAGGGAAAGCCTCTTCCTCCCCTCCCCAAGCCCCTTTCTCCCCCTCCCTTTTCCCCCCTTCCCTGAGACTGTTCACAGGCTACACCTAGATCTACCACTGCCATCATCATCCTCAAACTGTCAAGGTAAAAATAACCAACTCATCGTTCTCCATGTGTATTTGTCTGCCTTTTATCCATTCAGGTGAATTACAGGCTGACGCTGTCAGTCAAAAGTACGTTGAGGCAATAACACCCGCACCAGTCCCTGCTCCTCCACCACCGCGGTGGAAACGATCCGTGTCGGAATGGGAACGAGACAAGATTGAACTGGCTGAACTGGAGTATGGGAAAAATGCCCTGAGAAACAAACAAGTGCCGCCTTACTTTGAAACATCTGAAGGTCAGTAGAATTGTTGGGGGAGGGGAGTATTTATTTCCACAGGGAGTCCACAAATCGTTTGCTTATCCACAGGCAACCCAAGATGAAAAACCTGAGCACGGGAAATCAAAACTAAGACTTCACTTTACTCATTTCAGGTCAAAATTTCCTACGACATGAATATAGCACTGATATAAATATGGACGCACTAACTTCAAGACTAGCCGAACAAACCCGTCACCCTCCCCCAGGGGAAGGAAGTGTACCAGACACACCCAGATCTAACTCAGGTGAAATCCAAAAAACTTTGCTAGAGTTTACAAGTCCGGAAGTACCTCAGCAGAACGGAAGTAACTCTACCAATAATGACGCAGGTTCACCAACAGCGAACGGAAATACTTTGTCACCTAATAATCTACGTCCTACCAACCCCACCCCTGCTCATGCTACGGGCGATGGTACCCCTACCCCCCTAAGACCAAACAATCCAACACCTGCGCATGCGCTATCAAAGCCTGTGAATGTCAGACCCAGTAACCCCACGCCAAAACAAGCCGCGAATCAAGAACTGGCGACTAGTAATGATTCGCCGAATTTTGATGAGTCGACGCAGTGGAGGAGCAACTTGGAGTCAGTGCAGGAAGTTGTACAGCCCGAGGAGAATGATGGGATGGAACGGGGCAACGACTCTGAAAACAGCGAGTTTATGACTGATACTCGTAAGTATCTCAGTTATAAGAAACAGTCTTACTTTCGCAAAAGACTTTTTCTCCATCCGTAAATGTTTGTGCGCCTGCGATACTCAGAGCATCAGCGGTTTCACAAAGATTCTTGGTTCATACAAAAGAGGGGTTCTATATTTACATAGTTTCTGAAGTGCGATGAAAGCCTGTTATTACTACCATCTACAAGCCGAAATTAACTGGTCGTATAAGCGGGGTGTCCGTATTAAAGGGGTTTTTGAAGATAGGGTGGGTTTTTTTTCTTTTTTTTTGCGAAATGTAGTGTAGAAATAGGGAAAAGAATTCATTAACGGAGTTGAGTATCGGACTCAATGTATGAGAAACTGTCTGAATGGGATTCTATTTTCTTTAAAAGGTATATAAATCAAGGTTCGTGCTACTCCATAAACTCCTTCAATTTCATTTACGTTTTCAAGGGCGCTTGAAAAGCCCTTGAATTTGAGAAATTCTGCTCAAACTCCTTGAAAATTCCTTGAATTTATACTTTTAACAAAAAACGTAAGCAACTTAAATAGGAAAGGATACATAGAAATTCAATAAAGACTCAGGGCTCCTATTGATAGCAGGATAGCCTTTTTTGGTACCTGACAGGACTACCCTGAGTCGGTAAGGGACTTAAATGGGATAGGAAACAGAAATTCAATAAAGACTCAGGGCTCCTATTGATAGCAGGATAGCCTTTTTTGGTACCTGACAGGACTACCCTGAGTCGGTAAGGGACTTAAATGGGAAAGGAAACAGAAATTCAATAAAGACTCAGGGCTGCTATTGATAGCAGGATAGCCTTTTTTGGTACCTGACAGGACTACCCTGAGTCTATATTGTTATTTATTTTTAAATAAAGGTGTCTATCTAATTCACTTTTTTATTGGTTTATTGTGATTGTTTTGTCCTACAATGTTAATCGATGTTGTTATGTAAAATTTCAGCTGGTAACCCTAAAACTGGTCCTAAAAGTTTGTATGTGGATGTGGCAGGAGTAGAGAGAAAGGAGAAAGTCAAACTACCAGCATCTATACTTAGCGCAAAACCTGGTGCCTTACCTAATACACAGGTAAATCATCATCATCATCATCATCACCAACACCACCTCCACTAGGAACAACAACAACAACTTCTCGTTTTTTCATATCTATTTAACTTTATGCTCACTAAACAACTTGCAGTACACTCAACTAACCAACTACCACTAACCACTATGAACCAAGTTCCTGCCTCAAGTTTCTGGAACATGTCCCCTTTATGTTTTGTCCTTCTATTTAGTAACGCCTCGTGTGCGTCTAAAATTCAATAGACACTGGATGTTGATGATTTGGTTCTCTGTACCTAAACGTTGAACTATTATGTTTGCTCGAAAACAACGTATTTTATAAAAGAAATAGAAAACTTTTCCGCTGTGTTATGTGCAGATTTAGAGCACTTGAGGATTGATCAGAACTCTCGGCTACGCCTCTTGCTTCTTTTAACACTTCTCGCGTGTTTTGATCAATTCCCGCGTGATCTAAATCCACACACAGCACGCGTGCGCGTTTTCTATTTCTTCAATCTTTTCATATCACGATGCTTTTTTTATCTTTTTCAGTTCTCAGAGACAGAAGACCCTGTGCGCAGGCGCGTCAATACCGTATCCGTTGCTGGTGGCAACAAGATTGTTCCAGGTCGTATAGAAAGTCTACGAGGCTTCGAACTCCTCCCTCCTAAGGTCGATTTTGGTGTCCTTAAAGAAGGCTGTACCTACATACACACCGTGTTAATAAAGAATGTTGGGATTGATAGCTGTCGGTTCAAAGTCAAGCAGCCTCCACCATCAACTGGTTTACGTGTGCTGTACAACCCTGGACCGGTGAGTTTGTTGTATCACTTCAGTACCTTTGCTGTAACTCAGGGTCAAGTCCAAAGTCAAGCTGAGTCTTCTCTAAAAATTCTGTAGTACGAAGCCCTGAAGTAGTTGGTACCTACCAATTTAGTTGGTACTTGTCAATTAATAGTCTCCTTCTCAGCCCTTTTAAGCCTTGTCACGCAACGTTGGGTGAGGGAAGGTTGCGTGACGAACCTTCAAACATTTGTCTACAGATAGTGTATTTTATATTGTAATTTGCTTCAACGATAGTTGCTCCCTGACTTATCAGGCTCGCTAAGAATCCCCGTGAAAGTCTTTGGGTGTTTTTCTCAAAGCGCGCGCTATATTGACTTTATAAAAGTGTTGTTTTAGCTTTTCGGCGCTTTTGCGGATACTTCCGCCGGTGTCGATAAAAAGGCCGCAAATATGCAAATTAGAGTAGAGCGATCTTAATACCGACTTTTCAAAGATTTGGATTCCAAGGAATATTACGCACTTCTGATACACCCATATTTTTTTCATGATATTGCATTTAAGGTAGTTCCGTAGCCTTAGATTTCATCAATGAATTACTTTAAAATCTAACGACAATTTATTCAATAAACATGGTTTTCTTTCTTTATTAAACTGAAAAAGGGATAAGTATGGGTTGAAAAGAAAAAGAAAAAAACGGATTCACTGTATCATTTCAAGAGTTAGAGAAGCACAAAGGAGAAAACTCTCCGAATAGGTACACCGAATATCACCCCATTTCAGCGTTGGTCTCGCCGGCCTCTTTGATAGATAAGATTAATCAATTTTAAAAGTTTGAGCTTTTGCACCTACATCGCGCAGTGTACAATATTGCTCGATTAAAATGTTCCAAAATTAGCCGATAAAATCTTATTTTTCTACATTAAGCGCTCTCGTTAGTGCCCAGACTCCCCACAGTAAAACATCTGTTCTTTCATAAATGTGCGTGCGCGTGAAAATGCGCGGGGAGATGCGCAGTAGCAAAGGTCCGGAACTACCTTAAAGTTTTGGCCCGTATGATTGGCTGTAGACTGAAACCACAAATCGTAGTTTTCGCGTGAATAACCACCACAGGAAGCCCAAAGAGTGAAGTTTGCAGTTTCAATGGGGGTTTCACTGTATTTGTTTTACTATTGCTTTAGGTTGCAGCTGGTATGAACGCTAAACTTGACGTTGAGATCTTTTCAGTAGCTGTGGGTGTGGTTGGTGAGACAGGAGTTGGTCAGGTGGGACATCACGTGGAAATCGTCACGGAGACTGACGTCATCTATCTTCCTGTTTATGCAAATATCCTTTTAATGTTCTATAAATAGCTCGGTGCCTTCTAGGAGGGACTGAGACGAGCGTCACGCGGTGTGACGTGTTCACGTACACGGAAAAGAGGGTCTCAATGGGGTTAACCGTCAAACGACCTAAATCTTACTCCGTCAAGCATCAAATCAAAGCTGCAATTTAACCGTTCAGCGTCAAATACATTAACCGTCAAGGCCGGGAAACTCACTGTGAAGCAATATTTCTTCCATGCAAATGCCCGTATCCGAAGACGTACTGAAAGACGTATTCAAAGGCATAATAACAAACTGCTATAAGATTCATAAGACGTCATACCAAGTCCAAAACCGATCCTTCACTATATCGAATTTCGCCTGCATCAGATTATTCATTATTTTTAAAGTCAAAAATCAAACCCCATTATATGATCCATGACGCATAAAGGCTGGTTCACACTAGCGTCGGATTCGGAATCGGAAGCAGAAAACAAAGGAAAAGACAACAGAGTTAAGTCAAGCGTGTGACATAAGACATCGACATAAGCATCGCAAGAAGCATAAGACCAAGCATAAGCATAATCAAAGACAAAGGAAGGAACAAAGAAAAACACCTTTCTTTTGTATTCTAATCCCTAAATTCTTTGTTGTTTTCTTACGATTCCGATTCCGATTCCGACGCTAGTGTGAACCAGCCTTAATAGCTAATTTTGTAAATATTATTTATTAATTATCACTTAATATCAATATTTAATTGGCTTATTTTAACCGTCATCAAAACACCGATTTTTTTAAACGTTAACCCATATTGAGATCCTCGGAAAACGGCAGACAGCAAAGAGGACCGCGTGACCTGATTTTTTGCGTCAGGCGTTGCCGTTTAAACGCGTTATCTTTGTCGTAAACGCGTAAAGTCACGCTAACGTTTACGTTCCAAACGCGCAACGTCAGATGCGAAAAAAGCAGGCCGCACCCCCTCCTAAGATGACTTTTGGCCCTTTTCTTCTCTATATTTTTCCAAAATATCATCTGAATAGTTTCCAATTTCTATAAGGCTGCCCCTCCCCCCCTGAAAAATAATCCTGGGTGCACCCCTCCCTGAAGAAAATCCTGGTTCCGCCCCTGGTGTCGTCTCGTCATGCGACTCTCCCGAGACGCAACGGAGCCTTTTATGACGAGACTAAATAATGCGTATAGGCTTAAGAAGTATATATTGTTTAGTTATATTCTTAACATATTGTACCTATTATGACGTCATATGAGTACGAGAATCGCTATGGAGACCAGGAAAATGGTCTTAGTAGTGGAACCATTCGAGTGCCAAACAGACCACCATCACGTGATCCTACAAGGCCGAGAAAGGCTGGGGATTATGCGTTACTTGACCAGACAAACCTGACTTAGGTACGTAACCACAGACGAAGAAACGTATGGCATGGTCATAGAGTGGTTTTCGTATGAGTGGGAACACTGTACGGTTACGATACGATACGGTTACAGCAGGAATTTCGAATGTTTTTATAAGAAACTATGATACTGGTACTTTTACGATACGGTACGGTAAGTTTCCCACTCATACGAAAACGACTCATGGTTAGCTGCTTATAACAGACCCTGGAGTATTTAAAATGTTACCCTATCCAAGGGAAAAACGTTCAATACGAATTGCCCCAAACTACTCTTTATTGGGGGAAAGGTAAGAGAACCCGCACCACTAATTTGGAAGAGTAGATGATAGTGTGGTCTGCTTTCTTTTCTTCTTCTTTTAATATAAAATTGAGTCGTTCCGTATGTTCTTTTTCGCTATTCAAGATGATTGTCTGATAGTGCTTCGACTAGGCGATGCGTTGTATGAATAAATTCGGCGTTTATTCGAGAGCCGCGCTTATGAATTTTGCTCTTAGATGTGGCGCTTTTAACGGGGACGGCGCTTAAACGAGTAAAGTCCATTCACTCATACAATTCAATACAATTGACAATCTTTTTTTCCATTTTCCACAGTTCCATTGGCATACGGTACTTCAAGTTTTTCATCAATGGTTGTAATTTTGTGTTGAAAGTTTTATAAATAAAATTGTACATACTTGGAATATGGTATTTGTTCTTATACCACACCTTTTTGTAGAGGGTCAAGAACTTGCTACACGAGCGAGCTTGCTCCCGTAACACGCTCGTGGAGCACAGCTCCCTCGTGTATACCAACGATTTCACGCAAAAAAATTGGTTGCACAACAATCATTTTGCTTCCTACTCGTGCTCCCTGATATTAAACTGGTTAAATGTGAGGGAGCAAGCTTCTGGAGCAAATTATCACATGCAGCAAGCTCCCGCAGCATACTCCCTTGTGTGTACTGGTTGTGCAAAATTACCAAGGAGCGTATTGCGTGAGCAAGCTCCCTCGTGTGTATCAGCCTTGATCAGCGGTTTTCCAACGACTAAAAACCGTACAGCACGTTCATAGCAGGAATTTCATCATGACACCGACAGTCACGGAACGGTGCACTGATTAGAAATGTAAAAACAGCCTCGTCCGCACTATTTTCAAATTAAAACGAATCTTTCTTCAATTTATCAGTTTTGACATCCCGTCTATCTAAACAATCTCTAGGCATGATCCTTATTACTAATGAGAGAAGTTGTCGTGTCCATCATCTACCCATCTTGAAGGCTCCACGATTTAAACCCATGGAGCATGCGCAGTAGCATAGTTAAACATTTGCGAGTGAGTGACTCATTTGCATATTTTGTCCTCTCACAATAACTCGTGGATTGTGCAATCCACGAGTTAAAAATGAATAATAAGCATGCATGCATGATATATGAAAAAAAAAACCCTAGTATATAGGTAAATTACCTATAGGTAATTTTGGGTTTTTTCATATTAATATGTCGTATGACTGGCATGAATGGAAAACAAATTAAATGTATCAGAATGAAGAAAAAAAACCTTATCTATTTGAATAAAAGAGCTATATCTGTCGACTATTGGCTGGCTCGTAGCTCCCATGTAAGCGTGAAGGGTTGGAAATTTTGATTAATCATCATATTGAGCTTTTATCATTATAACGGAAATCTATTTACTTGTTCGGGAATCTCATTCACCTGCCATGATATGCTGTCATTGATCATATTGCAGAAATGCGAGCGCAAAGCCCGAGTCGCACGGACAACATTTAACTCATGTGTTCGCAGCGACTTCTTCCCAAGACAGTTACAAGATGTGCATGCGTACGCCACTGCTTCCCTATCCTATTGTAGGGATAAAAAACGTTTCGTGCGAGCCGCTCGACAAATGTTTTACAGCCAAGTAGTTCACAAGTAGTTTTTTGTTCGATTTTTCCCCCTGCATGACTCTCTTTGCTTTGAACGGTTTTTTATTTTTTTGGGTAGTTACAAAGACATGTCCATCTTTTACTAAATAATTCATGGAATTCGACAAAAAGTGCCAAATTACACATCTTTGTAATATGTCTGGAACTGTCATGTCATGTTTCCCAAAATGAAACGTAATCAATGAGCGGAAGAAAATGAAAATTCAGATAGCGCATCAAGTTCAAGTTTTCATTTATTTACACACCAAGAATATAGATATATTTACATTATACATTTATACATTTTTTACAGATATATATTGATATAGAATAGTAAAAAAGAAGTGTATTTACATAAAATAACTGATATAACGCGCGCTCTAATTGGCTATGAGAACACACATTTTCAATCTTTCTCCAACGAAAAAAGAAAACTTCAATTGTACAATGCAATAGGGGAATTTGAGTCCCCCTAAAAAAGTGTGTGCGTGGGGGGGGGGGGGGGGGGGAGTTTGTGTGTGTGCAACTTCCCGTTTCTTTCATCTAAACGATAAAATTGCAATTCGTCTCTCTCAACCTTTTAAAAGTCTGTTGAAGAATAAACTTTTCTCGTATGCCAAGCGTTGGTTGAGGTATCCTTTTACGTAGTATGTGTTTCACGTTGTCACGGTTCATAACATATACTCCCCTGTTTCCTTCATTGGTATGGCGTATCCTTTTTGCACTGGAGTCAGTTTTGACGGCATACTTTTGATATATTAGGGACCTTACGACGGCAACGTGGACGACGACGGCATAAAATAATGCCTTTAATTACAAAATACAATAAATGCACGTGTAAATGTGTAGAACTGCAAAGATATCGACCGTACTCTTCAAAACTACAACGTGAAAAGGCCAGATTTCACGCTCTACCGAGAATGGCAACTTGTAGAAGTAAATCAGCTTATTTTTTGTTCGCACAGAAAACTGATCTTTCATTTTCATTTATTTCAAGATTGTAAGTCTGAATGTCACATGAAAATGAACAAGCGAAAGAAATAGCGTTATCGATTGTTCTTTAATCTTTTTTGGCGTCCCGTCTTCACTGACGTCGCCGTCGTCGTTGCGTAAGGTCCCTAATGATGGGTACAGCACACAAAACGTTCCACCAGCCAATAGGCGACATGCACCAACAGGTCACGTCACCCTATCTCCCCTAAATGAAGTAGCAATGTACTCCAGAAATGGAAAGACCGTCTCAATATTAGTAAAATAGCAAAGTGTCAGCTCATAAGATGTACTACAGGACCAATGCTAGTGAATTTAAGATTGGAGATTTTCTTAACGCGTTTTCTCCAACGAATCTTAAGAAAATATTTCATCTTAAACGAAAAAAAACCTTGAAACTTTGCATTTTAACTAATATCACGGTGCTCTTTCTATTTTTGGAGTTCATTTTGACGGTACTGTTTGATTTATGGGAGACAGGGTCACGTGACCTGTTAGTGCATATCGCCTATTAATAGACCTTTCTACAAAATGGCTTTCAACCTATGACGTAATGATCCCTGAAATACTAAAGAATATGTCTCACATAGGTACCGATTATATGACTGACATTTCAGCCCACCTGACAGGGATGAAATATTTTCGCGATTACATGACAAAACCAGCCCGGGCTAGGTTTTGTCACCTCTTCAGATCTTCAATACACTTTCCACAGCCCACAATACACAATGGCTCTGGTTTTCAGCCCGGGCTGAAATGTTCAGTCGCGATTAAATAAGAATTTACAGTCCGTTTCGCCGGGCTGAACCTTCCAGCCCGGTTAGCTATACCCATTTGATGAGGAGACCGGGCTGATTTCAGCACGCCTGACCGGGTCTAGTGAACTGAAATCCGCAGAGAAGTGAGTTTTTGAAATTTCCTAATTTTACAGACGAATGTACGTCTGTCGGTATAGCACATTCACCAAGCCATAATTCACAATTTTGGTGGTTTTTTCCCCTTATATTTAGTAGTTTATATTTCTCACGGTACCCAGCAATTCTACTATGGTGTTTTTATCTCAGTTATAGTAAACCAAAAAACTATCTTTATTCAAGAGACCATAATACTAAGAGAGCCAAACTCAGTATTGATGTCTGTGCGATGTTCGTGGCGACTAAGGCTATTTTTAGTAACTTCGCCATGGCGCGCGCAAGTCCCTCAACCAATAGAATTTGATTTTTGACGTGCGCGCGGACGGGACCGTTTGAATTCTATTGTTTCAGAGCCTTGCGCATGCGATGGCGAAATTACTAAAAATAGCCTTAGGCGCCACGAACATCGCACAGACATCAATACTGAGTTTCGCTCTCTTAGTATTATGGTCTCTTGCTTTATTTTAATAAGGGTATAAACATTATTACCGGTGACCCGGTAGTTTACATAATGGCCCTTAAATCAAGAGACCATAATACTAAGAGAGCGAAGCTCAGTATTGATGTCTGTGCCATGTTCGTGGCGGCTAAGGCTATTTTTAGTAACTTCGCCATCGCGCGCGCAAGTCCCTCCACCAATAGAATTTGATTTTTGACGTGCGCGCGGACGGGACCGTTTGAATTCTAAGAGCCTTGCGCGCGCGATGGCGAAGTAACTAAAAATAGCCTTAGGCGCCACGAACATGGCACAGACATCAATACTGAGCTTCGCTCTCTTAGTATTATGGTCTCTTGCCTTAAATAAGAATCCCAAGTGGCAAGGAGGCGAATCAGATATGGATTTATGCAAGCATGGTCAAGAAACCGAATTCGAACTAGGCGCTGCCTAGGACAAATGCAGCCTCAGCTAGAGGCCAGAGCGGGGACTCGAACTCGGGAGCACCAGACTGCGAAACCACCAGACTGCGAGACCAACGCTCTGACCACTCGACCACGCCGCCTCCTCATGGTGGAAATTTACTGTATATACTACGATAATATACGCTACTACGGTAAAAAACAACAGCAACAAACAAACATCGAGGACATTAGTAGGCTACTTGTTGCCAGCTATAAATCTCTGACACTCAAATAAAGTTATTGATTGATTGATTGATTGACGGGAAACCTGTGGTGCTGCCTTTATAATTGCAAATCCTTTCAGATAACGTCAAACCGTAGGCCCTGTACGTCTCTCCAAATCTAGCCTTGACCACGGAGAAAACCGAAAGTTCTTATTTTTGAGGAGCTCTTGTAAACGTCCGCAAGATTATACGAAATTAAATGTTTAATAATAATAATAATATAATGCATTTATATTGCGCCTATACAAATATGCTCTAGGCGCATGGGAAAGAGGGGAAAAAAGTCATTTCAAATTATAAGCTAATTTGAAAAGATGAGTTTTCAGTGAAGACTTGAACAATGCCAGAGAAGTTGTAGTCCTTATATAAGACGGAAGAGAGTTCCAAAGTTCAGGGGCACACACACAGAACGAACGACCACCATATGACTTAACACGAGAGTTTTTACGAACAAGTTGAACATCAGTAGAAGAGCGCAGATTTCTTGTAGGTTTGTAGAGGGAAATCAGGTCAGATATATAGAAAGGAGCCAGATCGTAGAGGGCTTTAAAGGTTATCAAAAGAATCTTGAATTTTATTCGATCAGCAACAGGAAGCCAGTGTAGTTGAATTAAGATAGGAGTAATGTGACAGTGTTTGCGTGATAGTGTTATTAGACGTGCAGCAGCATTTTGAACTGACTGGAGTTTTGAAATTTGTTGACTTGGAAGACCAAAAAGAAGACAGTTAAAACAATCGATCTTAGAAGTGATAAAAGCATGAACCAGTCTTTCAGTAGTTTGAAGAGACAGAAATTTTCTAACTTTGGCAATGTTTCGGAGATGGTAAAAGGCAGTTTTACAGATGGAATTAACATGGGATACCATTGACATTGTCGAATCAAAGATTACACCAATATTTCTTGCTGATTTCGACGGCTTGATTACATCATTTCCAAAACAAAGGTTAGGGAGAGATTCTTGCGGGCTATGCTTGGAGTAGAGAAAAAGAAGTTCAGTTTTATCTTTATTAAGCTTTAATTTATTTGTGGACATCCATAGGTCAATGTCTGACAGGCAATGTTCAATACGATTCATTGACTGGTACATATCTTCATCATCATTACAGAAAAACGGAAGGTATAGTTGTGTATCATCTGCATACAGGTGAAATGACAAATCATGGGAACGTAAAATATCAGCAACAGGAGAAGTGTAGAGTATATACAAGATAGGCCCAAGAACAGATCCTTGAGGAACACCACAATCGAGTTCAAGAGGCTCAGAAGAAACATCATCTAAAACGACAAACTGCTTACGATTAGACAGATACGATTTGAACCACGTTAGGGCGTTTCCAGATATTCCAAACTTTGAATTCAGGCGACTCAGCAAAATTTCATGATCCACGGTGTCAAACGCAGCTGATAGATCAAGGAGAAGAAGTGCAACACACTTTCGATTATCGATGGCCTGGAGTATATCATTATTCACACGAAGAAGAGAAGTCTCGCAGCTGTGAAACTGTTTATAAGCGGATTGAAATGGTTCATGAAGATTATTAAGTGACAAGTAAGAGTTCAGACGTTCAGCAACAGTTTTTTCAATTATTTTCGAGACAGCCTTGAGGTTAGAAATAGGGCGGTAATTTCCAAGAATTTCATGATTGAGAGTAGGCTTCTTGAGAAGAGGTTTTAAAACAGCACATTTCATTGAAGAAGGAACGAAGCCAGTGGTGATTGATAAATTAACAATATTACGGATGACAGGTAGTAAAGTGGTAAGTTCGTTGACCAAAAAATTGGCAGGAATAGGATCAAGACAACAGGATTTCGAGGATAATTTTCTTGCAATTTTTGACAGTTCTTCACAAGTTATAGGAGAGAATGATTCCAAACAGCTATCAATTTGGGGTTGATCATGTATCAAAAAAGGATTAAATGAAATAGATGGTAGTTGATTCCTGATATTTACTATTTTGTTTTTGAAAAAGTTGATGAACTTTTCCGCAAGGATGATGGTAGATTTACAAGACGGAAGTCGTTTTTCAGGTGTACGATGCAGAAGACTATCAATTGTGCGAAAAAGAGCATTAGAATCAGTGCCAGCATCATCAATTTGATTGGAGTAGTAATTCATTTTGGCATCAAAAATAAGCTTCTTGACAACATTGCATTGAGCTTCGTAAAGTTGCCGATCAACAGTTAGACCAGAACGACGCCAGCGTCTTTCAAGATTCCGCCGTTTAGTTTTGTTTTCTTTGATAACATTGGTATACCAAGGCGCTCTAGGACGTTGACGTACAACTTTAGAAAGAAGAGGAGCATGATTGTCAGTAATCGAAGATAAAACAGAGTCATATTGATCACAAAGTTCAGATAAGTCAGACGAAGGATTTTGGAGTAGTGATGAGTTAACAATATCAGAATGGAATAAATCACAGTCAACAGTGCAAAATTTTCTGTAAGTTATGACCTTTGTACATGCAAGTGGCTTACTGACAGATAGGTGACAATGAACAGCATAGTGGTCAGAAAGACAAGGATCATGTACATGGATATTTTTAACCAACGTCTCACCGGATCTTGTTATAATCAGATCAAGGACCAGGGAAAGGAGACGAGACTTATTTGTTCATCAGTTTACGGTACTAGTTGTTCAGTGTTGTTGTTGTTGTTTTATTGGAGGCCAGGGATGACCATTTTAAGTGATCGTGTTTGTTGATGATAAGGTTTGGATATTTACTGATGCTACAAACCTACATCGGGAATTCTAGCCTTGCGAACGGATGGTCATCTGATAATGTTTGTGATAATGGAAGTGCTCGCCTGAGACGCTGCAATACTACATCGGTAATTGAAGTAGCACTAAAGTCAAGTGACTGTGTGCTAATGTTTATGGATGGGAATGCTTGCCTGAGATGCTGTAATCCTACATTGGTAATTGAAGTAGCACTAAAGTCAAGTGTGCTAATGTCTGTCGATGGTAATGCTTGGCTGAGATGCTGCAATCCTACATCGGTAATTGAAGTATTACGGCTAAGGTCAAGTGTGGTAATGTTTGTTGATGGTAATGCTTGGCTGAGATGCTGTAATCCTACATCGGTAAGTGAAGTACCACTAAGGTCAAGTGTGGTAATGTTTGTTGATGGTAATGCTTGGCTGAAATGCTGGAATCCTTCATCGCTAATTGAGTTATAACTAAGCTCAAGTGTGGTAATGTTTGTTGATGGTAATGCTTGGCTGAGATGCTGGAATCCTACATCGGTAATTGAAGTATCACAGAGGTGAAGTGTGGTAATGTTTGTTGATGGTAATGCTTGGCTAAGATGCTGTAATCCTACAGCGGAAATTTCACTACCACTAAGGTCAAGTGTGGTAATGTTTGTTGACGGCAAATCTTCACATATGCTGGCAAGACACTCATCATTGGTATCACATTGCAACTTAATGATTGGACAGAATTTGTGTTTCAGTGAGTTCATGATTCGTTTCGCACCTGGGGCTGTCTGGATTTCACAATCCAAGCCATCGATATGAGTTATGGAAGAATGCTGCGTACCGTCTGGTATTTCACTTTTATCATCCTTACACGATTCACTGAGCAACTTCAAAAAAAATGATGCAGCTACACAGTCTACGTCAGATAAAGCCACAAGACCGAAATATAGGAATTGACTCATACGAAGGTGATATTTCTTTATCATCTTTACTCCAAACTCTTCATCTTGATATTCATAGAGACACTTTGCAAACAGCAGAATATCACTTACAATTGTGGGCCATCTTAGCAACTGTTCCATTAGTTCTTTGTTCTTGTCTTCGTGTAAAAGACCAGCCATAAATTGGAATATCATGGAGTCCTTACTCAGTGGTATTTGGCCGTTTCTTACAAACTCCAGCGCAGCAAAATACTCGTGGAACGTTAAATGCGAAAAGCAGAAATTTCGTGTTATCTTAAAAGGCTCTTCCCCGCGAAAACCAGGGCCACAAGTGAGAAGACCGCTAACTTTAAGCTCTTCCACTTCTTGTGTTTCGATGCCGAATTTCTTCAGCTTATCTTCCTGAAAGATTAACTCTTCTTCCTCAATCATTTCAGCTGCCAATTTTGACAGTTTATCAAGTGTCTTTTTGACAACTGGCGGTACTCTGAATTCTTCAGTAGTTTTTGTTCTGTAATCTGATTTCAGATGGAGTTTCATTTCAAAAATGTTCACAACTTTGGAATAAAGATCAGTTATCGTAACAGGAAGATCGAATTGATCCTTCTCCTTTTTGGTTTCAATTTCCCATTCCAGACACCAACACATCAAGAAGCACATCATTGGAATATGGGCTACGCTTAGCAGATTTTCATTTCTCATAATATGCTCAACTGCAACCTTCTCAAATTCACTGTGCTTTGACTGAAAGTACTTTCCAATAAACTCTTGTACTTGCTCAGGAGCAAACCCCAGAATTTCCACCACTACATCCCCAAAGTCAACTCCTTTCAGTTGGTCGGCTTCCCGTGGTCGTGACGTAACCACGATCGTAGCGTCACGAAAGATCTTCTTTTTTACAAGTTTTGAAACAAGTGTGGTCACAGGCATACAAATGCGTGGGTCATTAGCGCTCTCCTCCTCAAGAGGTTCGGTAATGTCTGAACGATATGCATACTCGTCGTAACCATCAAGTATAAACAAGACTTTTTCTGGATGTTCAACCATATACTCCAACAAAACCTCATCAATGTTGGAATGTTCATCCAGCAGGGAAGAGCGATTTAAAACATCGCGTATTGTTAATTCTTTCTTTCCAAGCAAATTCAGTTGACGAAAAGTCAACAAGTACACAAATTCAAAACCACTGCGGCTTTCACTGTTAGCTTTGTTCTGGAATAACACATCGTTAGCCCAATCTCTTGTGAGTTTTTGACAAAAAAGAGATTTTCCAATACCAGGCTTACCAACAACCAGAATAGACTTAGGTCTTGGTGAGTCCTTTTTTTGACCAATAAATATCTCCTGGCACGCTTTTATTGGAGTCCCGGTCGTCTTGCTGTATTCGTCTAATAGGTCTTTCCTCATGAAATATTCTTTTTTCTTCAAGGGCTTTCGTCCGTGTTGAACGGTGAGGTTAGTGAAGATGTCATCGGTCTTTGCACTAGACACAGAAGCAGTGGCCATTAGCTTTGGTTGGAACTCTGTTTGGCTTTTTATTGAAGTTTTTAAGCTTCTAGAACGTAATTCAACATCTAAAACAAACAGTAAATCGATGTGAGCATTTCCATTTTCGCTCGTACAAGAGATTGTTTGCCGCATTATTGTAACAGTTTGTTATCGCTCGTGTCACATTTACTAAATACAGCTTAACAGGCCTCTAAAGGTTTCGTGCTTTTTTACAGTGGCAATGAGGTAAAAACTCTTTTTTGTTATATAATCTGATCTCTGAAATAAGACTTTTGTTAAGGCTTTAAAGCCGTGCCATCTGTCTCTAAAATGGCATCTTGATCGCAGAATGTGGTAAATAGTATGAAGGGCATCTTAATAATGGAAATGTTTTCTTCCTCTAAAGTAATTGTTACTGATACTAATCAAATGTAGAGTGACTGCACTTAACCCGTGAAATTGTAATGACTAAATAATGCAAAATTAAATAGCACTTTTAAACAATGGAAAACAAAGGATTTTGTATCATTTAGTACTATTTAATAGATTTTGTACTTTTTTCACGAGTTAAGTCAAGAGGTCTCTTGGTTAAGTACGATCAGTCTACGTTTTCGGTAGAGTGACCGCACCGGTTTAGAGTGATCGCACTTAATCCGTGAAATTGTACTAGCTAAATAATGTAAAATAGCATTATTAAACAATGGAAAACAAAGGATTTTATGCTTTTTAAGGTGGCTCGATATAGTTTTTTATTGACATTGCTTCCATTTTTCACTTCACGAATTGAGCAGCTTATTCTTGACCAACCAAAACAGTTTTTACACCAGTCAGTTGGACTTGAATCAAAGTTTTGATTTTTGTCTATTTTACTTCCATTTATGTTGCCATAGCGCCGGTAAACAAAGATGGCTGAAATCAATTTTTCTAAAATATCTCTCGAACTCGAGCAGCTCTAGACAAGGGACTACATGGGCAATAAACTACACACTAAGGTAAAGAAATTAAGGTACAATTCAAAAAAAATTATCAAGCCGTTTTTGAATAAATTACAAACAATTCAAAAAATGAAATTTATTGATTAGCTTATTAAGTTAATTCTGACTGTCTTTTGGATCGAGTACTCTATTTCTATCTTTTTTTTCTTAAACTCTTTTCATTTGTTTTAGATTCTTTTCATCTGTTTATTTTCCTTCCTCCCTTTTTTTCATCAAATCGTTTATTTTGAAGCGTTTGATTTTATTTGTTTCTTGATTTTCTTCAAATTTAAATTTTGTGGTTTTTCACGAGTGAAAGCTTCTGTTCCATGGAAAGCGTTCCAGCGTCTGGTAGCCATTTTGGTAGTTCTGTTAACGATTCAACCACTTCTGGAGCCTACCAAACCTCTCGATCAAGCTCCTAGTCACAGTGTGTCTATTGTGATCACATTAAAGTTAGACCAAAAGATCTACCCTTCTCGCAACTCAAGTGGTTTACCAAGATACTCTAGCAAAGGAGGACTTTCTTCATCATACAAAATTAAAGCTGGTCTACGATTGATGAAAATGACGCTATGGGCTATATATCTATTACAGCTTGCTGGAGATGTCAACCCAAATCCTGGCCCCGCAGAAGATCCTTTCACTGAGCTTATATTTAACTTTGATGATTCTCTTTTTGATATCAATGACTGTACTTCTTTAAAGGATGAGCCCCATACTGGATGTAATGTAGATGACACAATAACTGGCTTTGGACTAACGCAAAAAGGACTTAAAATCGCTGCTCATAATGTACAACACTATACTAACAAAGTAGATATTATACGGTCCATCCTGACGCAGACATCTGGAACACCCGACGTCCTATTTCTCATTGAAACTTTTCTTGATGGAACGTTTACTGATAAGGAACTTGAAATTCCTGGTTACATCTTATTCCGTAAGGATCGCGTTGGTAAGCGTGGAGGTGGAATTGTAGCGTATGTACGATCTGAAGTCCCAATTCTGCGAAGAACGGACATGGAAAGTGAAGACTTGGAGATCATGTGGCTTGAATTCAAACATCCTCGTATTAAACCTATACTTATAGCTGGAGCCTATCGACCTCCTGATACAAATTCAACAACAGACACAAGGATTGAGGCAAATCTCTCTCAAGGATATTTTGAGAGTAAAGAATTCTATGTCCTTGGAGATTTTAATATCAACATGCATGATCCAGCAGCTAATAATCATAAACTTATCCAAAGTTTTCATAGTATGTCTATGTTACAGCTTATCAAAGAAACAACACAACCATCGAGTAACACTTGCTGCTTGGATCACATATGGTGTACAACTCCAGACAATGTTGCTTGTGTTTCCGTGCCTCAGATTGGCCTCTCTGATCATCTTCCTGTCTGCATAGTGCGTAAACTGAATAGAGGTTATAGTAAAGGAAAGTCACATCTAACCGTTAAGTACCGTTCCTTTAAGGACTTCAATAACACTAAATTCCTAGAAGATCTGTCTAGAGTACCATGGCGTGAGCTCGAAGCCTTGGATACTGATCCTGATGCGGCTTTGGACACCTTTGAACGCTTGTTCAATCAAGTTGTTGATGATCACGTGCCTTTGAAGGAAAGACGTGTCAAACTCCTTGGATGAAAGAAGAAATTGTGATTGCCATGAAGAAGAGAGATCACCTCCTTCAGCAAGCTATAAGAGTTTCTGGAAAGAACAATCGTAACACCAATGAATGGCGTCTCTATCGTAAAGCACGGAACGAAGTAGTTTGGCAAATCAACAGGAGAAAACGTGAATTCTATCATACATCTATAGAAGAAAGCAGTGGTCAACCAGCAAAAATGTGGAAATCAATAAATGACATACTAAAACGAGACAACAAACCAAATGTCCCCAAATCAGTTAAAGTCGATAACAAAGACGTTACGGACTGCAACGAAATTGCAGAATCCTTTTGCAACTATTTCTCCAACATCGCAAGTGAATTCCGATGTGCATCACCAACATCTATTCCAAGTTTTAGTAAGCTGAAGGAATTCATCGACTCCAAAGGTCCACGCGACTCTGTTTTTGTCATCCCTCCAGTCACATAGAATTTTGTCAAAAAACAACTTATTGGTTTCAACAAGAGCAACATTGCTGTAGGTATGGACAACTTTGGAGCAAAAATTCTCAGCTGTGCAGCCCCGATTATTACCACTCACATCACAAGAATCATAAACATGAGTATTACAATGGCTTCTATACCCAAACGTTGGAAATGCGCTAAAGTTACTCCAATTTTTAAAGGTGGCGATCAATCAGACATGAACTGTTATCGACCAATATCGGTTCTTCCATTATTATCTAAAGTGCTTGAAAAGCATGTTTTTAATGAGCTTTATGATTACCTGGATACTAGTGACCTACTAACCAATCACCAATCAGGCTTTCGTAAACATCACTCCTGTCAATCACTTCTGATAAAAATAACTGACTATCTCCTTCAAAGTACAGACAATGGCATGATATCTGGTATGACAATGATTGATCTTCGTAAAGCTTTCGACCTCGTGGACCACCATACGCTTCTCCACAAACTACAGTTGTATGGCCTAAGCGAGAACGCCCTGACTTGGTTCACGTCATATCTCAGTGACAGACACTTTCAAGTCGTCATTGACAATCATTTCTCCTCAAAAGCTAGAATAACATCTGGCGTACCACAAGGATCAATACTTGGCCCCTTACTCTTCATAATACATATGAATGACTTACCGTTACATCTTAATGAGACTCAGATAGATATGTATGCTGATGATGCTACTCAATATGTTTCTGGTAGCTCCCTTAAGTGTGTTGAAGAAAAGCTTAACACTGAAATTGGACCAATTGTTGAATGGAGCGACATGAATAAGATGGTCCTTAACAAAAAGAAAACTAAAGTAATGGTGGTAGCATCATCAAGGAAACTTTCAATTCTACCCAAAGAGTTATCAATCAACATTCAGTCATCAACTTTAAGTTCTGTATCAACCGAAAGGTTATTGGGTGTACACATCGATAGCAGTTTGTCATGGAATATGCATGTTGATAGCCTGTGCAAAAAGATCTCGCAAAGGCTTGGCATATTTCGTAGAATTCGACATCATCTGACGTTCAAAGCTAGACTTGCTTTCTGTCAATGCCTAATCCTTTCGTTAATGGATTACTGTTGCATTGTATGGGGCAATACATCTCAACAAAACTTGGACAAAATCCGTCGTCTACAAAAGAAGACAGCAAGGCTCATACTGAACAAAGATTACAAAACACCTTCACTGCCGCTGTTTCTTCAACTGGGCTGGCTTCCATTCCACGAAAGAATAAAGTTCCTTCGTGTAATAACTGTTTACAAAGCACTGAATAATTTAACACCATCTTACATTACAAATTTAATAAAACCATTTAATTCAGTACACAAGCTAAATACTCGAGGCGCTGACCAAAAAATATTAAAGGTTCCAATGGTTACCACTAATGCTGGTATGAGAACTTTTGCTTTCACTGGCGCCAAAGAATGGAACAGTCTACCAAATGAATTTACAAATGCAAGCAGTATAGCTTCATTCAAAAGAATGTACTTAAACGCAAAGTTTAAGGAATTAAAGAGCGACATTTAAAAATATTTCCAAAAAAAAAATCTTATGTTATATGTTATTTATAATGAATTGTTATTGTTATTATTTATTATTCATGCATGTTTTTTAGGGCCTGGATGAAAATTACTTAAATGTAATTCTAGTTACCCTAATCAAATAAAGTGTTATTATTATTATTATTATTAAGTGATAAGTACGGTGGCCCACAAGTGCAATACACAAATACAAATTCGAATTCACAAATACAAATTCATAAATTCACAAATAGCAAATTCAAATTCACATCAAATACAAATGCATTCAAATTCGACAAATACAAATTCACTCAAATACAAATACAAATTCAATTCACACAAATACAAATTCAAATTCACATAAATACAAATTCAAATTCACAATTACAAATTCAAATTCACAAATACAAATAATTGCAAATACAAATACAAATTCAAATACACGATACAAATTCAAATACACAAATACAAATTCAAATACACAAATACAAATTCGAATACACAAATACAAATTCGAATACACGATACAAATTCGAATACACGATACAAATTCGAATACACGATACAAATTCAGATACACGATACAAATTCAGGTATGTTTGGAATCTGCAGAATGTGGGCTGAACCAACAACAGCAAGCCCATCCAAGAAAAAGTTTTTTATTTAGTTCAGACGACCGCGAGGGGGGAGGGGTGGTTATAGTTCAGACGACCGCGAGGGGGGAGGTGGAATATTCCTGAGGTTTGTATTCTTTCTTTTAGCTCGGGTTTGCGGTAAAGTTTGTAAGAAAGGAAAGGGTTTTTGAAATATCTATTTTTTGGACGGGGGAGAAACACAAATCGGTCGAGTTGATAGAAATAATAATAATAAAAAAAAGAAAATATAAAGAAATATAAAGCTTTCTTTAGAAAAATGCTAAGTAAAAAGTTGAAAGTACAGGATATCAAGGCAACTTTATAACAGTTATCATAAAAGAAATCAAGATTAGGTAGTAATTTGTAAAAATAGAATAATGTGTAGAGCGAATAAATAACACTCATTTCTCCCCCGTCCAAAAAATAGATGTTTCAAAAACCCTTTCCTTTCTTACAAACTTAACCGCAAACCAGAGCTAAAAGAAAGAAAACAAACCTCAGGAATATTCCACCTCCTCCTGAACTAAATAAAAAACTATTCTCACTGCATAATTAATTAACTCCGAATATAAATAAGCCTGCTCGATCTAGGAGTGGTCACTTCAAGATACGCCGGAACAACGGGAACTTTCGTTCTTCACCATCATCGTCAACCGCCACCAGCTCTAATTCAAGATTCTCTCTCTGAGTAGTTTCAGCACCCTCAACGTTCTGGCTTTCCTACTAATCTTGGCTAAACTGAACATGGCTAGTTAGCAGAGTTATCGAGCTCAACGGCTCCAGCTCTCTTTGGTAAACGTATGGAGGAAATTTCAGTGTTTGTGACTCGGACGTTTTCTCTTGGTTTTCCCGGGGTTTATTCCCAATTTGGCAAGTAGTCATTTTGTATTTGTAGCCGCTAGTCTAGGTTTTTTCTTGTCCAAGTTTGCAATATGTTTGTAATTTGCGTTTTATCAGTCGGCTCGCCGGTTTGGGTAGGCTTTCAATTGTTTCTGTTCCTTTTTTCATAATTGTTTCTTCGTGGTTTATTCTATGCTTTCCACACTACTTTCGTTGGCTGCCCATTTTTAGCTTTATCATTAACTCAAACCGCGTTTATCATATATTTTGTGTTACTTTGGTCAGTCCTGCCATTAGCGTCCTGCTTTAGCAATTTGCATTCGTCTTGCATGCTTTGTGTTACGCCTCATGACTTCGATCTTTGTTTCCAGTTAGTTCATTAGTCATGCATTGATTTGTTTCATCCTTTGTTTATTTAGTACAGTACAGTACAGTACAGTTTTGTTTAGTCGTTCTTCTTGCATTTTAGTTTTGATTTTATTGGGGCGTAACTTCAAACTTTGGTTTCTCACGAATTTGCATAGGTATGAGTTGGATCGTTGCGCCCGGTAATTTTGCTTAATACACTCATGACGGGAATTGTTGCTCAAAGTCTTAATCACCCATTTGTTTACCCTTGGGACGGGCTAGGTTGGGGCTACATTTGGTTCCTTTCGCCTTTTGCTCGTCTATTTTATGTCCCACTGCGTTGTTAGTTTTAGGAGTTTGCAATGGCAGCCAGGGTGGCTGGGGACTGTTAAGTGTGTTCCATGTTAAGTTTATGCTTTAATGAGACCGAGAGCACTTCTCAAGGCAGTCTGGGACTGCGAAGTCGATTTGCGCGTCGCTGGAGAAATGGCAGTCCGGGAATGCAAAGTGAATTTACACGTAGACTAAAATGGCAGTCCGGGACTGCGAAGTGAATTTATGTGGAAGAAATGGCAGTCCGGGACTGCGAAGTGAATTTATTCGCGTGGGAGAAATGGCAGTCCGGGACTGCGAAGCGAATTTATGTGGAAGAAATGGCAGTCCGGGACTGCGAAGTGAATTTATGTGAAAGAAATGGCAGTCCAGGACTGCGAAGCGAATTTATGTAGAAGAAATGGCAGTCCGGGACTGCGAAGTGAATTAACGTGGAAGAAATGGCAGTCCGGGACTGCGAAGCGAATTTATGTGGAGGAAATGGCAGTCTGGGACTGCGAAGTGAATTTTTGTGGAAGAAATGGCAGTCCGGGACTGCGAAGTGAATATATTCGCGTGAAACATGGCAGTCCGGGACTGCGAAGTGAATTTATGTGGAAGGAATGGCAGTCCGGGACTGCGAAGTGAATTTATGTGGAAGAAATGGCAGTCCGGGACTGCGAAGTGACTTAACGCGTGGAAAAGATGTCAGTCCGGGACTGCGAAGTGAATTTATGTGAAAAAAATGTTATTTACAAGTTATTTACACGCGAAAGAAATGGCAGTCCGGCATTTACATGGGAGGGAGTTTACATGGTGAATTTACATGCGAGTAAAAAGGCGGTCTGAAAGATATGTGGACAAAATGGCAGTCCGGGACTGCTAATTAGTGAAGTTAGGTGAGAGAAATGGCAGTTGGAGACTGCCAAGTGAATTTCCATGTGGGGAAAAAGGGCGGTCCGGGATTGACTGCGAGGTGGAGCTATTCATCAACGAAATGGCAGTCTACGAGGACTGCAGAGCGGTTGGATTTCTAGAGTTTTGTTGGCGTAAGCGAGAGCCACGGGGTGACGAATTTAAAGGATTGCATTGATAGAGGAGTACCGGTAGTGAAGGCGCCCTGGAGAGCCACGGGTTTACGCATTTTCTGGCATTGCATTTCCAGAGAGATCCAGCTATCTATCGTGACCCGTAGAGCCAAGGCAAAATGAATTGCGTACCATCACCACATTCGGTCCAATTTAACCTCCCATCCTTCCTCTCTGTTGACCTCGGGGGGGCTAGCTAAAGCTCTAATTCTGGACCTAGTTCAGAGCCTAGGGTCAACAGAGGGTGGGGTTCCTTTCGTGCATCACAAGGTAAATTGAGCCTCTTATGTTAAGCATCGTTTATACAACTGTCTATCGTTTACAGGGCATACCGCCTTGTTTTCTTTCCCGGGGACCCTACCCTCTGTTGGCCCCTATGGCTACCTAAATTGCTACCTAAGTTCGTCATTCTAGAGAACCTCGGGATGCGAGGTCAATTTCTTGGAGACAACTTGATGTTAAAAAGGTCTATACCTTCATAACAACTTTTTCCAGTTTGCATTTTTAGGCGTGAGGAATTTGCATTCGGGGTTTATAGGTGTTTATGAATCATCTCTTTCAGTCTTTAAATCGCTGTAGTGGATCCTGCTGTTGTGCGTATAACATAGATATGGAATACATGGCAAGGTGATGGAATACGTTTTAATGCCATATCAAGATTTAAGATTATTGACTTTACAGATTAAAGTCCCATAATCCCTAGCAAAAACGTACATTTTTGAAAAGTCGAGTATCTTGGACTCAGAGTTAAAGCGAAGAAGAATCAAAATGAGAGGAGATAGACAAGAAAAATTTGATATATTAGAGAAAGCATGCTGTGTTCCTTTTTTGAATTTTAGAGGAACTTACAGTTCTGCTAACGTGGATACGCCGACTGTTTTCTGCTCGCAACATTTCACTTTCTACTAGAAACGGTTAGTCTAATAATGTTCTCGCCCATTCAAAGCTAATTACCCCAGATTGAAACTTGTGTTCTCCGGAAGGCTAGAATTTGGTCAGTAATAAACGCATTTGGTTCATAACATATTTTGACCATTTCAACTCAGCGGAGACAGCACAAAATGTCCATGTCAAAGTAGTAGAATTTTTAGCAGGATTTACAGAGAGTGTATAGCAACAACAATATACATTATATCCGGGGATAGCAAGTGATTTTGCTATCTTCTCTTTAGAATTCAAGATTAAAATAGACTACATGCCATACATATCCGTGAAATAAAACTTTGATTTGTATTGGACATCTCATTGCCGCTATTAATATATTATATACAAACTTTCATTTTTGCTGACTTCTTGTGTCCGTATAGAATTAAGAATAAAATGTCACTCTTCGAAACTACAAGTTTTATTTGCGTCTTGTGCCGTTATTTAGCTTCAAGAGCTTAATAAATGGAGTAGGAAACCATTTCATTTGCCTCTTGTCTCTTGTGTATTTTGCGTTTTGGGGTCTTGATTTTTCAGCCCTGGAACAATAAAGTGGATAGAACCAAATTTGATTTGCGTCTTTGTCGTTATCTCAGACTTATAGATGTGTCTTGTGTCTTGAATTTTAGAAGAATCTATGTGCAAGAATAAAATGTATGCCCAACTTCATTTTCGCCTTTTGTATTTGTTTGCACCTATAGTTTACGCCTGGGTGAACTCTTAGTTTGTCGATAACTAAATACTATTGTGCACTAATTGGTTAGTAATTCTTTCCAGATCAACCTTATAGCATTAAATATTTGTCTACAAATTATTAACCAAACTAGCGGAAGCTCACCCAGTTATCATCCCGACCTCCATTTTAGATGAATAGCCATTCTGTTTTGAACATTCCCGGAAATTGCTTGTCATTGAGCTGTAGCGTGTGGCTGTAATTCTATTCAAAACGTTTCGACTGTAGATCTGCAGTCTTCATCAGTTGGTACCGTTATACATGAGAAGCTGTGCTCGCTGGAGTGATATCAAAATAGCTAGATATATTAAGAGGTCGAGCGCGAATGCGCACCCGTGCTAGAGTTCAATTCTTTCGCAGTAGGCACCTGCGTCCAAGGGAAGCCGCGTCCAAGGGAAGCCTCTTGTGCCTGTTTCTTGTACTGACCTGCCACGACTTTAGCGCTCTCAGGACGTACGTGGGGACATCTTGGCCACTAGGTCGATCCGAGCAACTCAGATGTTATGTTGCTTCAGCTCCTCTTTCACTCTTTCCAAAATTCCTTTTACATACGGAGGGACCAAGCTCTGCGGGTCTCCCGCATCTTTCTACTAGGGGAAATGACGTCTTTACAGCTCATATTCTCAAGGTCATTTTGGGCAAAAAATTGGCGTTGTTTTATCCATTTGAACCGCGTCTTTCTTCGTTTGTTGGTTCCTTTTTCGGCAATTCTACGTTTCACCTATAATATCGGCAATATCGGTTTTCTTTGGACTTGATGTTCTAGCGTTCGGGCCAACTCGGATTCCTTAGACGTTCCACCTGTTTGCAAATAGTTTGGTTTTGCGACAAGCATTAACCCTCCAGTAGTGGACTGCGCTTTTACTCTCGCAGGATAGCTGTGGAAATAGTCCCATGTGCCAGTTTAATTGATCCCTTAAAACGCACATGGCTCTTTACGAAAAGCAACGTCTTGCTACCTAGTTTAGCTAGACAAGAGCACTCCGTACACGCCCATTCGCTGTGAGCGGTGGTTTCTAAGAGAAATTTGTCTAGTTTTGACGTCAGTCTTACGAGTACCTATGACTCTTATTTCCAATTCTAGTTCAATTGGTATCATTACTGTTTGCATTTGTTTGCAATTAAAGAGGAGAGGGTGCTGGTTACGAGTGCGGATTTGGAGTTAGAATCTGAGTAATGGGGAGAGTAGTGGGAAGTTAGTAGGTAATGTATGTTTGATCAATGAAGACTGGGACTAATCCACGCCCTCAACGGAGATTGAACGTACAATTTCGGTTTATCGGCGCGGTCCGATGCCCTAACTACTACAGAGCTGTGGAAGGCCCTAGTAGCAAGCAGGTCGGCTAATCGCTGATAATTCGAGCGGTTTAGATTATGGGGATCTTCTGTAGGAAAGTGGGGAGTTCTTAGGCGGTGGTCGTTTTAGTCCCTTTGGGCCGTGGCCTGGGCTAACGTATGCATGGTGTATTGGTGAGGGCAGGAGCGGACTCCTCCCATAACTTAATTATACGATGAGTTAATGAGTATGCAGTGAGGATATATTACTTTTTAATTGCGAATTCTTGGATGGGCTTGCTGTGGTTGGTTCAGCCCACATTCTGCAGATTCCAAACATACCTGAATTTGTATCGTGTATTTGAATTTGTATCGTGCATTCGAATTTGTATTTGTGTATTTGAATTTGTGTTCGTGTATTTGAATTTGTATTCGTGTATTCGAATTTGTATTCGTGTATTTGAATTTGCATTCGTGTATTTGAATTTGTATTTGTGTATTTGAATTTGTATTCGTGTATTTGAATTTGTATTCGTGTATTCGAATTTGTATGCGTGTATGTGAATTTGTATTCGTGAATTCGAATTTGTATTTGTGAATTGCATTTCTGGGCCACCGTAGATAAGCCTACCCTAGTTCAATCACAAAGATTTTCCTGTCAGTAGATAAACTGACTTCAAGGTTTTGTTTTTTGCCAGTTTCAGTGTAATTGGTGTTACCATGGCAACGACATAAAAATAAGGCTGAAATCAGTTTTTCTGAAATATCTCCGGCACCCAAATACTATGTAACAAAGTACATACCAAGGTAAAATAGATAACATAGAATTAAAACTCTTTGATTGAAGTGATTTGGAATAAAGGACCGGAAATTGGCAAATTCGCATTATCTATGTTTTCGCAAATTATTCGAAAACATTGTACAATAAAGGTTACGGGAAGGATCATTTTATTGTTGCAACAGAACGTTTCGGGGGCGTCCTGACACCATTCGAAAACAGCTTGATAAATTTTTTTGAATTGTACGTTAGTTTCTTTGCCTTAGCTATACAGTGTGTAGTTTATTGCCCATGTAGTCCCTTGTCAAGAAATTACAAAAATTACAAAGTGACAGTGAAACAGATACAAAATATACTTTCATAGTCCTCGTTATTTTTCAAAGCATTACCTATAAAATGTCTTATTTTGGACTGTTATTAGGTTCCTTAAATGAAAAATTTTATTAATTTTTGCCATACATTTACAATACAGTACATTTACAATACAAGGCAGTTGCTGAAGACAGTAAAGTTTCGTTTTTCTTTAGCGACTGAAAGTCCACAAGCCTGCGTCCTCTTAGTCCAGTCCCAGACTCTCTTTCTTGCCGCTCCAGGACTCGCGGAGAAAGAGAGTCCAGTATAACTTGCATGCGCATGTCAGCTTAGTGACCACGCGATCACCACATGAATGTGGTGATCGCGTGGTTACAAATCCTAAATAAAGTCGTCTAATGATTCAAGATGGCTGAAGAAGAAAGTGTTTTGTATACACGATATCAGTCTCATTTCGGAAAGCCATTTGTTGATTCAGTGAGCTATGTACTTGGAAAAACCAACTATAATCTTTTACCAAAGTTTGAGCAGTTACAGGCCATTTACGGATGGACAGTTGTGAAAGACGTATTTGTGAATTTTTCGATAGCATCACTACCACTACCAAACACTGAAATTTGCATATTGCAAGCTCTCAAAACAAAACTTTAATCTGATTGGCTCATTTTGCACATGCGCATGCAAGTTATACTGGACTCTCTTTCTCCGCGAGTCCTGGAGCGGCAAGGAAGAGAGTCTGGGACTGGACTAGCGTCCTCTCTGCGGTCTGTCGTCACCTAATTTGACCGACATTTTTACAAGGAATAAGAAAAGAAAACTCACCAGTTATATAATTATTCAATGTCCACTAGGAGACTCCTTGATGACAGTGTTTAAGCTAAACAGTTCACACAAAAATTGTCATAAATGCAACGAGTCACAACGTTGTCCCAAAGGTAGCCCAAGCTGTACATTTGGCTGGAATTTCCAGTAAATATGAAATATTAAAAAAAATGAAAAATAAAGCTTGCCAAGGAACTCATCGAGTTGTTATTTATTGTCTCTTAATGTTTGAAGTGATTCTGAGCAATATCGCGCGAGTTACAGCAATTTGAAAATTTCGCCCAATGGTCTTATGAAATTAATTTTGGCAAGCTTTATTTTTCATTTTTTTAATATTTCATATTTACTGGAAATTCCAGCCAAATGTACAGCTTGGGCTACCTGTGGTTGTCCCGGCTCAAAAGGAATCAAAAATCCTGAATTTACTTTCATGTCCCAACGATTCAACCACCACAACACTATTCATTTACTCTCAATGGTGTGTCAGATTGCATCCAGTTCTTCTAATTCTTTTCCAAAGCAGAACAAGGGCATAAAATCGTTCACAAATCCGTTTGAAAGGTTGAAAGTTCACTCCAGTACGTGTCTAAATGTTTTTCATCGTTTGGTTTGTTCAATCTTCCCTCTTATGAATAGTTTCTGATCTTTCGCTTTTGCCTACATTGTCTCCTCCACAATTACTGGACAAAATGACAGTTTTAGGATTTTTGTCTTGTCAATATTCGACATATTCATGCAAATGCAGCACACTTCCCACTTCGTGTCCAACTGGTTGTCAAAACAAGTCGGCCAAGTAAAAATACTGAGAAGCCATTCGAATGTTACGCGCGCTTGAAAATGTAAAATGAATAACAAATAAAAGACTGGAATTTTTTTCTTTATTTTAGAAAAAAGGTCATATAATAAAACTCTTATTAACCGAGCTTGGTCGGTCTGTACGGGGAATCTTGACCTCAGTCGGGTACAGACCTCGGTCAAGATTCTCCCGTACAGACCTCCCGCTCCGTTAATAAGACCTAAATATCGAGCCACCTTAATACAAAGTAGATTTTGTACTTTTTCACGGATTAAGTGCGATCACTCTAACCCGTCAAAAAGTACAAAATCTAAATAGTACGAAATAGCAAAAAATCCCTTGTTTTCCATTGTTTAATAGTGCTATTTAACATTATTTAGCAAGTACAATTTCACGGATTAAGTGCAAATCACTCATACTACAAAGATCACTTTTCTTTGCGGTATTTTAAACTAAATTGGAGGAATTCGCCTGACAGTTATTGACGGCAAATGGCACAACTTTAAGGGCTAATGTAAAATTTCCATTTTGATCATGGGTGTCATGTGTGAGCATGGCAAGAGATCATGGATTTAGGGGAGCGGTGCAGGGAGTGCCAACCCCCTCCTGAGATGACTTTAAGCCCTTTTCATCTCTCTATTTTTTTTTGTTTCCCATTTCTATGTTGCACCCCCCCTGAAAAATAATTCTGGGTGCACCCCTCCCTGAAAAAATCCTGGATCTGCCCCGTCTAGCAGAATCACCCGTGTCTATCCAAAATGTATATGAGCCAGGTTAACCAGGCTCACTCATATTACCAAAATTCGTTAAAAATTGTATACCTTCAAGAGTAATCTTCTCCTCTTTACCAGATATCCACATGACTTTCGCTTTGAATTCTTGCATGCTTTCATGCACTTTCTCTGATAGCTCACAGAATTTCTCTGACAGCTCACAGACTTTCTCTGACACCTTATGGACGACTTTTATCGTTGTGTCTTCACTTTTCTTCCACTCTTCTAAGCATTGTATGGCATATTTGTCATCTTCTGGATCCAAGGATACCATTTCCAGTTTATCAATCTCTGCTTCATATTGTGTTCCTCCAAGTCTTAGTAGCACGCTTTTGATGTCATTCCAGTATGTGGTGAAGTCAGAGTCTGAAATAGCTGGTTCCTTTACGTGCCCATAAAGTTCGTTCCTGTACAACCTAATTCGTACAACATCATCTTCTATGTTTGTACTTGATGGTAGAGGTAGGGTATCCCAACCTCCCAATGGTCTTTTCAAGTTACATATATTCCGAAGAAGTAAACACAACAAAGTAATGTCAAAACCATTGGAAGTTACAGAAGATCCTCCACGTGGATACAGCTTGTCCCATTGTTCTTTTGAAAGTTTTTTAAACTTGTACCTTAAATCTTTGAGAATACCATGGTTTGTTGGATCCAAAAGATTTTTCCTTAACAATTTGGGTGGATGTTTCCTATCAAACACCTCTCTCAGTGCCCTTGTCCCTCCATCAACAAGCAGCTTACAAAGTCTTGCAAAGTTTGCATTTTCCTTAGAAATACAAGACAGATCAGCTGCAGCCATTACTACTACATGGATCTATAAAATAAAGAAAGAAAACATATGATCACTTTTGTGATGACAATCAGACAGTACAGGTATTTCCACAGCAAGCTTTAAGCTGTAAATTGTGCTTTTACTCTAAAAACGATATTCAATTTGAGCTTTCACTATATCAATATATAGTCAAGAGCACTTATTATAAATATTATGGAATAAATACCAATAGCCTTTTGACCATACTGAAAGGCCTAACAGCATATTAAATTAAATTTCATAGGCTGCTTTCTATATCCTAAAAATTGAATCTACATTACTTCTATGGTATAATTTGATTGTTTGAACAAGCATGTACTGATCTTCTGGGTAATATAAAAATTAGGTACTACCTAATAGCGGAGCTCCCATTTAAATATAATAATAATTTTAAATACTTTGTGTTATTTTGACGTTTTTGATTCAAATGAATTGGGCTTGCTGTGGTAATAGGCAAACAAAGATTGCATTTTGTTGTAAAAGTTGAAATAAAGACTATAGATCAAGCTTTATTTCTTGCCCTTCAGTCTCCTGAGAATTATAAGGCTTTCAACTCAGTGACCATAGTGATATTTATTCAGATATTTGTGTCAGATTTTATAATTGACTTAGTAGTAAGTGCTTCATAATTCTCAGAAATAGGATGCAAAAATCCCTCAAACTGATTTCATTCACATAAATACTGAACCTAATTCAACATCCTTCAATTAAACAATTAGACATTGCAGAAAATTATATTTAGATTTTTCTGTCTTGACAGTATTGTGGCATCTTGTTTTTTTTTTTTTTTTTTTGTATTATGTAGAGTAGAATGACACTGATAAATAGTTGTCTTTACACGAAACAAGAATTCTCTCTTCCAGGTTACACTAATCATGACTTTAGATGAAATTGTAAAACAACTCAAAACAACTACTACCTAAAAGCAAAGCTCCAATTTCAATTTTAATTTTTTTATGTTCTTGATTCAAATGAATTGGGCTTCCTGTGGTAATTGAAAAAGTTGAAATGAAGATTATTTAAAAAGCATTTTTAAAATAAGTTTTGGTTTTGGTTTGTAGATTGTATGGGCTTGTATGCTCAGTGACCTTTGTTACAGTAAATTTCAATATTCAGATTCACTGTCAGATTTCATAACTGACTTTGTAAGGGTTCATAATTTTCAGAAATAGAAAGCAAAATCTCCAAAACATTTTTTTAAATTGATACAAGTAATTAAACCTTTTTGACATCCTGAATATTACAGAACAACATATATTGACTATATTGATTTGTCTGTCTTCACTATATTTGTGACATCTTGTTTTTTTGTGGTTGTTGTTGTTGTTGTTGTTGTTGTTTTGTTTTGTTATTTAATGTAGAATAGAATGACACACTAGTTAGGTGAATACTTGTCTCCCACTTTTCTCTTCCAGGTTACACTGATAATACAATTTAAAGTGATTATAAAAACAGCTAATTGAAATAACAAGAAAACAAGGAATTAAGCATTTTCAGTCTGTATTTAAGGCTTCACAGGGCTCACTGCACTGAGTACTTCACTGAGCACCTTCATCCAGATGAATAAAGTAAAACAACTCTAGTTTGCATGGCAAAATTCCTTCTTTTTTTCCTGTCAATTGTTTCATTAAATTCCAGACCAAAACTTGAGCTGTATTTACACATTAGTGGGGTTGAAATAAGTTCAAAATTAATTTTTTTTACTAATTTTATCATTATTAGAACTAGTGCAAAAAAGTTCACCGTAAAACAAAATGTCGTTGTACATTTCATGTAAGGCTTGATCGAGTGTTTCTTTAAACTTGGCCACAGTTCAACGTGCATAAAAGGTTTTTTTTTAAGTCATCAATCCCAAATCAAAGATAAAAGATCAAATATAGGTACAAGAGACTTTTTGATATCATTTTCTGGCCAGGGTCTTAATACCTTGAAGTGCTTTCCTTGTTGTCTTTTCGAAGCATACTGGTCCTTGTTTCACGCTCAATGCAGACGATTCTTGATTTATTTCCAACTTTGGCTAGATTTTTAAGCAGCTTTACTGAAGGCATCTTCACGAAACGAAGAATACACGATCCTCAATGACTCATTCATTATGAGGAATTTTTTAAAACTACGAATCCAACTAAAAAGTCGTTCAACTTTGAAAATATCCTCTGTGTCTTTCGTCTTTCGAGCAGTTTTTGAAACGACACCAGGCCCGAAAAAAATTCAAACGTACGGTTTTTTTCGCTTTAACCTGTCAAGATTGGCACAGATTAATGTCCATCAAAATCGCTAAATTTTTACGAGGTTTCGAGAATACTATTTTTAAGCTTTGCAAGTTAAAACTGCAAGGAAACTTGTAAATTTTCAGTTTTCAAAGTGTCAGCGCGCGTCAAGTTGGCGCCAAAAAGCAATCAGCCAATCAGCATCGCGATGTACACGGACGTACGGACGTATGTATGTATGTATGTACGGACGGACGTACAGCCGTTGGGCTCCCTGTGTGTCCATGAAAAATCAACTCGATGGGTTACCATTTTTTCTTAGGTATGGTGCTCCGCTCGCGCGGGCCTTCGGCCCGCGCGGGAGCTCCGCTATGAAGTCCCTAGGGTGTACGACATTCTACTTCATTAAATTTGACATTGACTGATAAGAGCAATGTGAAACCTCCAAAATATCTCCAACTGTAATTATTTGCTCTACCTCCAGCATTTGTACTTAATTTACATTCCAAAGCAAAGGATGAGCCCTTTCCAGAGGCCAAAAATAGGTCGAAAATACGTTTCAGTACTGTAATGTTCAGGTACTAAGTTACAAAACAAACATCATGCTCAACATCTTCTCACAACAGATATTGTAAGACCACTGAAAAGTCAGTTTCTGACATTATATCTTTTATTGCTGCATCTGGTTTTAGATTTGTGGGATCAAATTTCATAACTTCCTCTAAGGCACGCACCTCTTTAAACACCAAGAACTGGTCCCAAAGGTTTCTGCTTTTGAGGGAGTTCACTGTAGAGGCAATTTTAGTTGGTGGTTATAAAGTGCTAAAACCAAACCAATAGATCTCGAAAGTCTGCTGCAATTGAGTATACATATATAAATTATACACTTGGTTTAATTCGTGGAGTTTCATCCATTTTTAAATTTAAAGCCTTGACCATTCTGAAAAAGCGGGGCCAAGTTTTGTTGTAATTGCTCAGAAAATATTCCTTTTTGAACAACCAAAATCACTTACAACCAATTTGTAACTGAATAATCGGAGTATAAGCTCCCACCATTTCATTGAAATTTCATGCAATTCTGAAAAGTTCCACTTAGCAAGTTGACTGCCTTGTATTAAAAGAATCTCTTTCATCTATAATACAAATCTTACTTTTAGCCATTTTTTGTCAGGACTCTCCACATACCAGACACAGTTGATAGAATTTGAAGAGACAAAAAAAGACTCCGAGCTAAGCATGCATACTTAGTCAAGTGGGTGATGTCCGAGGTAGACACAAAGGTCACAAACTGCCTGTCAGAGTAAGGCTGCACACACCCACGTACTCTCACTAATACATGGACATCAGAGGATACACGTTCATATTTTTTGCCATACCCGATACAAAATGATTTCTGTTATAGAAAAAAAAACATTATTCATAGGCAGGACAATTCCTTGATCTACACTCTGTGAATTCCAGCCCATTTCCTGGGGATCATTATGGTCACTGGATGGGGATCATTTTGGGTAGAACCACAGGTCAGCCATTCTCAACGTTTGGTAATTGGGTTAGTTCCAATTTAGTGGGTTTGGAATCCCTTGGGATACCTTCTGTATTGTGGGAACATAACTCAAAACTCAATGGCCTGAAACATAGTAAATATGCCTCAAACCATCAAATAAACTAGTCAGAAGTGTTTAGTAACTATTACTCTTTATTTTCGACAATCTTATTGAAGAATAGATTAGAAAAGGAAAGCCTTTCAGAGGCAAAATTAAACTCATACTAATTCAACTACCAAATGAACCAATGAATCACAACACAGGAATCCCAAACCCACAAAACAGGAACTAACCCACATTCACAAAGGTTGAGGATGGTAATCCTGTGGTACAACTTGGGGCTCAATTCAGGTCTGGGGATCATTTCAGGTCAGGGATCATTTCAGGTCCTGTATAATACCCTTGGAACCAGAGGCTTTGACTCACTCAAGTGGGTTTTTGTTGTGAGGGGCTGAGAGTTTGATATAGTGTACCTAAGAGGATGTCTTTGAAAAGACTTGCTTTTCGGATTAAATCAATCACTTTTTTAGCTGGAGAAAGCTTTCCGGGTACTGATTGTCATGGTGATTTTGAAATACCACTCTCTAGAGCTTAAAATACCACTATTAACGATCGATAAATACCATTGAACTAATATTACAAAGGTAAAGCAAACTTCGGTCGCCCATAACTTTGGCGCTATTCATCGAAACTACTTCAAAATCTCAACTTATACTAATTTTGGTGTGTTCTTTTCAAATATTATATTTTTGTTTTTGTTGGATCAAAATTTAAAATGTCACGCAAGACCTGCCAAAAGGCCATTGCTTCTTTGTACGATATTTGGTCTTCGTGCTAATATATTCGCACTTTTAACTTGTGTTGAAGGAAAATATATACTACTTTCATTACTTAATCCAGGTCCTCTATTCCCTCTAACTCATTCAGTGGCGGATCCAGGGGTAGTGCGTTGGGTGCGGGCGCACCCCCCCCTTTTGGACGACGATGAAAGCTTTTTTCATACATAAACTTTTTTTTCTATCGTTGGGCGGGAAGTCTTTGGTTATATTTGTATTGGGAAAAACGGCACCTCCACGTGCGCCTGCTACTTTGAGACCGGGAAGCCTGTGGTGGCGGGAAAAATGGCGCGGCCGTGTTTGCAAGTTTGGCAGAGTTTGGAATCACATCTGATCACCATCGAGAGCGAACATGAAGCGAACAGCGATTGATTCGTTTTTTAAGAGGTAAAATATGTATTATGACTTATGTATAAAGCTGATCAGATGATATAATAGATGTACATAAATATATCAGACGATGTAATAGGGATTTTTTATCATCCAGTGATGGAATCTTCTCTCCTTTTTAGCGAAGCTCACCAGTAAACATACCGTAAGCTATTCACCGCCACAAAACGATAAATTCGGATCTCCTAAGCAGCGACAATGTAATTTTGTTGCTAAATTTGATAGATTTAGTATACTTTTTTGAGCTTAATTAAGTAGTCTGCTTTTACACGAGTAAATGTTGTAGTTTCTAATTTTTTCTCACAAAATTTTAGTATTGTTACTGCGTATTTGATTTGCGCACGCAAAAGAACGCGGGCGTGCTAGAATAGCACTACGAGGAACGCCTAGTACATTTTCGCATGCAATCGAAAACTACGGAAAAGATACTAAAGTCGCCGATAACTTTGCGGGATTGCTGGCGACCCCAAATTTTTATTCGCCCAAACTTTTTCTCGACATATTTTTTGTCACTTCTAAAAGTTTAAAGAAACTCTTAACGTTAGAAATTGGTTTAATTTGAGAAAATGTTCAAAAATTGTACAAAACGCCGTACATGCCCAAAGAAATTCGCACGAAATCCTAAGTGTGATATCTCTAAGGATACCCTGATAACCGCGATTTTTTTTTTCGCTTTTTAGATTAAGTTAATAAATATCTTTTACTGTACGAAGTATGGAAAAGATCTTAACGACGTTAGAACATTTATCCGCGAACGTCATTAAGTTGTAACAAAGTAAATGTCAACTTGCATGCGATCAAGTTGTGCATAATTTACTTCTTTGGTCTAAATATAGCGCAGTCGGCAATACGTTATCCGATTTTCATAGCTGCATATACTGATCATTTTGGCTATCAGTTTAAACGCACCCCCCCTTGAAAATCACTGGATCCGCCCCTGCTCATGCGCGTCGAAAAAATGGGGCTAATCTTGCAGTGAGATTCCTGTGTGTTATGCCCGGGATGTTTATAGAGCTCTCAATCTCGTTCCCAGAACCCTATTCCCTCTTACGCATGCACGACGAAAAAATACAGCTATGGAAAAACCCAAAATTTCCTGTTTCGTGTTTTCCTTACAGAAAACAATGCGAGAGACCGAATGTTCACTAGCCTGCGTCACATCCGGACTTTTCCTCCGTTAAGTCCGTCTGCGAAATAACGCACAAAACCGTGTTCTGAGACCCCCAGCAAATAGCACGATTATATACTAGCCGTTTCTAATAGAAAGTGAAATGCTGCGAGCAGAAAATAGCTGGTGTATCCACATTAGCAGAACTGTTCCCCTAAAACTCACGAAAGTACACCGCTTTGTCTGATATATCAAATGTTTCTTGTCTATCTCCTGTGCGTTGTGTGACGAGCACTGCTAGTTGACCTTCAGTATTGAACTACAGAACAAAATTCTCCAGGTTCAGTGTCAGACACACACAGTTCAAAATATTTAGCACCTTGAGTAAATTAAAGCAATTTTTCAAACAATCACAAACGGCTAGCGTTGGCAATGATTATAAAACTAACTGACTACGACAACACAAGTTTTAGAAATGTACAAGTACATTTTATTCACTGAAATATATTGCTTTTTCAAACAATCACAAACAGTGTTAGCAATGATTATAAAATTTATGTAGAGTACAAACACTAAAAGTGTGCAATACTTTGCAGTATTTAGTACTAAATAGCACTAATTAAACTATAGAAAACAAAAGAATTTGCATAATTTAGTACTATTTATATATCAATTACTTCTATATATCAAGAGTCTTGATAAATATCTGACACATTATTTGCCTTGTAATGTATAGAGAATGCATAAATATATGTGGATTTAACTGAACTACTCAGTGAGAGTAGTCTGCGTAAAGAAAGCAAAATTTCGATTCACCAGAAATTTTAGCGATATCGTGTGGCTTTCTTAAAAGAGATTTATATCGTCTTGCTTCGATCGAGCGCACAACGGCGATGAAAAACTCATAAAAGGACATTGTCTTTCCTGAGAAATATCACTAAACAGTTCATGGCCTTGCTGAACACTTCCACGAATACAAAGCAGGATTCAGTGGATTCCCGGGGTATGATAAATCTGAATAACAACTACAACTTAGCTAGAAAACAGACTCCAATCGCGTGGTGAGCGATCATTCCAAGCATATTTTGATGACGTCACAAATCATCGTTCGCTCTACGTACGTGTCTACCAAATAATCGTGTTCAGAGCTCTATATACATCCCGCGCATGACAAGATTAGTGTCGCTGCTCGCTTCGCTCGCAGCAATAATAGATCCTGATTGGCTGATGCATTTTTGAATTCTAACGAGACTCGTGATTGGCTCTATGATCACTGGTGTGTTTGTCTTCGCCATGACAAGACTTCCGTTAGATTTACCGTGATTATGAAAATGCAGACAGATTTTTCAATCAAAACAACCTACCAGTTACATACATCGATTTGCCTGCTATAAAAGGAAACTTTCGAAACATTCCAATCGAACATATTGCTAAATAATAGCCTTAGTTCACAATACATTCTCTCAAAGAGAAATTACGAGATTGACCCCGGGTCATGCTAGCAATAAAGTTGGTTAATAACTGGAGTCCATCAAGCTGTCAAAACATTGACACAACGAACAGTAAGCGAGCCAATCACTAGTCTCGTTAGAATTCAAAAGTGCATCAGCCAATCAGGACCTATTATCTATAATCGTGCTATTTGCTGGGGGTCTCAGAACACGGTTTTGTCCTAGTCCAGTCCCAGACTCTCTTTCTTGCCGCTCCAGGACTCGCGGAGAAAGAGAGTCCAGTATAACTTGCATGCGCATGTGCAAAATGAGCCAATCAATTAATTAATTAGTATTTTGCGAGCTTGCAATATGCAAATGTCAGTGTTTGGTAGCAGTGGAAGCTGTCGATTCCTAACGAAAACACTCTGTACTAGAAAAGACCTAGAACATCTAGCCATCAAAATATTGACCAATGGAATATTTATCTGCAAGAACTATTTCTTGAAACTTGTAAACGCAGGGTTGGCTTCTCATGATATGAACTGCTTTTATTTTATGGATTAATTTGGAAATCACTGACCCAAAACGAATATTATTTTCAAACTCTTGATCATTGAATTCAAATCAAAATTACTTCGAATCCTCCAAGGCCATGGGTAAATTCTTCCAGTATTAAACCGATAAAAATAGAAAAAGAGTTTTTATTCCAATCCTGTGACCTACAACGTCTTTGAAGAAAAGTTCCCACAGAGGTTCTATTTTTAACTTCATTTTGCTTTGCATAGCGACCAATCAGGTTGAAGATTTTGATCAAAACATTCATACTGCGCATGTGGTGAAATAGCCTGATTCTTGCTTCCGCACTGTAAAAATGGACTGGTTGAAATAACCAATAAAAATTGGTATAACTTTGAGTCTCAGGTAACCAATTATTTATTGGTTATACTAATCTATCTAAATTGGTTATTCCAACCCTAAAGAAATAAGTAAAATCAACCATTTTTAAGGGTTCTTTCAACCAACTGGTGTTGTATTTCAACCAATTGTGATTAAGTTGGATCAACCAATCTTAATGGTTGTACTGACCAAAAAGAAATGACAATGTGAATGAGTCCCAGGTAACCAATAATTATGGTTGAGAAGTCTTGTTTCAACCAATTCAGAAATGGTTACTTTAGCCAATTAAAACATGGTTAAGGATTTTGATATAGAAACAACCAATATTATTGTTAAATTACATATCACAGGATTGCAGGTTTAAAAACACTTTTATTATAATCAGTTATAGTTATTTTAGACATCAGATTATTGCTCATAGGAATCATTGCATGTATACCTCACTAAAAATCTCAAAAACCCATACATGTACAATGTACTTCATGCATCTTTAGAGATGTTGGTGACATCATTTTCTTAACTAATGGCTTTGCTCCATACATTTCCTTGGATTTTGTGCATTGGATCACATTTATCTCTGTATAAACCTATTAAATGTTCTACATTGGAGAACAATAGCCAGAAAATCAATCCTCGACAGAAATAATGCAAGAAAACCCATTCACTCAAACAATTAGTGTAAAAGAGATAAAATAAATAAATAATTCAATACAAAGAAATCTATAGAGTGAAGCTTTGACTTAAGTAACTGATGCCACTGACAACTTTAAAGATTCACCAGAGATTTTAATTAGTGATTACTAGATCATTAAAAAGTTATTCATTAGTGTTTTGTTCATAATAGTAGCACTCTAACTGACCTCTAGGGTTAAAATGGGCAATTTAAGCCCCCAATGAACAAGTCGATCCTATAATTTGGCCTGAAGATATACACAGGTTCTTATTTGAAAACTAATCAATCTATCTAGTTCTTTGTGATCAAGTCAGACTTGGTTAAACTGAAATAAAGACCTTCCTTCACTTACCACAGAAAGCACTGGCAGTGAGCTACCAACTACTTGCTGTCAATAAAATCTATGGGATATTTAAAATTTCAGTGATTGCTTTCTGTGATGAGTGGAGAGGGGCCTTTACTTAGTTCTAAAAATACTGTGAACTTTGACATTCAAATGGCAACTGCTAATGGGGATTTTGTACACCTTGTGTGACACACACATGACATTTTTAAATTTTAATCCAGTTTGATAAATAGCAAAATAAAATTGGCTGCCAAGGTTAGCTGTTTTTCTATAGAAACATTTGAATGTGTCTTTAGAAAAAGAATCAGCTTGGCCACCAATTACTTGGTAATATTTATTGAAACTACTTCAAAGTTTCAACTTTTACTAATTTTGGTGTGCTATTCTCAAATATTATGTTTTTGTTGGATTGGAATATTTAAAAATGTCACAGTGTGTCACAAATTGGCTAACTGTTGCAGTATCATTATAGTTCTTTTGATCTAAAAGAACTAGTAGAACAGTTCAAAAATAATTTATGAAATAAATTGGTCAATGATGTAGAGTACCAGTTGGTTATTGTACCACTGACTGCAATAACTGTTCAACCACAGTAAGACACTGCAATGAGAAACAAAAACATGCTTATATCATGATTGCATCAAACTTTATAATTATTGGAAAAAGGAATTCACTGATTAGCCTCTAGACTTGACATGACAAGCTATATACTCTATAATACAGTACTCAAAATGTTGGACAATTTGTTGTTGAATTGCAAATGTACTAACGTTAACTTTTGAATGAATTTTTGACAAAATTTGTATTTTTCTGTGATCAGATTGTGAAAAAATCACTTACCATAACATCTAATGGTCATCACATGTCCTGTTTCGGTATCAATCTAGAATAAAAATACAGAATAAGTTTAATCAACAGGAGAATTTTAAAGCAAATTCAAACTTAATCAAAAACAATATTTTTTTCAAACATTTAGCTCGTCTCGGGATATGTCGTTACAAGATCCCCAAAGAACGAAGGAAAACTGATCTTTTTGCCATTTCAGCTTTCGTTTGTCATAAATATTGTTCAGTCATTGAAATATAAACGCAAATTCAAACACGCAAACGGCTTGCAGTTGCAGTCTCATACAAAAGCTGATCGATCAGAATGTAGAAGGTTCGGCCAGAAGGCTTCACAATACGAGCCCAATGCAAATTAATAAATATAAGGCCAAGTTCAGACGTCGAACTTTTGCCGTGTCGAATCTAATAGTTGCAATTTGTAGATGAGAAGTGCAGCGTCTGAACCTATTGTATTTGACAGATTTGATTAAGTATCAAATTGAAAAATTCAGTTTGAATCAAATTTGTCAAATTCATTCGTAGCCTGCGTGGCGGCTCTAGGGGATTGGGGAGGAGGGAAAAGGGAAGGGGAGGGGGGAGGGGGAGGGGAGGAGGAAGAGGAGAAAGGGAGAGCCTGCACTCAACCCCCAGGTTTTCGTGTACCACCCACTTCAACATATCAAATAACTCAGCCAATCAAATCTTACCGGCTCTTACCGGAAACTATTTCATGTGATATTCAACTAACAAAAGTTTAGCGTAGAAACTACGGAAATACAGTGGAATCACCACAAGAAGGAAAACGAACTTAAGCTGGTTTAAATATTCTACTGTTTACACGACAAAAAAGGCCAAAAATACATGCTTTCAAGCACAGGAAATCACACAACTAATCCAGGCACGCTAGTTGACAGATATCTGTCAGATTATTTATATAATGCTTGTCTTCGTAGAAAAGACTACCTTAGAATCATACTTTTAAAAGTAAATTTTGATATTTTACATAGCCTTTTTTCTTTTTGAACTGAATGCCACAGTAGACATTATGTCTTATTTAAGTTTGTAAAAATTTGTCTTTTCCTTGCCACCACAATCTGAAATGACCGTTGGTAATAAGATCTATTTATGTTGTCAACTGACGAAGGTCAAAACAGAAAATCAAATTATTAAACGTTTGATTGTGTCGACAACAATCTTCGCAGAATATGTTTATCTTCAAGGAACTGTTGGTCCCAAATGTTCGTCGAAGTGATCTCTACAAACCCTCCTGCAAGCAAATCTTCAACTGCTTGTTCTTGTTACAATCAACTATAAGTGGCGGCAAAGAGGCGACAAAACTTTAAGCTTGATTTTGCCTTGTCAATCAATTTCTCATTTCGACCAATTGGAACGCGCGGCCTCTGGAGGCCGCACTGACACGAAAACCTGGGGGTTGAGTGCAGGCTCTCCCTTTCTCCTCTTCCTCCTCCCCTCCCCCTCCCCCCTCCCCTTCCCTTTTCCCTCCTCCCCAATCCCCTAGAGCCGCCACGCAGGCTAATTCATTCGGTTCAGAAGCTGCATTTCTCATCTACAAAATGCAACTATTAGATTCGACGCGGCAAAAGTTCGACGTCTGAACTGGGCCTAAGAAAGAAACTTTCGTATGTTACTTAAGTACATCGAAAACAGATTATAATTACTTACCATTGTGAAGAAATGGAGTATTTTTCAATGAACCGCCATTTTAATTTGTAGCTAGATCGCAATGTATCACAGACTTGTTGTAAACCATGCTTTATCTACTTAAACACCGAACTTTGGAAAGAAAATTGTCCCTAAACTTTAGCTGATCCATGAGACAAGCACAATAAGCGATATATTAGTACAAAAGAAGAAAGTTCTGTAGCAAAACTTCTCAACTTTCAAAAGTACAACTGAAATGAGCCCCAACGCCGCCAAGCGGTTCAAACGTATCACATGACAACTTACGGAGCTCTCATTGGTCAGTTGATAAAACCTCAAGATTAGTTATTAGTTCTCCTCGGTTTTGTAGAGAAAGCTCTCTAGTCTTTTATTTTAATTGTGATTTTATATCGGCGGCTAGTTGAAAAAATATATATTCTATTGGAAACCAGGAAATTGCCAGAAAATGTATATTCTTTTGGAAAACAGGAAATTGCATGCATCATTTCTGTAAATAAATAACTGACTAGCTTATTAGTCATTATCCTTTTTCATCATCATCTTCAGCGTTATAAATAAAAATGTCTTGCGTCTCGATTCTCATACAGGAACAGGAATGTCTTTGTGTTTCAATAATTTTTTTTGTGACTTATGTCTCATTGTGACCAGTTTAGAATGGTGATTAAATTGGTTGTATCAACCAAACGCATTTGGTCATTTGTACCAACGTGAAATGGTCACAACTTGAACCTTTCTTATATATGGTTATTTCTACCAATTTGAAATGGCTACAATTTCAAACTGTTTACAATTGGTTGTATCAACCAAAAAATATTTGGTCTTTTCTACCAATGTGAAATGGTCACAAATTCAACCAATTAGTAATTGGTTATATTAACCAATCCCCATTGGTTATAACCATTTCAAATGGTAGTTTCAACCAGGTCATTTTTACAGTGCGGTATTGGATTTTTCCAGAGCCATATTTTTTCGTCGCGAATGCGTAAGAGGGAATAGGGTTCTGGGAACGAGATTCGTAGACATGTAGAGTGAACGATGATTTGTGACGTCATCAAAATATGCTTGGAATGATCGCTGACCACGCGATTGGGGTCTTTGTTTTCTAGCTAAGTTGCCATTGTTATTCAGATTTATCATCCCCCCGGGTATCCACTGAATCCTGCTTTGTATTCGTGGAAGTATTCAGCAAGGCCATGAACTGATTTACATTACAAAGCAAATTATGTGTCATATATTTATCAAGCACTCTTTTAGCTGCCAGGGAGCGATTTACATCCTTTCGTTTTAAAAAGTGAATCCTTGGCTGCACTGGGGGGCACTGGGGAATAAAAGTTATGGAGAGGTTTCAAAGCCGTTTTTTCTTGTTTTAAAAAGTTTCCTAAACAAACTTTAATCAGTTAGTTTTATAATCATTGCTAATACTGTTTGTGATTGTTTGAAAAAGCACTATATTTGAATAAAATGTACTTGTACATTTTCTAAATCTTGTGTTGTCGTAGTCAGTTAGTCTTATAATCATTGCCAACGCTAGCCGTTTGTGAGTTGTTTGAAAAATTGCTTTAATTTACTCGAGGTGCTAAATATTTTGAACTGTGTGTGTCCGACACTGATCCTGGAGATTTATGTTCTGTAGTTCAACTAGCACAAAACGCACAGGAGATAGACAAGAAACATTTGATATATCAGACAAAGCGGTGTACTTTCGTGAGTTTTAGGGGAACAGTTCTGCTAACGTGGATACACCAGCTGTTTTCTGCTCGCAGCATTTCACTTTCTATTAGAAACGGCTAGTATAAATTAAGCGTCAGTGCTTCTTCGTGAGCTCTCAGCACTGACAGAAAATGATAATAGTCGATAATGTGACAGTGAGATTCAAAACCAAACTTCAAGGGGTTAATTAAGTAATAAACAAAACCACAACGTTACATTCACTATGGCTTGATAACTTATGGCTTGATAACTTATCGACGCCTTCAAATTCAGTCAAGAGTGTGAATTAATTCTTTATTCAAAGCTTACACCTTTATATTCAGTCATGAAAACCCATCAATGATGCTTTAAAACTACGACTCATGAATAATTAACTATTACACGTAACAAATAGCGTTTTACCTGGACTTTTAACCCAAAGCTTCACCAGTTACACCCTCTGGTCTCCTGTCTTGTTTGAAATGCAAACGATAGTTCCAAGAGCACGCAGCAAACTGCTACCTCGATAAAAGGCACCTGGATGCTAAAAGACGCTTTAGTTTTCGATCAGTCCATCATAACTCCGTGAAATTTAGAAGTGCAGATAAGTAGGAAGCGCTGCTTTAACGGACGAAACAACTCTTGCAAACTTCAAATTTAGAAGACGAGCAATATTTGCCTGTAAGCACATTCCGCCCTTTCTACGCAACTTACCCAGACCCAACTCGGCCAAATCATTAGGCACTCTCTGACCAACTTCCTGACCACCAACAGGGCACAGGGCCCCCTACCGCTTATTATGTTTTGATCAAAATCTTCAACCTGATTGGTCGCTATGCAAAGCAAAATGAAGTTAAAAATAGAACTTCTGTGGGAACTTTTCTTCAAAGACTGTGTAGGTCACAGGATTGGAATAAAAACTCAAATTTTTATTTTTATCGGTTTACTACTGGAAGAATTTACCCATGGCCTTGGAGGATTCGAAGTAATTTTGATTTGAATTCAATGATCAAGAGTTTGAAAATAATATTTGTTTTGGGTCAGTGATTTCCAAATTAATCCATAAAATAAAAGCAGTTCATATCATGAGAAGCCGACCCTGCGTTTGCAAGCTTCAAGAAATAGTTCTTGCAGATTGATATTCTATTGGTCAATATTTTGATGGCTAGATGTTCTAGCATGTTCTAGGTCTTTTCTAGTACAGAGTGTTTTCGTTAGGAATCGACAGCTTCATGTGAACATCCGGTCTCTCGCTTTGTTTTCTGTAAGGACCAATTACGAAACAGGAAATTTTGGATTTTTCCAGAACCCTATTTTTACGTCGCGCATGCGTAAGAGGTAAGAGAGTGAGATTGTTTTTGTGGTTACTAGTGGCTTTCTGGCTTTATGCCAGTAACACACTATGCTATGGGCTTCATGCGTGCGTGCGTGCGTAATTCGGGAATCCCCGAAGTACGTAGACACGAAGTGTCAACCCGAAAGATATCCGAACCTCATGCGCCCGTCCAAGGGTGTTTAAGTCAATTATTAACTAGATGCACTCGTGCGTTCACTCGTGCGGTGCCCATGTAAAAGAAGCCCAAAATCGGCTTAAAAAGGACATTTAGATTAGCTGCCGCAAGAGTAAGAGCGATTGACATGTTGTTCTTAATAAACTTTTTAACAAGACGTTCCTCGAAGCGTACACAGAGCCACACTGGCTGCCTGCAGTTCAACAAGCCGCAATACTAAAGACCTTTAATTTGTCTGTCATCAGCTATTAGTGTTTGCCTTTGTCCTTCTCTCACATGCAAAACTATTACTGAGAATATACAAGTTTATTCAACTTTTTATTTCACTATATATCTAAATTGTTTGCTGTAAAGACGGCATTTTTGACACAATAACAAATCGTGTATTTTTTCGTTCATGTTTCAGATGTTTTATCCATTACGTGCCCAAACGCATCAGGTCAAATAGAACAAAAATAAATGAATTTTAATAAACTTTACCAAGGGCACTAGGACAAAGTCGGTGTGTGTGTATGCACTAGTCGAAGTAAACTATCGCTGTTCCTGAGGGAGGGGCTACTGGACATGGTACACCAAGCCCTCAACCTAAAACAGGCTCTCCTAAAGCTAGGAAGAAGATGGAGGAAGAAGCAAAGAGGTAGGTGATGGAGTTTGAGATTTTACGCTGTCGTTATGCCGTGTTTAAGATCTTAAGAATATTTTATTTGTAGTGAAGAACGTAGTGGGTTGATGATGATGATTATGATGATGACCGTAAGGATGATGAAAATAATGATGAAGATGGACCTCGAGGTTTTAATGTTCCCTGTCTGTTCTGTGTGTAGAAAACATCTTAAGAATATTTGGTCGATATTGAAGAACGATTGTATTCACGTGCGTGTGTGTGATGCTAATCAATGATGATGATGAGGACGGACCTTGAGATGTTATGCAATGTTTCTTGTCTTTACGGTATTTGCTTGATAATGAAGGATGGTACATTCATATGGGTAGTTGATGATTGGGATGATGCTGATGATGAACATTTAAAATCCTCGTTTGGAAGAGAGGAGCTTTCGACTAGGTGATGATTGTTGATTTTTCTTGAAATGGTAATGATGCGGCCGAAGTGGTAATGATGTGTGCTAGTGGTGGCGGATGTTATGATGATATTGCTGATGATTAATGATGATCTTGATGATGAGGATGACGATAATATTGATGATACAATACAAGATAAATATCCAGGGTTTTATTTCTGTACAGAATGGAAGAATTGCTTCAACAGCAAGAAGAAGAAAAACAACGCCTCGAAGAAGAAGCCAAGAAACGCGCTGAGGAAGAAAAGAAGAAAAAGCCTTTCCAGCACATGTACATCACGTGCCCTGACGGTCTTCATGTTGAGTATTTCAACGATGGTACCTACGCAAGCGTAGATGAAAAGGGAGGGGTGGGTGTTAGACAAAGATATCCTATCAAAGGACTTGGCAAACAAGAATGTGAAAAAGTACGACAAAAACCCGCCATGGAAGAAGTATCAAGAACAATATTGACCAATGGAACTGTTATTAAGGTACAGTAATGATTTTGGGAATAAGCAAAACGTTTTGTAATGTTAGAAATTTCCTATGAGCACAATACGGTACAAATTCCGTGTCATGGCCTTGTCGTTTTCACATTTATTCGGAATCTCTTCTAGTGATGATACTGCTGCTGCTGCTGATGATCATGATGATCATGATGTAATCTGTACTTCAACTATTTTGTGTAACGTTACGCACAACACAGTTGCGCACAACAGTTGCAGGGAGAGAATAGAATTTCAACGTTTGTATCCTTGGCTGAATTGAAAAGGGGTGGATGGACGCTCGGGATAAAAAAATTGGTACCGTATGTCCAGCCGTTCAACATATCAACGGACAGGAGAATACGTCTTGGTTACAGTATTTTTCATTTTTCTTCACATTTCAGTTTATGATGAAAGACGATGGCATACAAGTCCTTTTCCCTGATGGAGCAACCAGTAGATGCCAGCAATACCCCTCCACCCCTCCCCAGAACACGACAACCAATACCCCATTAAACAAACCTCCCGAGCCCTCCCCCGTAAAGAAAACACTTCGTGCCGGATCATCGCAGAAATCCTCAAAGGAACCAGCCCTCCCTACTGCGTCCATACAGGAGAAAGTTCCACAGTGGATAAGTACTGGTATCAGAGGAGCAAGAATTGGCACCAAAGAGGATGGAACTGTAGAGTCGATTGATGGAGTACTGTATTCAACGGCCACGTGTCCAGAGAGTGGACAGGTACGTATCAGTGGCGTGGTGCCACGTGTATGTCACGTGCTATGAGATGTAGTGTCAAATGTAGATCACGTGCTTTTTATTCATACCTTGGCATGGTTGAGCAAACTCCTCTGTGGAGTATTGTATTCAATGCCCACGTGTCCAGAGTGTGAATTTGTCTGTATTAGTGACGTAGTGTCACGTGTAAATCACGTGAATTTGCTGTAATGTCAAATATAGATCACATGCCCTTGCACATGGTTGAGCAAAATCCTATATGGAGTATTATATTCAATACAACGTGACCTAAATCTAATCTTTCGTTTTCAGGTTCTGCACACAAGAGAAGACAACGTGGTTACGGTCGAACACCCTGATGGGACCCTCACCGTCGAACACGAAGATATGGCACCCGTATCACTACGTTCTACCACCAAATAGAACGCCAAACCCAGGTCCCAGACAACAAAACAGGAAAAGAGGCTCAGTATGATACATACAGAGGAAAGTTTGTCAAGGTTGAGTGTCCTGGGTTTGCTACTTTAGTGTTTAATTCTGAGGAAGGTTCATGTGGGACGGTATTTGGTAATGGTGTTAACATAGAGACTTGTGCTGATGGTACAACTACTGTGGATAGAGTGGATGGATCACAGCTTCATATCGATAGTAAAGGTGAATACATTTCATAATTGGTGTATTACGCGCGCTCTGATTGGTCGAGAACCATGTATTATAAAGTACACACCCATAGATGAATCTTACGCGCGCTCCGATTGGTTGAAATGTTTCAATACATATTATATAAAACAAATAGATTCCATTTTGCCATGGGTCATTATTTCAATAAATGCACAGAAGACGTCTAAATGTGTTGAGAGAACAACAGTCACGCCACTCGCTTAGTCTCTTCTAATTAAAAGACAACATCGTTTCAGTACGGACCGCAAAAACGGTGGGAAAAAACGTTTTTTTTAATCTGGATTACCACGCCCAGTTAAGACAACAAACAAACAAACAGCAAACAAGCAGGTAAACAAACAAGCAAACATCGGAATTTACTTGCCATATTCTAAATCAGGCTTAGTGTGGTGTGCAGGCATCTCCGAAAACGCTGGCACAGTAAACTCTAATAAACAATCTGTATTATTTTCCAGGTGTAGTCTCGTTTGCTCCCCGCCAGCTTGCCGGCAAAGTCGATCTTGCAGCACGTGAGCCTGCAGTCGAACCTAAAGAAACTCCAGCGGGAATTTACGTCATGCGCAGTGCACAACAACTTTGTTGCGAGCTTAAAGATGATCGAGGGACTAGCTTTAGTGTCATGTCTAATGGAAACGCTTCTATTGACAAGAACCCACCACAGGAATCCCAAGACAAATCAACTGAACCAACTGGTCCTCTAACAACCCTTGTTCCTCGTTATTTTATTGTAAACTCAGACGGTTCCGGTTTTGAGCTTCTACGTCATTGTGACGTGAGTGAGTTTTTGTCCATGGCTGAAAAGGACCCTGGTACTGCTGTACTTAGGTCCCCTGTAGAGGGACTGCATCAAGCGACGAGCGTGACGGTATTGAGGCCATATACAGGTATGTAGCATTTTGAACTTCTTTATTGTGGATGCTAAGATAGCAGTGTTCACCAGAGATTGTCAACAGAGTGCTTGATAAGAATGAGCTCTCACTGCTTAGAGGACAGTGTAGAAGCAAGGGTGGCCGAGCGGTGAGAGCGCCAGTCTGTCACCTCTGTTGTCCCAGGTCGATTCCCTGACGGGGCATCACATGTGACTTGAGGTTGTTGTTTTTTTCCTCGGGGTCCTCCAGTTTTCCTCCCTCAATAAAAACAAAGTAGTGAGCTGAGAATTGTGTGTATATAGAGTATTAAAATGTAGGGGTAGTGTGAGAGAGCACAGTGTCGCCCTCCCCATCCCACACCCTCTCAAGATCTCTCAAATGTAATGTTTTATCGTGTGGTGTGGAGAGATGGGACATAGGGTTTAACCTACCTGTCAAAGATGATTTGAAGGCCAAACCAGTTATAGGTATTAATTCAAAGGAAGTACTTCCTCATCAATTATTTTATGATCCTGAGTGTTGGTCTAGACTGGACTCCAAGCTCGTCCTTCGTCCTTCGAAAATCCGACGATGGCTTAGTTTGAGGAGTTAGAGATTAGTGGATGTGTTCGCAGAGATATCCGCATCGTACTTACGACAAAATGACGGCGTAATGCTTGATTTATAATCTTTGTTTTAGGTGGCGTTAGTAATATTTGGTTGATGAAGAAAGACGAAGACATTCTTATACCGGAGGCTTTAAGAGAGCGTGATTTCAGGGCGTTCCCAGCCCATGAGGAAAAACGTCCTGGTCCTAAATTCGGCACAAATGTTGGTAAGAAACGTATTTTTTTTTTCTTTTCTTTTTTCCCTACTTTGTGGACCTTCACTATTTGAGCTTATCAACCTCGTTGCCATTGGGACTTACTTCGAGTCATTTCGTTTTATTTCCTCTCTACAAAGGGAGTAGAAATCGTAGAAGGGAAGAGGAGGGTAGGAGAAGAAAGGGAAGAGAAGGGGAGGGAGGGGAAGGAGAAGAAAGACAGGCCATAGGGAAATGAGCTAAACACATTGACTCAAATAAAGTTGTTATATGTTTGTGGTTGGGATAGTCGGGAGTTGGATATAATGTGGGTCGATACAGCGGCGTTCTAATTATCACATTGTTATTTTAGGTGCTGGAGTGAACGTTGGCTCTGTTTCAAAGAAAATAACCGCTCCACCAACAATCACCTGCCCGCGAGCCCTGGAGCTACGTCAACTGATTCAATACAAACCACTTACTGATGAACAGAGGCAAATTATTGTCAAGTCTTTGAAAGAATATGGAGAGTACGTTGCTAAGAGACAAGAGAAACTTGACTCGATTCTACCACAGGAACCCCGTGAGGAGAGCGAGAAATTGCGCGTCAGAAGAACTGGAATCGAAAGTAAGTCTAACATGTGGACGAGAGGATGGGAGGGGAGGGAGAGGAAGTATTTATACCAGTCAGCTCTCATTCTTTCCTCTTGTGAGAACTAATGTTTTGTTTTATCATTTAGATGACGGATAAAGTGGATGAAGGTGGTTCAAAGCCTGAGGCTGTAGAAAGTGATCAAGTGCAGCAACCAGTAGAAGACGAGCAACAAACAAACGGTATACGTGAAGCAGTAGACAACTTGACTAGTAAGTGGATGAACGACTGCACTAAGACTAAACCAAACTATCCAAAGGCCACACTGATATTTTCACTACCGCCACCATTGCCGCCACAGCCGTCGCCGTCGTTGTCATCATCATCATCATAATTATCATCATCATCATAATCATCATCATCTTTATCAACACCATCACCATTAGCGTCATAATCACTTCCATTGCCAAAAGAGCAGTTTTCGTACGAGCGTGACCGTGCCGTACCGTGACCGTGTCAGTGCCATGTTGTCTATAAAACATTTGAATTTCCTGTCGTAACCCTACCGTGCGGTGGCCGTGCCATTTTCTCAGTCATACACTGCTCTATCATCCGAATACTCGGGATCAACATGTATTAGAAACAAAACCAATACAATACTTTTATCATCACCACCACTACCAGTCTGTGAACAGCCTCAGGGGAAAACTGGGTTGGAAAGCCTCTCCCTCCCCTCCCCAAGCCCCTTTCTCCCTCCCTTTCCCCCTTCCCTGAGGCTGTTCACAGCCTACACCTACCACTGCCATCATCCTCAAACTGTCAAGGTAAAAATAACCAACTCATCGTTCTCCATGTGCATTTGTCTGCCTTTTATCCATTCAGGGGAATTACAGGCTGACGCTGTCAGTCAAAAGTACGTTGAGGCAATCACACCCGCACCAGTCCCTGCTCCTCCACCACCGCGGTGGAAACGATCCGTGTCGGAATGGGAACGAGACAAGATTGAACTGGCTGAACTGGAATATGGGAAAAATGCCTTGAGAAACAAACAAGTGCCGCCTTACTTTGAAACATCTGAAGGTCAGTAGAATTGTTGTGGGAGGGGAGAATTTATTTCCACAGGGAGCCCACAAATTGTTTGCTTATCCACAGGCAACCCAAGATGAAAAATCTAGAGTACGGGAAATCAAAACTAAGACTTCACTTTACTCATTTCAGGTCAAAATTTCCTACGACATGAATATAGAACTGATATAAATATGGACGCACTAACCTCAAGACTAGCCGAACAAACCCGTCACCCTCCCCCAGGGGAAGGAAGTGTACCAGACACACCCAGATCTAACTCAGGTGAAATCCAAAAAACTTTGCTAGAGTTTACAAGCCCGGAAGTACCTCAGCAGAACGGAAGTAACTCTACCAATAATGACGCAGGTTCACCAACAGCGAACGGAAATACTTTGTCACCTAATAATCTACGTCCTACCAACCCCACCCCTGCTCATGCTACGGGCGATGGTACCCCTACCCCCCTAAGACCAAACAATCCAACACCTGCGCATGCGATATCAAAGCCTGTGAATGTCAGACCCAGTAACCCCACGCCAAAACAAGCCGCGAATCAAGAACTGGCGACTAGTAATGATTCACCGAGTTTTGATGAGTCGACGCAGTGGAGGAGTAACTTGGAGTCAGTGCAGGAAGTTGTACAGCCCGAGGAGAATGATGGGATGGAACGGGGCAACGACTCTGAAAACAGCGAGTTTATGACTGATACTCGTAAGTATCTCAGTTATAAGAAACAGTCCTACTTTCGCAAGTCTTTTTCTCCAGCCGTAAAGGTTTGTACGCCTGCGCTACTCAGAGCATCAGCGGTTTCACAAAGATACTTGGTTCATACAAAAGAGGGGTTCAATGTTTACATAGTTTCTGAAGTACGATGGAAGCCCGTTATTACTACCACCTACAAGTCGAAATTAACTGGTCGTATAAACGTGGTGTCCGTATTAAAGGGGTGGATTTTGAAGATAGGGTGGGTTTTTTTTGGGCGAAATGTAGTGTAGAAATTGGGAAAAGGAATTCATTAGCGGGGTTGAGTATCGGACTCAGTGTATGAGACACTGTTTGAATGGGATTCTATTTTCTTTGAAAGGTATATAAATCAAGGTTCGTGCTACTCCTTAAAATCCTTCAAAACTCCTTGAATTTCATTTACGTTTTCAAGGGCGCTTGAAAAGCCCTTGAATTTTAGAAATTCTGCTCAAACTCCTTGAATTTATACTTGTAGGGACTTGAATGGGAAACATAGAAATTCACTTTTTTTACGTGTAAGTGAGGGAAGAGGATGTCCTAGTATTTCAGTAAAACCATTAGTAAAAATCGGAAGCGTTGGTTTATTATGATTGTTTTGTCCTACTATGTTTATCGATGTTGTTATGTATAATTTCAGCTGGTAACCCTAAAACTGGTCCTAAAAGTTTGTATGTGGATGTGGCAGGAGTAGAGAGAAAGGAGAAAGTCAAACTACCAGCATCTATACTTAGCGCAAAACCTGGTGCCTTACCTAATACACAGGTAAATCATCATCATCATCATCATCGTTGTCATCATCATCATTATCACCATCATCAACACCACTATCAACAACAACAACAACTTTAGTCTACTTGTCGTTGTTTCGCTTATATTTAAATTTCATGCCCATATAAACATTCTTAACAACAACTTGCAGTACACTAAAAACTAACCAACTACCACTAACCACTATGAACTATAATTTCCCCGCCTCTGGAACATATGCCCCTTTATGTTTAATTTGACCTTCTATTTAGTAACGCCTCGTGTGCGTCTAAAATTCAATAGACACTCGATGTTGATGATTTTGTTCTCTGTACCTAAAAGTTGAACTGTTATTCCCTTCCTATTTGTTATAAAAAACCATCATATAACTCGCGCTCTCATTTGCCGAAGGAGGCGTATACTGCGAACACAGTACGCGCGCGCACTTTTCGAATATTTTGTCAGTGTAAATGAACACTGAATTTGCCCGAAAACAACGTATTTTATAAAAGAAATAGAAAAGTTGCCCGCTTTGCTGTGTGCAGATTTAGAGCACTTGGGATTGATCAGAACACTCGGCTACGCCTCATGCTTCTCTTAACACTTCTCTCGTGTTCTGATCACTCCCCGCGTGATCTAAATTTGCACACAGCACGCGCGCGCGTTTTCTATTTAATATAATAATATAATAATATAATATAATTTATATAGCGCCTTTCTTCAATCTTTTCATATCACGATGCTTTTTTTTATCTTTTTCAGTTCTCGGAGACAGAAGACCCTGTGCGCAGGCGCGTCAATACTGTATCCGTTGCTGGTGGCAACAAGATTGCTCCAGGTCGCATAGAAAGTCTACGAGGCTTCGAACTCCTCCCTCCTAAGGTCGATTTTGGTGTCCTTAAAGAAGGCTGTATCTACATACACACCGTGTTAATAAAGAATGTTGGGATTGATAGCTGTCGGTTCAAAGTCAAGCAGCCTCCACCATCAACTGGTTTACGTGTGCTGTACAACCCTGGACCGGTGAGTTTGTTGTATCACTTCAGTACCTTTGCTGTAACTCAGGGTCAAGTCCAAAGTCAAGCTGAGTCTTCTCTAAAAATTCTGTAGTACGAAGCCCTGAAGTAGTTGGTACCTGCCAATTTAGTTGGTACTTGTCAATTAATAGTCTCCTTCTCAGCCCTTTTAAGGCTTGTTGCGCAACGTTGGGCGAGGGAAGGTTGCGTGACGAACCTTAAAACATTTGTCTACAGATAGTGTATTTTATATTGTAATTTGCTTCAACGATAGTTGCCCCCTGACTTATCAGGCTCGCTAAGAATCCCCGTGAAAGTCTTTGGGTGTTTTTCTCAAAGCGCGCGCTATATTGACTTTATAAGAATGTTGTTTTAGCTTTTCGGCGCTTTTGCAGAAACTTCCGCCGGTGTTCTCTTTATCGATACTGCTCGTCGATAAAAAGGCCGCAAGTTAGAGTAGAGCGATCTTAATACAGACTTTTCGTGGATTTCGATTCCAAGGAAGATTACGCACTTCTGATACACCCATATTTTTCTTATGATATTGCATTTAAGGTAGTTCCGTAGCCTTAGATTTCATCAATGAATTACTTTAAAATCTAACGACAATTTATTCAACAAGCATGGTTTTCTTTATATATTAAACTGAAAAAGGGATAAGTATGGGTTGGAAATAAAAAGAAAAAACCGGATTCACCGTATTATTTCAAGAGTTAGAGAAACACAAAGGAGAAAACTCTCCTATTAGGTACATTGAATATCACCCCATTTCAGCGTTGGTCTCGCCGGCCTCTTTGATAGATAAGATTCATCAATTTTAAAGGTTTGAGCTTTTGCACCTATATCCCGCAGTGTACAATATTGTTCGATAAAATTTACCAAAATTAGCTGATGAAATCTTATTTTTCTACCAGAGTTTCTGCGTTCTGGTTAGTGCCCAGACTCCCCACAGTAAAACGAATGTTCTTTAATAAAAGTACGTGGGTGAAAATGCGCGGGGAGATGCGCAGTAGCAAAGGTCCGGTACTACCTTAAAGTTTTGGCCCGTAGGATTGGCTGTAGACTGAAACCACAAATCGTAGTGTTCGCGTGAATAACCAACACAGGTAGCCCAAAGAGTGTAGTTTGCAGTTTCAATGGGGGTGTCACTGTATTTGTTTTACTATCGCTTCAGGTTGCAGCTGGTATGAACGCTAAACTTGACGTTGAGATCTTTGCAGTAGCTGTGGGTGTGGTTGGTGAGACAGGAGTTGGTCAGGTGGGACATCACGTGGAAATCGTCACGGAAACTGACGTCATCTATCTTCCTGTTTATGCAAATATCCTTTTAATGTTCTATAAATAACTCGATACCCTCTAGGAGGGACTGAGACCAGCGCCACGCGGTGTGACGCGTTCACTTACACGGAAAAGAGGGTCTCGATGGGGTTAACCGTCAAACGGCCTAAATTTTACTCCGTCAAACGTCAAATCAAAGAAATTTAACAGTCAAGCGTCAAAAAACATTAACCGTCAAGGCCGGGAAACTCACTGTGAAGCAATATTTCTTCCAAATGCCCGTATTCGACGACATACTGAAACACGTATTCAAAGGTATAATAACATTTCCAGTCGTTTAAAACTGCTATAAGATTCATAAGACATCATACCAAGTCCAAAACTATATCGAATTTCGCCTGCATCAGATTATTCATTATTTTTAAAGTCAAAAATCAAACTCCATTTTATGATCCATGACGCATAATAGCTAATTTCGTAAATATTATTCATTAATTATCACATCAATATTTAATTGGCTTATTTTTACCGTCATCAAAACACCGAATTTTCAACCGTCCACCCATATTGAGATCCTCAGAAAACGGCAGACGGCAAAGAGAACCGCGTGATCCGATTTTTTGCGTCAGGCGTTGCCGTTTAAACGCGGTGTCTTTGTCGTAAACGCGTAAAGTCACGCTAACGTTTACGTTCCAAACGTGCAACGCCAGATGCGAAAAAAAGCAGGTCGCGCGATCCTTTTTGCCTTCTACCCTTTTCCGTGTGCGTGAAGCTAAAGCTCTCTATTGTTTAGAACTGTTTTTCGACCAGTAACAACTGTACTTTTAGGCAGTGTTCAGGGGCGAATTCAGGGGGGTGGGGGGTGCGCATCCCCTCCTGGGAAGACTTTGGGCCCTTTTCTTTATATTTTTCTAAAATATCCTCTGGATAGTTTCCAATTTATATAACGCTGCCCCTCCCCTCCCCTGTGAAAAATAATCCTGGGTGCACCCCTCCCTGAAGAAAATCCTTTTGTGAAGAGACTAAATACTTCGTATGGGCTAATGTGATTGGTTGGAAGTATATATTGTTTAGTTATATTCTTAACATATTGTACCTATTATGACGTCATATGAGTACGAAAATCGCTATGGAGACCAGGAAAATGGTCTTAGTAGTGGAACCATTCGAGTGCCAAACAGACCACCATCACGTGATCCTACAAGGCCGAGAAAGGCTGGGGATTATGCGTTACTTGACCAGACAAACCTGACTTAGGTGCGTAACCACAGACGAAGAAACGTATGGCATGGTCATAGAGTGGTTTTCGTATGAGTGGGAACACTGTACGGTTACGATACGATACGGTTACAGCAGGAATTTCGAATGTTTTTATAGAAACTATGATACTGGTACAGTTACGATACGGTACGGTAACTTTCCTACTCATACGAAAACGACTCATGGTTAGTTGCTTATAACAGACCCAGGGGGATTTAAAATGTTACCCTATCCAAGGGAAAAACGTTCAGTAAGAATTGCCCCAAACTACTCTTTATTGGGAGAAACGTAAGAGAACCCGCACCACTAATTTGGAAGACTAGATGATAGTGTGGTCTGTTATCTTTTCTTATTTTTATGTAAAATTGAGTTGTTCCGTATTTGTTTTTTTCGCTATTGATTCAAGATGATAGCCGATAGTGCTTCGATTAGGCGACGCGTTGAGTAAATAAATTCGAGAGCCGCGCTTATACATTTTGCTCTTAGATGTGGCGCTTTTCAGTATCAGGGACGGCGCTTCAACGAGTGAGGTCCATACACTCATACAATGCAGTACAAATGACAATCTTTTTTTCCATTTTCCACAGTTCCCTTGGCATACGGTACTTCAAGTTTTTCATCAATGGTTGTAATTTTGTGTTGAAAGTTTTATAAATAAAATTGTACATACTTGGAATATGGTATTTGTTATTATACCACACCTTTTTGTAGAGGGGTCACGAACTTGCTACACGAGCGAGCTTGCTCCCGTAACACGCTCCTGGAGCACAGCTCCCTCGTGTATACCAACGATTTCACGCAAAAAATTGGTTGCAACAAAAAATTGTGCAACAATTATTTTGCTTCCTGCTCATGCTCCCTGATATTAAACTGGTTAAATATCAGCGAGCATGACCACACCATGCAGCAAGCTCCCGCAGCATACTCCCTCGTGTGTACTGGTTGTGCAAAATGACCCAGGAGCGTATTGCGTGAGCAAGCTCCCTCGTGTGTATTAGCCTTGATTAGCGGTTTTCCAACGACTAAAAACCGTACAGCACGTCCATAGCAGGAATTTCATCATAACACCGACAGTCACGGAACGGTGCACTGATTAGAAATGTAAAACAGCCTCGTCCGCACTACTTTCAAACTAAAACGAATCTTTCTTCAGTTTATCAGTTTTGACATCCCGTCTATCTAAACAATCTCTAGGCATGATCTTTATTACTAATGAGAGAAGTTGTCGTGTCCATCATCTACCCATCTTGAAGGCTCCACGATTTAAACCCATGGAGCATGCGCAGTAGCATAGTTGAACATTTGCGAGTGAGTGACTCATTTGCATATTTTGTCCTCTCACAATAACTCGTGGATTGTGCAATCCACGAGTTAAAATGAATAATAAGCATGATATATATATAAAAAAAACCTAGTATATAGGTAAATTACCTATAGGTAATTTTGGGTTTTTTCATATTAATATGTCGCACGACTGGCATGAATGGAAAACAAATTATATGTATCAGAATGAAGAAAATAAAGCCTTATCTATTTGAATTACAAAGCTATATCTGTCGACTATTGGCTGGCTCGTAGCTCCCATGTAAGCGGGAGGGGTTGGAAATCCATCATTTTGATTAATCATCATATTGAGTTTTTTATCATTATAACGGAAATCTATTTACTTGTTTAGGAATCTCAATTACCTGCCATGATATGCTGTCATTGATCATATTGCAGAAATGCGAGCGCAAAGCACGAGTAGTCTCCTACGCAGCCTCAGTTTTGTCACGCTAAGCCCCAGCGTGACAACAAAACTGCGGCTGCGTAGGAGACTAAACACGAGTCGCACGGACAAAATTTAACTAATATGTGTTCGCAGCAACTACTTCCTAAGACAGTTACAAGATGTACGTACGTCACTGCTTTCCAATTCTATTGTAGTGATAAATAACGTCGTTTCGTGCGATCGCGAGCCGCTCGACAAAAGTTTTACAGCCAATTAGTTAACAACGACTGTTTTTTGATCGATTTTTCCCCTGCATGACTCTCTTAAGCTTTGAACGGTTTTCTTTCTTTCTTTCTTTTTCTTTCTTTCTTTCTTTCTTTCTTTCTTTCTTTCTTTCTTTCTTTCTTTCTTTCTTTCTTTCTTTCTTTCTTTCTTTCTTTCTTTCTTTCTTTCTTTCTTTCTTTCTTTCTTTCTTTCTTTCTTTCTTTCTTTCTTTCTTTCTTTCTTTCTTTCTTTCTTTCTTTCTTTCTTTCTTTCTTTCTTTCTTTCTTTCTTTCTTTCTTTCTTTCTTTCTTTCTTTCTTTCTTTCTTTCTTTCTTTCTTCTTTCTTTCTTTCTTCTTTCTTTCTTCTTTCTTTCTTTCTTTCTTTCTTTCTTTCTTTCTTTCTTTCTTGTAGCTACAAAGACATGTCCATCCTTTACTAAGCAATTCATAGAATTCGACAAAAAGTGCCAAATTACACATCTTTGAAATATGTCTGGAACTGTCATGTCTCCCAAAATGAAACGTAATAAATGAGCGGAAGAAAATGAAAATTAAGATAGCGCATCAAGTTCAAGTTTTCATTTATTTACACACCAAGAATATAGATATATTTACATTATGCATTTATACATTTTTTACAGGTATATATTGATATAGAATAGTAAAAAAAGAACTGGATTTACATAAAATAGCTATGATATAACGCGCGCTCTGATTGGCCAAAGGACGCGTGTCGCGTGTTCTCTATGAGAACACACAGCACGCGCACGCACATTTTCAATCTTTCTCCAACGAAAAAAAGAAAAGAAAACTTCAATTGTATTTTATAAAAGAACTAGACGCCTAATAGGCGTTCACTCGGGCTACACCTGTGTATAGTACTTGGGGAGAAATGGAGAACAGAAGTTGATGGAAACCAGTTTGACTTGTCAGTGTCTTTTGATTGCAAAAATGCATGACAAGTACTCCCAGAGTAGAACACAAATTATATTGGGGAGAAAGTAGTTTGTACATAATTGTACCACATCATGATGGTTATTAATATACTGCTGGTCTAGCTTTTTATCACACCATATACAGTATACAGTCTGCTTTATTTTGTAAATGCCTACCAAATGATCCAATATGATCTATAGATAATACATTATAGCTCAGACAATTTAAATTTCTATTCTGTACTTTTTTACTTTGATTTATGGAAACAAAACTTACAAACTGTGGCAGACTGTTTCAATGTCCAAGTTAAAATGATTTTGATATTGCTGTTGTCACATTGGTAGATTCTAGAAGTACCACAGTTACCTTTCTATGAAATCATTTCAGTTTCTTAACACAACTTTTCAATACATGTATTACCATGTTTTTAATATGGAGCAGATCAATGATTATAGCAGTAGTCAGTTGCTGATGCTTTATTTGAAGAAGTGTAATGTCATACAATATATGCTCATTACCGATACCATATATAGCTCCTCCATGCACATCAATCTGATACTACTACATACAGCAACATCTTCAATTCAAATCCACTTTATCTTGTTTCTGTGAACATGGTTGAACAAAGCTTGTTCAAATTTGTGGTTGAGTATCACTTTTCATTGATTGAAAATATCATTTCGTACATTCTAAAATTATTCTTCAATTGTTGCTAATATAAGGTCTCATAAACATTACTATCATTTCCATGATTATCCATCACTATATTTTTATCTGCTAACATTGAGCATGATTGACAATAAAGTGCATTCAATATAATCATGACATTGTACAAAATACAGCAGATTGCACTAAATATTTATAAGTTAATAACAAAAAATCATTTGTTTTACATTGTTTATTTGGTGTAATTTTGCACCATTTACTAATTTCTGTTTCCTGGCTTAATTATTTAATACACCCTAGTCACCTTATTACGCAAAGGCAAGAATCCTGAGTCTTTCTAGTTAATTGTAGATATATTGTTAGTTAATTAGTTCGTTTTTAACACGGCTCTCAGGAAGAGCATGACGGTAGACACCGTGTAAGCAAATATTATGTGCAAGCAGTGGTGAAATATTATTAATTTAAACAAACTACTGATCTAAAAATATATCCGTGTCTTACATGTCTGTCCTCAAGTGAAGTTCGCTGCCACAAATCGATCTGTCTCGTGTTCTTGGACGATCAATACATTATAAGTTGATTACAACAGCTGGTAAGAAGGTCATCACTAAATTCGAGAATTCGATATTAACGATTAAAGCAAAGTATCTTGAGATTAAAAGCCAATAGTTCGAAAAATTCCGATTGATAGCGTCCGCCATTTTGTTCTTATAAATCTCTCGCGACCACCTGGTCTGTGGCAAATGTTTGGGGGACTGAGAACGAGCGCTCTGATTGGTCAATTCCGGTCACTTCAGAATTGTGTTGTTGTTTTGTTTTTTGTTGGGAAGGGAATGAAGAAATTTGTGCAAAAAAAGACGTGTAAATGTTAAATTTGGCATTCCATTCTACAGCATGTGTATTTTCCACGGTCTGAAGACTTTCCTTAAGAAGGCTGAAGCGTTTTTCTGTGATAATTGTGGATTTAGAGGATCGTGAACTTTGTAAGCCGTTGCTCGAAATGACGAAGAAACAAGATCAAAGACGACCGCCGACGATATTTTATGGCGATCCTACTCGTAAACTTTTATTCCTGAGGATATAATATATAGCCTAAGCCACACAACAATTGTTGAGCGACATACTTTACATACCCATATCGAGATTCAGGGTACATGGCCGGAGAACGGCGTTTTGAAAAACTTTGGTTGGTGAATGAAGCACGTGCAAAATCAAAACTTCAAACTTTGTTGATTCGTATTTACAGAGGAAAAAAATCGCGACGAATAATAAGAAACTTTTCACATTACTATAACAAGAATCATATGAACTTATTATTATTATTTTTCCCAAAACTGAAGTCATATCCGTGTATTGAACCAAAAATGGGACAATTTACTCACCTGTAGTTTGCCGTAAATCAATCATAAGTTTGACAAAGTTTCAAAGACAATTATCCGAAAAAGTGCAAAAATCTTGTGTGGTTTTTATGAGAACTAGAATATATCCTGCCTAAGCCACGTAGGACTGGCTGGTAGTACTTACTGGGACTGAATGGAAGAGTTTCCACATTCAGGTAAGCTGAAAAATTTCGTGAAAGTTTTGATAGTTGGAGTTTGTTAGTTCGTACGCGCCATGTCGCGTTAGTCGGCTTACAATGTTCACGATCCTCTACATCCACAAAAATCACAGTAAAACACTTCAGCCTTCATAAGCAACGTCTCCAAACCATGGAAAATACACACGCTGTAGAACAGAATGCCAGATTTAAAATTTACACGTCTATTTTTGCACAAATTTCTTCTTTCGCCTCCCAAAAGAAACTAAACAACAACACATTCTGAAGTGACCGGAAAGTGACCAATCAAAGTACTCGTTCTCAGTCCCCCAAACATTTGCCACAGACCAGGACCACAGGAAGCCTCGTGGTCAACAGTGTACCCCAAAGGCTTCTGGGTAATTTGCCGATTTGCGACGTTGATAGATAGATTGATAGACCGAAAAGGTAAACCTAGACTCGAGCTACCACAGGTAGCCCGAGTAAATAGAAAAATCGGAAGCACGCTGCCTCGTTTTCTATTTCTACAATATATATATTGTGTGCAGTGGCTAAATGAGCATGAATAATCAATATTAGTAAAATAGCAAAGTTTCAGCTCATAAGATGTAATACAGGACCAATACTAGTGAATTTAAGATTGGAGATTTTCTTAGCGCGTTTTCCCCAACGAATCTTAAGAAAATATCTCATCTTAAACGGAAAAAAAAAAAAAACCCCTGAAACTATCGAGGTGCTCTTTCTATTTTCGGAGTTCATTTTGACGGTAGTTTGATTTATGGGACAGGGTCACGTGACCTGTTAGTGCATATCGCCTATTAATAGACCTTTCCACAAAATGGCTTTCAACCTAAGACGTCTGATCCAAGAAATACATATACCACTTATTAGATATTTTCTTGTGTATTATGGGCTTATATTTTACGAGTCGCGTATAATAAAGGGCGATGCAAAATGCCAGCGATGAGTAAAATGTCAGTCCGTAATACACAAGAAAATATCTAATAAAGGATTTATTATACAATCGCTTTGTTTTTAACTGTATTTTTATTGTCGAAACGGTCCTTTTAGAAAACAAGCGCGCGCGAGCGCTTGAAACCGGTTTGAAACCTTGACGTCGTACAGGGCCGAATACGCAAACCGGATTTCTAGACTGGGTATTACCGTCCCATATTGGCCCTCAAACGATACCTTATTTGGTAAATTTACGTCACAACTGTATAATAATAAAGAGTAAGACTGATAATGAAATTTCGGCCCTTCGATATTTGGCAGGCAACTCCTCCTCTCTCTTTTCTCCATGTCTCATTCTCAGTCTCCACGCGGTTAAAATAACCGCTACAAAGGAAGCCCAACGAGGAAAAATAGGGAGTTGCCTGCGGAGGAGGCTATGTACGTCTGTGGGTATAGAACATTCACCAAGCCATAATTAAGAATTTTGGTGTTTTTTCTTATATTTAGTAGTTTATATTTCTGACGGTACCCAGAAATTCTACTATGGTGTTTTTATCTCAGTTATAGTAAACAAAAAACTATCTATATTTTGATAAAAATTCTCCTATATGTTTAATGAGGGTATCAACATTATTACCGGTGACCCGGTAGTTTACATAGTGGCCCTCAATTAATAGTCTCAACTGGAAAGGAGGCGAACCAGTTGGCTACATTACAAGCATGGTCGAGAAACTGAATTTGAACTAGGCGTTGCCCGGGACAAATTCAGCCAAATTCAGCGGGGACTCGAACTCGGGATCATCAGACTGCGAGACCAACGCTCTGACCACTCGACCACGCCGCCTCCTCATAGTAGAAATTTACTGTATATACTACGATAATGGAGTCGTTTTCGTATGAGTGGGAACACTGTACGGTTGCGATACGATACGGTTACGGCATGAATTTCGAATGTTTTTATAGACATTACGGCACTGACGCGGTCACGGTACGGCGCGGTAAGTTTTCCACTCATAGGAAAACGACTCTATACGCTACTACGGTAAAATAAACAATCAATCAAACAAACAAACAAAAAATGTCGAGGACGTGAAACCTGTGGTGCTGCCTTTATAATTGCAAATCCTTTCAGATAACGTCAAACCGTAGGCCCCGTACGTCTCTCCAAAACCAGCCTTGACCACGGAGGAAACCGAAAGTTCGTATTTTTGAGGAGCTCTTGTAAACGTCCGCAAGATTATAAGAAATTAAATTTTTAATAACAAATTCCAGGGAAAGGAGACGAGACTTATTTAGTCATTCACGGTACAAGTTGTTCAGTGTTGTTGCTGTTGTTGTTTAGTCGGAGGTCAGGGATGACCATTTTAAGTGATCGTGTTTGTTGATGGTAAGGATGTCATAATGTTTATGGATGGACGTGCTTGCCTGAGATGCTGCAATCCTACATCGGTAATTGAAGTATAATTAAGGGCAAGTGTGGTCATGTTTGTTGATGGTAATGCTTGCCTGAGATGCTGCAATTTCACATAGATCATTGAAGTACTATTAAGGACAAGTGTGGTAATTTTTGTTGATGGTAATGCTTGGCTGAGATGCTGCAATCCTACATCGGTAATTTTAGTACGACTAAGGTCAAGTGTGGTCATGTTTGTGGATGGTAATGCTTGGCTGAGATGCTGCAATCCTACATCGGTAATTTTATTACCACTAAGGTAAAGTCTGGTAATGTTTGTGGATGGTAATGCTTGGCTGAGATGCTGCAATCCTACATCGGTAATTTCAGTACCACTAAGGTCAAGTGTGGTCATGTTTGTGGATGGTAATGCTTGGCTGAGATGCTGCAATCCTACATCGGTAATTGAAGTATAATTAAGGACAAGTGTGGTAATGTTTGTTGTTGGTAATGCTTGGCTGAGATGCTGCAATCCTACATCGGTAATTTCAGTACCACTAAGGTGAAGTGTGGTAATGTTTGTTGATGGTAATGCTTGGCTGAGATGCTGTAATCCTACATCGGTAATTGAAGTACGACTAAGAACAAGTGTGGTCATGTTTGTTGATGGTAATGCTTGGCTGAGATGCTGCAATCCTACATCGGTAATTTTATTACCACTAAGGTAAAGTCTGGTAATGTTTGTGGATGGTAATGCTTGGCTGAGATGCTGCAATCCTACATCGGTAATTGAAGTACCACGAAGGTCAAGTGTGGTCATGTTTGTGGATGGTAATGCTTGGCTGAGATGCTGCAATCCTACATCGGTAATTTTAGAAAAACTAAGTTGAAGTGTGGTCATGTTTGTGGATGGTAATGCTTAGCTGAGATGCTGCAATCCTACATCGGTAATTTTAGAAAAACGAAGGTGAAGTGTGGTCATGTTTGTGGATGGTAATGCTTGGCTGAGATGCTGCAATCCTACATCGGTAATTGAAGTATCACTAAGGTCAAGTGTGGTCATGTTTGTGGATGGTAATGCTTGGCTGAGATGCTGCAATCCTACATCGGTAATTGAAGTATTACTAAGGTCAAGTGTGGTAATATTTGTTGATGGTAATGCTTGGCTGAGATGCTGCAATGCTTCGGTAATTTTAGAATAACTAAGGTTAAGTGTGGTAATCTTTGTTGATGGTAATCCTTGGCTGAGATGCTTCAATCCTACATCGGTAATTGAAGTACCACTAAGGTCAAGTGTGGTAATGTTTGTTGATGGTAATGCTTGGCTGAGGTGCTGCAATCCTACATCGGTAATTTCACTACGACTAAGGTCAAGTGTCGTAATGTTTGTTGACGGCAAATCTTCACTTATGCTGGCAAGACACTCATCATTGGCTTTACATTGCAACTTAATGATTGGGCAGAATTTGTGTTTCAGTGAGTTCATGATTCGTGTCGCACCTGTGGCTGTACATGTCTGGATACCACATTTCAAGCCATCGATATCAGTTATGGAAGAATGCGGCGTACCGTCTGGTATTTCAATTTTATCATCCTTACATGATTCACTGACCAACTTCAAAAAAAATGATGCAGTTACACAGTCTACGTCAGATAAAGCCACATCACCGAAAGTTAGGAATTTTTTCATACGAAGGTAATATTTCTTTATCATCTTTACTCCAAACTCTTCATCTTGATATTCATAGAAACACTTTGCAAACGGCATAATACCTGCACCTAGACGTGCGGTGAACGGCCTTCTTTCATACTTTTTAACTAATATGCTTCTTAGCAACTGTTCCATGAGTTCTTTGTTCTTGTTTCTGTGTAAAAGACCAGCCATAAATTGGAATATCATGGTGTCCTCACTGAATGGTTCAATATCAGGTATTTGGCCGTTTCTTACAAACTCCAGCGCAGCAAAATACTCGTGGAATGTTAAATGCGAAAAGCAGAAATTTCGTGTTATCTTAAAAGGTTCTTCTAGAAAACCAGGGCCACAAGTGAGAAGACCGCTAACTTTAAGCTCTTCCACTTCTTGTGTTTCGATACCGAATTTCTTCAGCTTATCTTCTTGAAAGATTAACTCTTCTTCCTCAATCATTTCAGCTGCCAATTTTGACAGTTTTTTAAGTGTATTTTCGACAACTGGCAGTACTCTGAATTCCTCAGTAGTTTTTGTTCTGTAATCTGATTTCAGATGGAGTTTCAGTTCAAAAATGTTCACAACTTTGGAATAAAGATCAGTTATCGTAACAGGAAGATCGAATTGATCCTTCTCCTTTTTGGTTTCAATTTCCCATTCCAAACACCAACACATCAAGAAGCACATCATTGGAATATGGGCTACGCTTAGCAGATTTTCATTTCTCATAATATGCTCAACTGCAACCTTCCCAAATTCACTATGCTTTGACTGAAAGTACTTTCCAATAAACTCTTGGACTTGCTCAGGAGAAAACCCCAGAATTTCCACCTCTACATCCCCAAAGTCAACTCCTTTCAGTTGGTCGGCTTCCCGTGGTCGTGACGTAACCACGATCGTAGCGTCACGAAAGATCTTCTTTTTTACAAGTTTTGAAACAAGTGTGGTCACAGGCATACAAATGCGTGGGTCATTAGCGTACTTCTCCTCAAGAGGTTTGGTAATGTCTGAGCGATATGCATACTCGTCGTAACCATCAAGTATAAACAAGACTTTTTCTGGATGTTCAACCATATACTCCAACAAAACCTCATCAATGTTGGAATGTTCATCCAGCAGGGAAGAGCGATTTAAAACATCGCGTATTGTTAATTCTTTCTTTCCAAGCAAATTCAGTTGACGAAAAGTCAACAAGTACACAAATTCAAAACCACTGCGGCTTTCACTGTTAGCTTTGTTCTGGAATAACACATCGTTAGCCCAATCTCTTGTGAGTTTTTGACAAAAAAGAGATTTTCCAATACCAGGCTTGCCAACAACCAGAATAGACTTAGGTCTTGGTGAGTCCTTTTTTTGACCAATAAATATCTCTTGGCACGTTTTTATTGGAGTCCCGGTCGTCTTGCTGTATTCGTCTAATAGGTCTTTCCTCCTGAAATATTTTTTTTTCTTCAAGGGCTTTCGTCCGTGTTGAACGGTGAGGTTAGTGAAGATGTCATCGGTCTTTGCACTAGACACAGAATCAATGGCCATTAGCTTTGGTTGGAATTCTGTTTGGCTTTTTATTGAAGACTTTAAGCTTCTAGAACGTAATTCAACATCTAAAAACAAACAGTAAATCGATGTGAGCATTTCCATTTTCGCTCGTACCAGAGATTGTTTTTCGCATTATTGTGACAGTTTGTTATCGCTCGTTTCACGTTTACCAAACAGAATTTTTTTTATAAAAGGTAATAAAAATGTACCTAAATTGTTGTTGTTTAGTCTTGTTATTTGCGCGTGCATGTGTAATATTCTACTTGGGCTTCCTGAGGAAAGAGCGCGTGCTCTGCTTCTTATAAATTCTGTTTTCAAGGCAAATGGCGCACAAAAACATCAACGGTCCCTAGCTAGCTTGTTACGCGCCTTACAACATTTTCCTGTGAAATGTCACAGGAAACTTACACAGGATACCCACGAAGCTTGCGCACGGTGAAGCATCACAGGAAGGCCGATGCAAAAAGAATATCCCATATATGCGCGCGCGCAAAAGACTAAAACATTTATGAATGATTAGGGGGCCCTGTGCGTTTACCAAATTCTGCTTAACAGGCCTCTAAAAGTTTCATGCTCTTTTACAGTGGCAATGAAGTAAAAACTGTTTTTTTGTGTTTAGATAATCTGATCTCTGAAATAAGACTTTTGTTAAGGCTTTAAAGCTGTGCTCTTCAAAACGGCATCTTGGTCGCAGGATGTGGTGAATAGTATGAAGGGCATCTTAATAATGGAAATGTTTTCTTCCTCTAAAGTAATTGTCACTGACACTAATCAAATGTAGAGCTAGTGACAGCAAATGGCACAACTTTAAGGGCCAATGTAAAATTGTCAATTCTAACCCAAAGCACCTCAAATTTTGGAACTGTGTATTTCAAAAATAAATTAGTTTATGACCAAAAAACAGTTTCGCTTCAGGCTATGCGTACGGTAAGGTGTCACTGCGGGAAAGGATACACGTGACATAGAATCAGTGCAAATAAATGGCAATTTCACTTTTTGCAAAAATTCGCATTCAAGTTTCTCTAAAATTCAGATGAATTCACGTTTTGAGCATGAGACCGAAGTAAAAAGACTGACTTTACTTGAAATAAAATGAACGGGATTTTTCAGTCAGTTTTATTGGAAACATTCCAAGTCTTGATGCTTAGATATTTAGCAAAAAAAAACAATTTCAAGGATAATTGTTTATCGTTGCCATGGTAACGCTGATCATATTAAAACTGTCATAATTGAAAACTTTCATCTTACCTCTACAGCTGGTATCAATATCAAATTGATAGCTGCGGATTATAGCTATTAACAAAGTGAATAAATTTGAAAGATTTTGTCCAAAATTTACTATAGGGAGTCACCTTAGTCATCAAAATAGAATTTTCCATGGCTGACTTCAATCTAGAAACTGGGATTCTAGCAAATTTCAGGCGATTTGCGCAGAAAGCCTTAAGTCCAATAATGTTCGCCATCTAAGTTTGTTGTGAGCTTTGAAAGTATGAATTGAACTTTGGAACTTCAGTACCAGCTTTCGATACCTGCACTGGCACTCCTTAAACGTTATGTAAAACCCATCATGAAATGCTTCATTGGAATGGCCTTTAATAGGTTATCTGAACATTAGCAACTCAGTTGTGATCGAATTATTTTAAACAGTGTATCAATATTTCAATTTTGATCATGGGTGCCATGTGTGAGTGTGGTCAGGGATCATGGATTTAGGGGAGGGGTGCAGGAGGTGCCAACCCCCTCCTGATATGATTTCTTAAAAGCTCTTTTCATCTCTATATTTTTTGTTAAAAAATATCCTATGGATTGTTTCCCATTTCTATAATGTTGCACCCCCCTGATAAATAATCCTGAATGCACCCCTCCCTGAAAAAGTCCTGGATCTGCCCCTGCTAGCTGAATATGTCTATCCAAAATGTATATGAGCCAGGTCAACCAGGTTCACTCATATTACCAAAATTCGTTAAAAATTGTATACCTTCAAGAGTAATCTTCTCCTCTTTGCCAGATATTTGCATGACTTTCGCTTTTGGTTCTTGCATGCTTTCATCCACTTTCTCTGACAGCTCACAGACTTTCTCTGACAGCTCACTGAAGTTCTCTGTCATAACTTCTTTCATCTCATGGACGACTTTTATCGTTGTGTCATATGTTACGACTTTCTCTGAAAGCTCACAGAATTTCTCTGTCATAATTTCTTTTACCTCATGGACGACTTTTATTGTTGTGTCTTCACTTTTCTTCCACTCTTCTAAGCACTGTATGGCATATTTTTCATCTTCTGGATCCAAGGATACCATTTCCAGTTTATCAATCTCTGCTTCATATTGTGTTCCTCCAAGTCTAACTAGTACGCTTTTGATGTCATTCCAGTATGTGGTGAAGTCAGAGTCTGAAATAGCTGGTTCCTTCACGTGCCCATAAAGTTCGTTCCTGTACAACCTGATGCGTACAACATCATCTTCTATGTTTGTACTTGATGGTAAAGGTAGGGTATCCCAACCTCCCAATGGTTTTTTCAAGTTACATATGTTACGAAGGAGTAAACACAACAAAGTAATGTCAAAACCATTGGAAGTTACGGAAGATCCTCCAGGTGGATACAGCTCGTCCCATTGTTTCTTCGAAAGTTTTTTAAACTTGTACCTTAAATCTTTGAGAATACCATGGTTTGTTGGATCCAAAAGATTTTTCCTTAAAAATTTGGGTGGATGTTTCCTATCAAACACCTCTCTCAGTGCCCTTGTCCCTCCATCAACAAGCAGCTTACAAAGTCTTGCAAAGTTTGCATTTTCCTTAGAAATACAAGACAGATCAGCTGCAGCCATGACTACTACATGGATCTATAAAATAAAGAAAGAAAACATATGATCACTTTTGTGATGACACTCAGACAGTACAGGTATTTCCACAGCAAGCTTTAAGCTGTAAATTGAGCTTTTACTCTAAAAAGGACATTTAATTTAATTATATTTGAGCTTTTACTATATCAATATATAGTCAAGAGCTCTTATTATAAATATTATGGAATAAATTACCAATAGCCTTTTGACCATACTGAAAGGCCTAACAACATTTTAAATTAAATTTCATAGGCTGCTTTCTATATCCTAAAAAATGAATCTACATTACTTCCATGGTATAATTTGATTGTTTGCATGAACAAGCATATGTACTGATTTTTTGAGTATGAAGTCCCTAGGGTGTACGACATTCTATTAAATTTAACATTGACTGATAAGATCCCAATCCTCCTGCACAAGGAGAGGTGAGCAAGACTGGGACTTCGACTGGAATTTATTAGTTTTCTGGAACATTTCACTTGAATAGACTCTTACCCTTTTTATGCCAAATATTGTTTCAAATTATCCAAATCAAAATTATACAAAAAACACTCAACTGGAATCTCCTAATTTGAAGTTGTTTGCCCCCACAGTAATCACGTGACTAATCTGCATTACAATAACCTAAGAAATTTCACAGGGAGCCTGGCTAATAGTGACTTTATAATGAAAACAAAATGATCACGTTACAGATGACAATCTGTTAATGCCATTACAGCAATATTCAAGGCACCAATCTGTCTGGTCCGTAATGTAACGCCGGCCTGAACGTGACCTGTAATTGAATATGTTCAAATTCAAATAACTAATGGCTAGATGTAACGCACGCGCTAGAGTAGACGGGGGGTTTACACTATTGCGTTACATTCAGGCCGGTGTTACATTACCGGCCAGACAGATTGGCACCTGGAATATTGTTGTATAAATGGCATTTAATAACAGATTGTCATCTGTAACGTGATCGTTTTGTTTTCAAGTCACCAAGCCGGGCTCCCTGTGAGAGCACTGGTATTTCAGCTTAATTTTGTAATTTCACATGTGGAAATTACAGTTTCCATGGCAACTGCTTTCTTTCTTTGCCAAAAAGGCTAAGAGAAAATGGCAGCCAGACGGGGAGGCTTTCTCCCGCTAAAAGGAAGTGATTTAATCATGGAAACAAGTCAAAAAGCTATAAAATGAAAGGAAAAGGGGTTTTTGATGGTTATGAAGAGTTCGTTTTTCCTTTTTTCTGCTGAAAAGATGATAATTGATCAAGCATAGTGACACATGAAGTGAAAGTTTGTCAAAATAGCTTCAAACTGAAGGATTGACATGGCTGAAAAGTTCATGAAAGGTAATAAAAAGTTTTTTTCTACACTTAGTCATTTATTGTCTATCTTATCTAGAAAGTTTTTTTGACATCGTTTTTTCGAACTATGCCGTTTTTAGTCACAAATGACACATTTTTGTTCACGAGTCTGTTTTTCACTGATTGATTTCAATGAAGTCATTCAGACTTTGAATTATTTCTTTTTACTACTTGTCTTGAATATTTGTTAGCTTTTCTTTTATCTGCACAGGCTTGAAAGCTATGTTTTCACTTTTCAAAGTAGTTGAGTATAAAGCAATTCAACCTTGCAGTTGTTTTTCATCAAATTTTCAGAAATTTCTTAGGTTATTGCTGCGAGCGAAGAGAGTAGCCTCCTATTCGGAACACAGTGTAATCTGTGGATGTCACTAGACGAACATGCAATACATACGATCAGCTGTTCAAGTCCATACTGTATCGAGAGTCGATTCAAGGATGTCACTAGACAAACACGCGATACATATGATCAGCGATTCACATCTTTTCCTAAATAAACTAAGCTTTTTAAAATCAGTTAGTTTTATAATCATTGCCAACGCTAGCCGTTTGAGATTGTTTGAAAAATTGCTTTACTCAAAGTGCTAAATATTTTGAACTGTGTGTGTCCGACACTGATCCTTGTAGTTCAATATTGAAGGTCAACTAGCAGTGTTCGTCACACAACGCACAGGAGCCAGTAGACAAGAAACATTTGATATATCAGAGAAAGCAGTGTACTTTCTAAGTTTTAGGGGAACAGTTCTGCTAACGTGGATACACCAGCTGTTTTCTACTCGCAGCACTTCACTTTCTATTAGAAATAGCTAATATTATTAACAAATAATAGCATGTTTGGCATAAATCCCACTCCTCTGAGCCAATCAAATGAGCCTTTATCAGGTATTTTTAAATTCATAAAACAGAAAAAGAATTACTATCGTTGGAAAGAGCATGTTAAAATTAGCAAGACAGTGAAGTTTGAAGGAATTAAATCCAAAACTCGCGTGAATTTGAATTTTTGAAAAGTGTGAATTTGTAAGAAAACCTTTGCTGGTAGGCATCTCTTGCCTACCAGCGAATGTTTCCATAAAAAATTTCAATTTCGGAAAATTCATATCTTCATGAGTTTGAAAGTTACTTCATTAAAACTTCACAGTTTTACTAATTTTGATGTGCTCTTTCCAGCTATGGTAATTATGTTTCTGTACTGTGACTTTTGGAATTGCATGATAAAAGCTCATTGCAGGATTTTATTGAACTACATAAGGTACAGCAAACTTCGGCTGCCATAACTTTGGCGCTATTCATCGAAACTACTTCAAAATCTCAACTTTTACTAATTTTGGTGTGTTCTTTTCAAATATTATATTTTTGTTTTTGTTGGATTAAAATTTCAAATGTCACGCAAGACCTGCCAAAAGGCCTTTGCTTCTTTGTACGATATTTGGTCTTCGTGCTATAAATATATTCGCACTTTTAACTTGTGTTGAAGTAAAATACGTACTACTTTCATTACTTAATCCAGGTTTTTATCGCCGATGCCACAGCAAATCGACTTTAGGTGATTAACAACAGCACGGAACGGAAAGTGAGCCAGCTACATTGTATAAATTAAGCGTGCTTCTTCGTGAGCTCTCTGATCAGCACTGACAGAAAATGATAATATAGTCGATAATGTGACAGTGATCAAAGCCAAACTCACTTGAATTTCAAGGAATTAATTAAGTAATATAAACCACAACGTTACATTACACTATGCCTGGCTTGATAATTAACTTATCGACCGCCTTCAAATTCAGTCAAGTTTGCGAATTACTTCTTTATTCAAAGCTTACACCTTTATATTCAAAGTCATGAAAACCCATCAATAATGCTTTAAAACCACGACTCATGAATAATTAACTATTACACGTAACAAATAGCGTTTTACCTGTATTTTCAAACCAAAGCTTCACCAGTTACACCCTCTGGTCTCCTGTCTTGTTTGAAATGCAACTACGATAGTTCCAAGAACACGCCGCAAACTGCTACCTCGAAAAAAACACCTGGATGCAAAAAGACGCTTTAGTTTTCAGTCCATCATAACTCCGTGAAATTTAGAAGTGCTGATAAGTAGGAAGCGCTGCTTTAACGGACGAAACAACTCTTGCAAACTTCAAATTTAGAAGACGAGCATTATTTGCCTGTAAGCACATTCCGCCCTGTCTACGTAACTCCCAGACCTGGAAGGGACGGACCATTAGATTTTTCGCTTCCGTCCACCTAAACAAAACATCGAAAAATCAATACTAAAAGTTCCTAAAATCCTACCAAATGACCACAAAAGACCTGCCAAAAGTGTACGTGCTAATATATTCGCACTTTTAACTTGTGTTGAAGGAAAATACATACTACTTTCATTTCTTAATCCAGGTTTTTATCGCCGATGTCACAGCAAATCGACGAACAGCACGGCTGATGTCAGCCAGCTACATTGTATAAATTTAAGCGTGCTTCTTCGTGAGCCGTCTCAGCGCCGACAGAAAATGATAGTCGATAATGTGACAGTGAGATTCAAAACCAAACTCACTTGAATTTTAAGGGATTAATTAAGTAATAAACAAAACCACAACGTTACATTACACTATGGCTTGATAACTTGTCGACACCTTCAAATTTAGTCAAGTGTGTGAATTACTTCTTTATTCAAAGTTTACACCTTTATATTCAAAGTCATGAAAACCCATCAATAATGCTTTAAAACCACGACTCATGAATAAACTAACTATCACACGTAACAAATAGCGTTTTACCTGTACTTTCAAACCAAAGCTTCACCAGTTACACCCTCTGGCTCCTGTCTTGTTTGAAAATATGCAAACGATAGTTCCAAGAACACGCCACAAACTGCTACCTCGAAAAAAACACCTGGATGCAAAAAGACGCTTTAGTTTTCAGTCCATCATAACTCCGTGAAATTTAGAAGTGCTGATAAGTAGGAAGCGCTGCTTTAACGGACGAAACACCTCTTGCAAACTTCAACTTTAGAAGACGAGCATTATTTGCCTGTAAGCACACGTAACTCACAGACTCTGACCAACTTCCTGTCACGAGATCCGCACCAAAGGCAACACCCCAGCCGAGCCACCATCCTCCAAGTCTTCCCCATGGAAGGGACGGACCATTAGATTTTTTTTTTGGGGGGGGGGGGGGGGGGGGGGCAATTTTTACTGTGCACGAATTTTTTTTGGCCTTTGTGGCGGAGAAGGAATTTTTTCCCCCTCATGATTTGCTTGCAGGATATTTTTTTCAAGAGCTAATTTTTAGTATTTAAATTTTTTAGGAATTCTGATTTTAGCTCAGTGAAAGCAGCACAAATGTACACCCTAAATTCCATTTCTTGTTTTTTTGATATTAGATATTGTCAAATTCTTTTGGGGCGCACTGGCTGAACGACAAAACCTGAAAGGGTTCGAAGAAGGGTGGTTTTGTTGCTTTTATTCTTTTACAAATTCCATAATCATGAATAGTTACTTATTTTGTACTGTGCACCTGTATATATATATACTGTACAGTAGGATGAAATTGCTGTTATAAAAAGCTCTTTATAAGGGAGCATTCATTTTTTAGGAGGGGGGTCCCACCCCCCCCCTCCTAAAAATGAATGCTCCCTAAGGAGTAAAAGCGTGAAATGGATTGAAATGGATGCTTTGTAATTAGATGCAATTTGGTTAGTGCGCGGCCTTCAGTGCGAGAGGTCCCGAGTTCGATCCCCAGCTAGACCTCACATCCTTGTGTCGACTTCTTTCCAATCCTTGTAGCTTTAATTAGCATTAAATACCCTTAAAACGGAGCACTGCATGCATGGGGAGAGGGGAGTAAAATGAGCGCACCGTCGACCTCAGGTTTGTCAGCTGAATTACTGTTACGAGTTATCGACGTTAAATATGGTCAGTCTTTACTTTACTTTTTACTAATTCGGAACATAATGATTCTAGCTTGCGAGCGCAAAGCGCGAGCCGCTCGCTAAAAGATTTGTAGCTACTGGGTCCCCTACACCTTTTGCGTGAAACGTGAATGGCTGATTTATTTTGACGTGAAACGTGATGTAAGGTCTAAAATCTTTTTGCATCCACGTGAAAGCAACTTTTGATTTTTTGTACCGTGAAAGAGATTTTTAATTATCCGTGACGCGTGAAAAGACCAAATATTTTACGTGATTTCATTTTGCAAAGGGCTATAGGGGACACTGTAGCTAGTGATATACACTTATTTCAAAAATCGCCGTTGTCACAAGTCAGGCGTCAAGCCAAGACCAAAATCAATGCTGGTCAAATCACACTGCAAGTTGTTTTCAACAGAATAAAGTGCAATATAGAAACAAGCACGTAAAAATGACCATATTTAGTAATTGCTCGTAAAACCAGCATTCATTTCCAATTCGGTCTTGGCTTAATTGACACCTAAGCTTGACTTGCGACGACGATGTTTGAAATAGTTGTACATGTACTGGTGTTCCGAGCGCGAAGCGCGAGCCGCTCAACAGAAATCCTTCACCAAATTCGTTCACAAATGGCTGCTTTTTGGTTGATTTGCGAGCTAAGATGACAGGTACAATCCTGGCCTTGCCAGAAGTGTTGAAAATGTTAAGCTGCTTGCACGATATTTTTTTCTGGCACTTTTGTTGTCCACGATTTCTTTTTCTTTATTTAAGGCTTTGCTCGAATTTTTTTGGGTTATTGACCATTCATTTGCCATTCCTCGTGTTCGGTTATGCTTTTGAAGCAATTTAGCAAAACGAAATTCTTCTCAGTAAATATATTTACATGCGGTGAAGCGTGCAGAGCAGCTCACAGTGCTATCGGCTTGAAGAGCTTGTAGCATCTCTCTCACACAAATTTATCTATGTTGGACAAAGATTGAAAGGCTTTTCTCCGAATAGTACCCAACCTTTCGGACGACCAGGCCCTTGGCATAAACGTAGTCAAAGTTTTGTCTATTTCCCACTTCACTTGAAGGAGAAAGGGGTAACGGTTGATACCGAAGAACCACGAGTAGCGACCCTATTTCCTGGTTCTGTCTTTCACGTTATACTACTTGCATTCACATTACACTATTCGTTGGTATCAAGGGTGGGGTAGGCGAATCCGTTGTGCTTGACAGAACTTTTACACAAGTATCAATCATGCAACTCCGCCTTTATTATACAAAACATACTTAAACTTAATCATTCAAAATATTGTAATCAATTGATAAATCATGTGGCGCTATAAGGAGGGCTAAACACTACCTACAATTTATATATAAACTATACCACTGAACAGACCAATCAGAATGCTGGCATGAGAATGATTTGATAATGACAAAGCCATGATCATAAAATTGGAAGACTTGTGATGTCATGACACTAGTTTTATGACCAAACAGTATCACCCAATCGTATTACTAGCATGAAAGTGAGACTGGTATGGTGTTCTAACAGGAATTACATGGGATTGTGGGTAAACGATAGCCAATCATATAACTGCCATGAAAGTGAGACCAGCCAATCATCTAACTGGCATGAAAGCGAGACTAGTGATGTCATAACACTGAAATGGAATTATGGGTAAAACATATCAGCCAATCATATTACTAGCATGAAAGTGAGGCTTCTTTGAAATTTTCTTGCCAGCAATCATCAAATCTGTTCAAATAAATTCTATTACTTACAATATTACAACAACAACCCTCCTTAATATCTTATTATATATATTACAAGTACACTCGATTTTGATATATAATTCTTGCTCTTGATGTAAAGAAATATATTATGATCATCTGATAGAAAACTTAATCTGTCGATATAAGGGTATGCTAACTTGGTTTTACGTGTGTGTCAAGCATGTACAGAGTCCCATCAAACTTAATTCAAAGTTGGGCTTCATGAACCATCAAATAATTTTGCGTGTGAAATAGACTTAAGGCCTGGTAACATATGTAACTTTTTTGTGAAATTATGTGCAATACAGTCACACCATATGTTCACTCCACAAAATTTGTACATTTTAATGTACACAATGTTGCAGAACAACTCAATGCTAAAACTGCAACTATTGTGCCCAGCGTTACAGAAAAAGGTTGCTCCATGTCTGGCTCTTTAGATAGAGAGAGATTAAGACTTTAGAAAAAGAACTTTAGTTAATTAGTCATCCATATGATGGATGGCACGTCTGCTCACTACGTCAATGTCTAGTGTGTACAAAGAAATTGCACAAAATATATTAACTGGACAAGAAGTTATTGAAAAGAAATAAGCCAGTTTTCCATTCAGTGTAATGCAAAAGTGTTAAAAGCTTTAAAACACTGTCATTACCATGGCCATTTAGGAGCTGTTTATATGGAGACGAGCGGGCTGAATTCTTTTGTTTTCTTTTCCCTTGGAGCCAGAGAACAAAAGAAGTCAGCCCGCTTACCGGGCTGGCTCGCCTCAATGTAAACAGCCCCTTAAACCAAAAAGTCAGACCAGAAAAATGGTGTTGTCAAGGAGCTGCCCTTATTCACTGATATTCTATAAAAGTCCCTGCAAATCAGCTTTGCTAAAAGTACAGAAAAGTTTAAACTGGTACTAAAAGAGTAGTTACCAACACGGCATAGAATGGCTTGACTTGAAAACAAAGTGCTGTTATAGACAAGGCGCAAAATTGAAAAAGTCGATCGCAAAAAGTGCAGAAGGCATTTTGAGGTAGAGGCTGGTAACATAACTATTCTAAACTAATTTTTCATGCTGAATCCGAATATGGCTGTTACCAAGACGTATTCTGCAATCTTATACGTGTAAATGACGTATTTTGTGAATTGCTACAGTCATTTCTACTAACGGCTTTTTCATGTAATTCCAAAATTTCCCAAACTTAAAAATAATGACCATAGCTGGAAAGAGCATATCAAAATCAGTAAAACTGTGAAGTTTGAAGGATATCAGTTGAAAAATCAAGGAGATACGAATTTTCAAAAAACGAAATTTTGTATGAAAACACTTACAGTTATGCAAGAGATACCAACAAATTTCGATTTTGAAAATTCGTATCTCCTTGATTTTTCAACTGGTAAGTTTGGGAACCTTTGGAATTACATGAAAAAGCCGTTCGTATGAAATGACTGTAGCAATTCACAAAACACGTCTTACGCGTCTAAGATTGCAGAATACATCTTGGTAACAGTCATATTCGCATTCAGCATGAAAAATCGGTTTAGAATAGTTATGTTACCAGCCTCTACCACAAAATGCCTCCAGGTATCTGATTTCTCGAAAATGCGCCTTGTCTATTATACTATCATGTAGTCTACAAACCAGCAGCCAGCCAAATTTGAATAGGAAACTGTTTTCATATTTTTGAAAACTGGTCACTTGAGATAGGTCACTTATTAGAAATTTTCACAAGGATTTATTGTAGTATGCTTATTATAGCAAATTCCTTGGCTTTTTTTAAAGAGAAAGTTTGTTAAACATTGTACATCAACCAGAAATTGTCTGTTGCGTACGACATTTTTCTGTCACGTCTAGAACAAAGTGTAAATATGTAAGTCTATTTCAAAACGTCACTCTGCCCAACTAAGAATGCCTATTGACTTCCAACAGTTAATTCTAAACAGCTTCTATGTGGGTGATTACTAATGGGTTAACTACAACAACACGTCAACGTCAGCTACGCCATATTAGTAAGCTTGGTTGTTATGGTTACCAGTCGCTAATAAGAAAACAAATTACATCATGTTAGTGTATTAATTTTTATGGTAAGTTTCTTCCCAAGGATTTTATATTTTTATATATATTAAGTGGGTTAACAGTGTTGGATCATATAAAGAATTTAATGATTTCGTCAGAAGAGGATAATATTTAGCTGTCTCTTCACCAAGGGAAATCACAGTGCTAGTGATATACAAATAGTTGCAAGACAGTAGTGATAGGTCAATATTAGATCAAGCATACAATTATTGCTATGTTAGGTAAGAATTATATGATGGAACAACACACAACACACACACAACAAACACACAAAACAAAATATCGTTTCGTCAAAAATATAATCACTAAAACATTACCAAAACAGATCACAGAAACGTGCAGATTGCATCCATCTTTGAAGCAGTATATTACTTGCGTCAATTCTTTAATCACAACTAATTAAACTCCCTGAACAAAACTACTACCTTTTTTTCTTTCTATAGTTTCCTGCAAGGCCTTGCACACCCAACAAAAAAGTAGACTCAAAGAGAAAGCTGACACTTCAATCATATGAAAAATCACTAGAACAATGCAATTCTTAGATGGACAACAACAACAGTTCCTGCCTGACAAATTCCAGCATTGGGAAATTGAAGAAATGTTCATAAAAATTGCCTTAGTGAATTGTCTATGTCCAGAACATTACCACATTTTGCACGCTTACATGCCCTGCCAAACTAAAGTCTCAACTTTGAATTGGATGATTAGCTACCAAGAATTCAACAATGTTCAGATATCAATATGAAAAATCAAAAATTAACTCTGGATTTTTTGTACATTTAGCCATTGCCCAATTTCCAGTCAAGACTGTGACTCAAGGGTCTGGTAGGACACATTATTATGCAAATGGAGGTAATGTATATACTAATACCATTTGAAAAAAAAAAAAAAGAAAATGTTCAGAAAAAGTCACCTAGGCTATTTTAATAGACACCTCTTTCTTGTTTGTTATTGAGCGTCTGTATTTATTTTCTCAACAACAGCAGACCTTCCAAGAAACTATAGAATAATTGTTTTCTCAAGTTGCACTAAGATTGTTCTTGATACATTTGTAAATCATCATTTTTGAGTTGATATAAAAAATATTTAATTCAATGAATGCATCTAATGAAAGTTTTTATATATATTTATATAAAAGTTGTATAAAATTTGGTTTAAATGATTCATCCATCATGGATATGATAATATATTTTCATTTCTTATAAAAATAAACTTTGCATGGCCCATTACGATGGGCAACATAATCCAGAAATTTGATAAGCCCAACTAATTTCTTTAAGCTTTTGTATAATAGAATTTCACCTATCTATAATTTCACCTATTTATATAAAATTCACAATCATAGTTATTTTGTATAATTATCATTTTCTAAAAACAACTACTATATAAAATATCCGATTCTAGAATTTGGGCTAAACAACCTTTATGGAAGCTGTCAAAGCTTGTTATATGGCAAGGTTGCTATGGTAACCCATTATTGCAACAGTAACATTAACGACCTGTCTTTGTATACATCAGCCCACCTTATCTTTGATATGGGTGTTCTCTTATTGGCCTTCGAGGTTTGACGGCACCTGTTGAAGTGTACCCCAGCACATCATCAGTATAGTTCATTATATAGATTGACATACAGTGACCAGCACGTTAATATGTCAACCTGCTGTGAGCCCCCTTAATTTGGCTAGTTATTTTTGGTTCATAGATGACCATTATTACAGGTTACTATTTTACATTGCTTGGTGTATATTGAAGTAAATAATGATATCTTACCCAATATTGATGGTTCAAGTAAGGTATGGTAGTCCAGCACAGTGCCTGGACGAGCTGCGGCATATGGGAATTCAAGGCCAGCCAGTTGGGCGTGGTAAGCACTTGGTACTAAAGAACAGGGATATGCATTGGAAACACAATAAAATAATCATTCCTCCTCTAAATTCAAAACTACAGACAAACCCTCACTGATGGCTACCTCTCTATAATGGCCAGCATTTTCCATCCCCACCATCAATCCCATCCACACAATGCCTTTATTGTAACCTCTATACAATAACAACCTCTGCAATAGCTAGCATTTTCCATGCCCTCAACCCCACCATCAATCCAATCCATACATTTACTCTATATTAAAACAACCATCTCTCTGCAATGGGCAGCATTTCCTTTATATGCCACTGATGTAATCCAGACAGTTACTTTGAAACCTCTGTACAATGGCCACATAATCGGTCACCAAGTTAGCCATTGTTGAAACATTTGACTGTACTATTATTTTTCAATAATGATAAATAATTTTAAGCAATAAATTTTTAAAAATGCTCAAGCATGTTTCCTACCTGATTTTGCTATATGACAACCCTCTAGCAGATGAGGGATAAGCAAATCTTTAATGAAAAAAAGGGTTCAAAGTGAAACCCTTATGGAATATCATCTCATCATGCAGTTTATTGTTATACAGAGTTCTCAGTAGAAGCCAACAAAATTGAACAGAAATCTTCCAGTTATGAAGACAAAGTTAGCTCTCAGTTCTGACTATGGAGTCTTGAAGTGTTTTGCTCTCATCTTATTTCAGGGTCCCCTATACCTTTTGCTTGAAACATGAATAGCTGATTTATTTTGTTTTGAAACGTGATTTAAGGTCTAGAATCTTTTTGCATCCACGTGAAAGCAACTTTGTGAATGTGAAAGATTTTTTTAATTATCCGTAACACATGAAAAGACCAAATATTTTTAGGTGATTTCATTTTGCAAAGGGCTATAGGGGACCCTTTTATTTGCAAAGTTCTTGAGCAAGAGGTCATGTAGTTTGTTAAAAGGGTCTTCCAATGAGCTTTTATCATGTAATTCCAAAAGTCACAGTACAGAAATATAATTACCATAGCTGGAAAGAGCACGTCAAAATTAGTAAAACTGTGAAGTTTGAATGAAGTAACTTTCAAACTCACAAAAATATGAATTTTCCAAAATCGAAATTTTGTATGAAAACATTCACTGGTAGGCAAGAGATGCCTACCAGCAAAGGTTTTCTTACAAATTCACACTTTTCAAAAATTCATATTCTCGCGAGTTTTGGATTTAATTCTTTCAAACTTCACTGTCTTGCTAATTTTAACATGCTCTTTCCAGCTATGGTAATTCTTTTACTGTTTTACAAATTTAAAAATACCTGATAAAAGCTCATTACTTTTTATATTTCTGGGTATAAAATGTTCAAAATTTATTTGCCAGGTCAGGTAGCCATCTCTATTGTCTTATTTACTCTGTATGTTTTGACTTTTACTAAGAACTCTGATTAGCACAGGAAACGCAAGTTGAGCATGCTTATTTATAATAACAGCAACCAGGTTTCAGTTGATCGAAGGACAATTTGTGTTAATCCCGGGCTAAATTGAATGGTTTTCTTTAGATTTAATCCTGGGTCCTACATATTATCTTTTTAACAACTGGGCCCAGTATGTAACCCTATGACATGCCGTCCTAAGGGATAAAATAATAGTAATAATAGTACCTGGGTGTCTTGTCAATTGATAACCTGTCAAGCCTGGGTGTACTGGCATTCCTAGAATACCACCGGGAACTACACCAGGTGGACTAGCACCTGGAAAAGACAGACAAATCATAACTGAAGGGATACCCATGAAAATGGCTTAAGTGATTTTTTGTCAATTTTTTCAAATTTTCACAAATGGTCCAAAATGATATTACTTGTATGACTTTCCTTTGGTGAAAATACAAGTATCAACACTTGTACAGCAACAGTCACTTAGGTCATTTTATGTGCATCCCTTCAATTGGTTTTACATTTGATAGTCACACTGATCAGCTTAAATTATTCAGTGCAAGCCAATTGCTTGTTTTCAATCAGCTGAAAAATGTCCTTGTATCTCATTATCTAGCTAAGTTCAAAAGATGGAGGAACGTTGCCATTTATGTGCTTTCAACAATACAGTATTCTATTGAAAATTTGTCATTCAGCTAAGAAAAAATGTTCACAAAGCAGATATGACATATATATTGCAAACAGGCAATTCAGAGCGTATCAATAGGCTGTTATGGGATTCCTGTGTCATATTTGAGTTCTTGAATTACTCTCACTGAAATAAATGAATTTGCAGTTGTGTGCTTTGTCCAGTCAACCCTGTATTTTTGGGTAAATATATGATACTGACAATGAGAATTTGGAATATGTGGGTCAATATATGACATTGGCAATGAGAATTTGGAATAATAATTAATAATAATCAGACAAATTGTTAAAGACAGCAAAGTTGACTTAAGTCAGAATTACAATTCTGGAAGCAACAACAACAACAACCAATCACTAGTGTTTGTTGTACCTGTTAGACCTGGTTCTCGCAATGTTCCATTTAACAATGCTAAGTCTTTTAATTGTTTCTTTTTTATTTCATCTTCACCTTCCTCCTAAATATATAGATAGATAGATAATAAATAAATAAATAAATAAATAAATAAATAAATAAAAAAAAAATAAATAAATAAATAAATAAATAAATAAATAAATAAATAAATAAATAAATAAATAAATAAATAAATAAATAAATAAATAAATAAATAAATAAATAAATAAATAAATAAATAAATAAATAAATAAATTTCAACCATAGTGAAATACATAATATAGTGACTGTGATTGTCAACAAAAGATGTGATATGCTGCTGGGAATGTAATGATGATGATGATGATGATGATGGTGATAAATACTGTAATGTCCATGCTGTAACGTTAATGATGGAAGGCACTCAAGCTTTCTTCCACGTCTGCATGTATCCTATTAGACACACTTAGTTTTGAACATTTTGATACTGGGTAATTTCATAACTTTCATAAAAATTTTAATTCCCAGCTTGACAAAGAGTTGAAATTACATGTACGTTTAAAATCATACTTGGACACTTTGAGCAAATAAAACATCAGCAAATGTCATAACTTATTTTTAGCAAATCCCCTCTAAGGCCTCATCGTAATCTGAAATGTTGATAGCTACATAATTATTGAAAGGAAGCTTCTCTCACCACAGGATGAAGAAGTTCTCGAACTCTTTCAGCAGCTTTTTGAAGCCTCACCATACCCCTTTCTTCTGTGTCTTCCACTGATATTAAAACATGTAGGTCTTCATCAAGGTGTTCGTAATTAGGCTGCCCTCTTTTTTCTTCTTCCTTTTACCAAATGAAAAGAAAGTCAGTCACTAATGGATAATGTAGACATACTTAAGATGTCTAAAATGTTTGTGGGAGAAGAAACAGGAAAGAGACAAGTATCGAGCTACACAGGCACTTAAAATACTTGATATGACTAGTATTTTCCACTTAAAATAGATTGCTTTTCTTGACAGCTCTTTCAATTAAATTTTAATTGACAAGAAAAGTCAAAAGCTCTAGAACAAACTTCCCCTGCGTGGAAATAGAAGACAAGAAGCGAGGTGTACATTAACATAAGATTGTCCTTAATTGAATGCAGTCTTAGTCTTCTCAAAACCAGCCAGCTGGCTGCTCAATTTCAACTTAAAAATTCACAATTAGTTTGAAATAAGACCACACACTATGGGTAAACTAGTTATGATATATTCTGTATTCTAGGGAAAAGACATAATGATATTGTAATAAAATTCAAAAAGCAATTTCGTAAATGACCAATGGAGCCCCCCTAGTGGTAATTCCAAAAGGGAGCTTAATAAAGAGGCTTAAATTGGAAAATGCGTATTTTCAATTAAATTTATTTCAACAACACTACTAGTAGATGCTATACAACAAACTAATCTACTTTGTGGAATATAGACTAATAGTTAACACCATTTTCGATGAAACACGACTACCTAGACATCAACATTCAGGTCTACACTTTGCATTACATGGCCGTCAATCATTCTCAAAAGACTCAAAACCCACTGAAATAAACGTTTCCTAACTTCCAAAATTCAAAAAAAGAATCTTGTTGATGTTGATGTCTAGGTAGTCACGTTTCATCGAAAACGGCAGTAATGACGCTTGTGGAGTATATTTCAAATTAGTTACATTTTCTTGTGTTACATGGAGTAGTTCAAACTTAAGGGGAGACATAATTAGTTATTCACAGTATTGCTCTTCCCCAATTAAATTAATAAAAAAAACCATGATTATGTCTTACCAGTTTTTTGTCTTTCATTGAACCTTTTCCTCTCACTAAAAGTTTGCATCCAGTTTTTGTTTCTATTTCTCTTAATGTCATTCCCCTTGGACCTATAACTCGCCCTACAAAGTTAAACTAGAAGACATGGAAGTTTATTAATAATTAAAAATAAAATAACATTTATTCAGACACATTCTTTCATTCATTCATTGACTCAATCATCATTTCCTTAATCAAAGTGCAAAAAGACATCATCACAGATCTAAGGGGCTGGATTTAATTTAAAGGACCTCTTTTCTGCTGGCCCAGTATAAAACAAGGACAGTGATTTCCATGCAGGAAATACAAATGAATCTCTCTAGAGTACAGTTTTATACAGTGACTTACCCCTCACAGACACGGTCCCCCTCCCCCTTTACTTTATGACCAGTCCCTGTTGGTATAAAAAAACACAGGTATTCCAAACTTTACAACAAATACCTTGGGATATTCTTTTACTGGTGCAAAGACTTTTTCGTGAAGTTTTACTCGTGGTCCACTGGCAGGAGGAAGACTAACATCCATAGAGCCACTGGTTTCTACCCCATTGCTCATTCCATGAAATAGTTCATTCCGCGTTCTGTTTATTTCTATGGACAAATTATATTTATTAATAATATTCATTAATATCAAAAAATTATATCAGTCATCTGTATAGAGCGTTTCCACTTCCAATCACATGAAGTGATTTTATGTGATCAAATTTTTTAGCCACTTCTAGAGCTCTAACTGAAATCAAAGTAATTGTATATATCTGAAAGAACAATCAAAACTATGATTGTATGCGAAAGTAAGAGTCAAAATGTTTTTCTTTGTTACCAAGATATGAATTTCACTTTGCTTCAATGTTTGGTAAGAATATACGGAGCTGCCATGTTGATGTACAGTTGTAGAATACCAACATGGCCGCCGCAACACTGAGAAACAAAATGATATTATAGCCAGGGGTAATCTGTTTATTTTGCTGAAAATTTATAAAACAATATAAGATTGTTTTGACCAATCCATTGACATAAAATTATTTTGAGGCAAACTGTTGTATGTTTTTATGCCATTTGAAAATGTGTGACAGTATGACGTGACAGAAATCTGGTCACTGATTATTCGAAAGCTGAACATCAGAAATTGCCCAGACTAAAATATCAGCTATAACCAGCATTTTTTGATATATGATTTTGATTTTAGCATGTTAATGCCATATACGTCATGTGAAAATGCCCTATATCATACATGTAGTTTTATGGGATTTTCTATATGAATCCAAACTACCTTTATGCCTGAAATATCTGGAGGGATTGTTATCATGAATAAACATGGGATTTGGGAATGCAAAGAAGTGATTTCAGGCCCATATCCACAACACCTTTTTACAACAGCAGACCTTAGGGCAATGGCTAGAAATGTGGTGAGGGCGATGACTAGGCATCGGAACAAGATTACCAACATGAAGGGTGGCCAAATGACTCATAAGGGGTAGAATTTACCAAGGGATTTTATCAGTTGCCTCTTCATTGGGTGTTAATGTGTCTTAAACTCCTGACCAGTGTATACGGGCTATGCCTAAAATCCGGAAATTGCTTTTTGGTTATTCTAACTTCTTCTTCTATTTTCTATCTCAGAAATAAGGCTAAGCCTGCATGTACTTGTGTCATGAATGGGCCTTAATATATTGTATTGCAGAAACTTTGCTAAAATAATACCACAAATACAAGCAGCATGATATAAAAAGCTTTAAATTCAAGTACTGAACATTGTGTGTTGCTGCTAGACTTGTGATGGCATTTCAAAGAAATTAAGGTGAATATGGACTGATATTCAATGGGTGGTTGGTGGCCTGGTGAAGAGGGAATATCAACCAGAAGCATATTTGCATTCCATTTCCTACATTTTTAACTGTTTAAAAATAACTATGGATCTATTTAATTGTCCAATGTCTTGATGGAAGATGTAGAGCAAGAGAAAAGCAAGCTTAGGAACATGAGGCATAGCCGAGTGTTTCTCTTGCTTTTCAAGTGCTCTACATCTTCTAGAGTGTTTATATATCACAGTACAGAGACATGAGCCATCATTATATATTACTTTTATAAAATATTTTTGGAGGTTTTTTTGTGAGCTACATCTCTGTCCTCTGATATAAACATGGTAGCCAGCCAATCAGCATGCACATTATATCTCAAAAAATTTATAAACTACTATAAATAATAAAACAAGCCATGTTTATTCTTATATAAGAGCCACGATATTCAAAATAAGATTTTTGTCTTAAAATTTTACTACTTATGGGAAAAAAAGGGGTGAGGCCATTGCTCCACCAACCCCTCCCCCGAGGCCCATCTGTACACACAACTCTTGGCTCACTAGTTTGTTTTTACTGAGGGATGGAAACCAGATGAACCAGGGAAAAAACCTGGCAGAGAACATTACTGGCGAACTTGAACATGAGATATCCCTTCTGGGAAATGAATAACTGGAATATATATAAAATAAAGACAATAAAAAGGACCGAGGGAAAGATGTGTTTGCGAGAATGAGTGAGCAAAAAGAAAACCCATATCCATCAAGGGAATAATTGATTCAATTTAATATAACATACTCTCACGATGTATACTCACAAATATGAATAAAAAGGGATTTGACAATGATTCAAATTCAGAAAAAAAAACCTGAGAGAATTACCAAAAAAAATTACTTTTGATGTATAATTATGAATCTTTTACAAAGCTATGACAGCAAATGGGCACTTTATCAATGTTTGGTCTATGCTGAGAGAAAGAGGGAGAACAAAATTAAAATTTTATAATTCTCTTTCCTGTGGGTTGAACTGGAGCAGAATAGTAGTTATCTCTTCCTCAAAAGTGAAAACACACACATTTTATGAAAACCACAAACAGACTTGAACTCAAAGAAGCTTCAATAAATCAGACAATAAAAAACTGCCAAAGTTAAGACTCAAATGTAAATTGAAAAATATATTGAACTTGGGAATTGATTTTTACTTAAAAGCTGGAAATAAATATCAATTGTATAAATCAGGTTTGTGCTGACACTTTATATTGTTCATGTTTAGCTCTAGGGTTTGTATATAATTTTAAGCACAAATTTGTTATTTTGCCCCATTCAAAGAACTTGGTTTTGAATTTCTATACTCAAATGATATTTTAAAAGCAACAGATTAATCGGGGCTGGATAGTTTGCCAAGCTTATGGGAGGGCAATACTGGCAATACAGAAAGAAATTGGGGATTCAATTTGATGATTCTGGCTGTGATATCTCCATATGGCCTTTCAGTTGAAAGTAATAGAGTCAACAATAATTGGAAAGATTTGGAGATAATATCAAAATATGTCAATACCAGCTTACCAAGCTTGAAAAATATTCATCATTTTGTCACAGATCAAAAATTGATTTTTAAAACTGTGCCACAATTTTTTCATTCAATTAGACTAATATTACACTAAGTAGCATTGTCTTAGAATAATTTTTAGTTTAATGAATAGAGTCATTTTGAAAAAATGTATTTGTATAGAGCCAAAATAAGGGATAAACAAAGTAAACATCAATGTATAATTCAAAAAAATGGCAATATTTTGAATGTTACAAAATAATACAACATTGTTTTATTTATCAGATAGAAATACAGTTTGAAAAGCTGAAAAATAGCACTATTTTTCTCAAAGAAAATTAACAATATATTTTCAATTTTGGGATTTTAATTGGGTTTTCAATTTATAAAGATTCCGTTTATCACCTCTCTTCAACGTCAATTTTTTCGAGTTGTGGTTATTTGATAGATAATTTTCAATCCAAGGGGAAGAGCAGAGGTGTGAAATACATGGTTTTAACAACACATTTGCTTTGAAAAATTCACAAGATTTTTGGAAAATCCCAATGATTTCTCACCCTTAAAGTGTGATAATTGGCCTTGGTTGGAAACTTATATTTCAATTTAAAATTAAATAATCAAGCGCTTAAAATAGACTAAATCAGTATTAAAGCTTCGGGCAAGTGGCTTGCCCATTTAGCCTTACAAATGCTTTCAATATTTTCTTTCTTTGTTTTTAAGTGATTGTCTCTCAGGCTGTCAAAAAAGGCTCCGAATTTATTGAAGCCACGAAAACATCGTTTTAGAGCGCATAGAATTCATCGGCACACTGAGAGAATTTGTAAAACGATGGATACATTAAGATTTCATTTTGCCACCAGTTGTATTCTAGAAAGTACAAAGCAAAGAAACGACTATTAAACACAAGCTGACTTTAAAGAAGAAATTGTCGAACTTGAAAACAGGTGGTGTTTTATTATTAAAAGCAAAATAACACATTAGTATTTCAAAAGGAAACGCAAGAATTCAAAAATATTTTTATTCAAAAGGATCAAAGAGCAATCTTTTGAAGTGACAATTTATCGTCAACACGAAAAGACGCGTCAAAATGGTACCGTCAAAATCTGTGATACAGAAAGAGTGACACAAAAATAAATTAGAAAATTGTATTATGATCTGGTAATGGTGGAATGGAGCTATACTGATACTTTATTTCAAGTAAAAGAGAGCATTTCTTTCATTTTAGGAGCAGTTTTCTAAGGTTTCAGCGCTTTATATAATCCACATGTAGAGAGGAAATTCTGGGCTTGGAACGTGTTTCGGATCAACCTCAAATTGCCAAATTCGACATTCTAAACATATTTGAAATTAACTGCCAGCACTAATCTCTTAGATCTCCCCACGATAAGAAAAGCATACAGCCCACATCAGAGTCTCAATTCGCAGCTTGAAGGGAAAAAAGCGCACAAAATGTAACCAAAAATGTTCTGGATGATTACAGTTTTGAAAATGAACCGGCTTGTAAGGACTCTGAAAGGCCCCAAACTCGTTTCAACTTAGATCCCCGATTTCCCTCTGGGTTTTATATGTAATTTGCGATGCACTAATTCATCGGGGAGAAAACATCTGGAAGGCGATGAATGCTTAGAATACGAATCCATGTAATGATTCTCTCGTATTGTAGGTCAAAGTAACTATTCTCGAATCGCTAAACTGCAATTGACCGTAAAACCAGCTAGTATGTCCATTTCATGGTTGAAAGGTTATTTTTCCAAGCGAATAAAATCGTTTAGGCTAGCGAAAAGAAATAACAAAAATTCGCAAACTCGATTTATTTACATAGATTAGAAAAGTGCACAAACCACGGCGCTCACAACTAATGGAAATCGATGCTTCTAAATCAAGATCGAGCGATTCATCCGGCCTGGTTTGACCACAACAGAGAATCCATCTTTCTGCCCGATGTAGCCCCAAAATCGTTGTTTGTTGATATTTTAGTGTTATAAACATGAATAAACTAGTATTAACACGAGAACAAGATATATTTAGCAAGATTTCTCCGTTTAAAAGTGAGTTTTTTCCAAATGATCGAGTAATGGTTGGTCATTGTTGGATAAAATATTCATATCGACTCCAACTGTGAAAGAAGAATTCGAATAAGGACAAAACCTTCTTAAACATAAACAAAAATACGACTTTTTCAAGGTGGCTGGTTTACGTGTTTTGCTATCGAGCACAAGTTTTTTCACAGCGAAGAACTGCGCGATGTAATTCGAGCTCGTACGCAAATAGCGCCTCAACCTTACTGCGCAATCGACCCAATTCCACCCGAAGCAGATCTCAAATTTGCCACGCAGTTAATGCAATAAAATCACTACAAAAGTCATAGAGAACAAACCTGAGTTGAATGGCCTTCATCAACGCCGCTCTTGCCGTCATACAACGGTTTTACAAATGCTTTGGTCACTCGAGCAAACAGTGATCTGGCACCATTTTCACGGGACGATTCCATCTTGAGATGAGCCAAAGCTCGTATTATTATACCCCGAAATTATTAGAAATTACCCTTAGGATGTTAAATTAAGCACTGGTGCAGATTATTGATGTTGAAATGGCGATTATTTATCGTAACGGTAGGTTATTATTATAATTATATCGAGTCTTGTAGTAGTTATAAGTTACATGGGTTTCTGTAGCATACCTTGATCAAGCAAACGCTCCGCATGAAGAAAGATCTTGGGCATTTTCGAGACCGTAGTTTTATCATTCAACAATTCATTAAGGTATTCAGTTGAAGCAGTGCAAGACATTGTTGAGTTAGGGTTAGTTATAAAAAGAAAACACCAAAAAAACAGTGGACGACTTGACGTGCCAGCCAACGCTAGCTGGGGACTTCAACATGTGCGCTATTGCCAAGGAAACTGGGACCGACCTATAATCTCTAATTACCATAAATTGAGAGAAACTGAAACGAGATTTAAAGATTAACAATTTATCAAATTTTCAGCCCCTTCAAAAGACCAGCATCAATCAAAATATTAAATTAAGGCGAAGCGCTGCGCTTATTTTTGCGGCACAGCTGGAGAATTAACTTAATTTATAAAGAGACTTTTATTATTCATGCTGATAGGGAATTATGGGTAATTTGAAAGTCTCATGCTTTTTGACCAGCGGAGTACTTTTAAAATTCAAAATGGCGGCCGATGGAGAAAGAGCATTTTCAACTTTTATGACAGAAGTAAGTTTCTTTTTTATGGATTTATCTTTAATATTGGCATAGATTTAGTACTGATTTAGCTCCGATAATAATTTTTAATCTGTAGACCGAGTTTCTTGGCGATATCCAATGGAGCTACGTACGAATATGACATATTTGTTTGAACAAATGTTACGGCCGGTAATTTTTAGTTTTGACGTCGGCGTTCTTTAGAACGTCAATTAATATTGTAGAAATGATTAAGTTATGATGTACTGATATCCGATAGCTTGTAAAAAATATACCACAGTTTTTCACGAAATTCTACGCGTTGCATACAAACAAGGAGAACATTTACACGACAGAAACGTTGAAAAAGATTTGTATTCTACTTTTAGGTCAAGCAAATAGAAACTACCGATTCTGTATGGACAGGACCAAAACAAATAGAAAGGCTAACAAAACCAGGAACCAAATATCTTAATTTAAATCCTTATGAGGTGAGGTTATCCACTTTGTTGCCTGTTTTGCAGACTCAATTTTTTATGCTTGAAAATCTCACCAAAAAAGTCTGCTGAACTGAGCACTAATTAGTTTCCAATATGCATGAGCAATTGTCGAGGACTGGCCAATCAGAGTGAACTGAGTCTATAAAGCAGGCTACCCATTTTGCTTCATCATTTCCCATTTTTCCCTTCATTTCGTTTGGGCCATTTTTTCCTTCATTTTGTTCCCATTTTGTTCCCTTCATTTCCCTCCATTTGGAGCAGATTTCATATGACTGTGAAAACATGGTCACAGTTATGGCAAGAGTTATAAATGTTGTTATAGAGAACACAGCACTGACGTGGTCATGGCAGGACCAAGCCTATTTTGCACTCATGTGTAAACTGTTCTTATTTTCAATATTATACAGTGAACTCCCTCAATGCCAACACCTTTCTAAGGCAGACACCACTCTAAGGCAGACACCTCTCTAAGGCAGACACCTCTTTAAGGCAGACACCACTCTAAGGCAGACACCTCTCTAAGGCAGACACCTCTTTAAGGCAGACACCACTCTAAGGCAGACACCTCTCTAAGGCAGACACCACTCTAAGGCAGACACCTCTCTAAGGCAGACACCTCTCTAAGGCAGACACCTCTCTAAGACAGACACCTCTCTAAGGCAGACCCCACTCTAAGGCAGACCCCACTCTAAGGCAGACACCTCTCTAAGGCAGACACCTCTTTAAGGCAGACACCACTCTAAGGCAGACACCTCTCTAAGGCAGACACCTCTTTAAGGCAGACACCACTCTAAGGCAAACACCTCTCTAAGGCAGACACCACTCTAAGGCAGACACCACTCTAAGGCAGACACCTCTCTAAGGCAGACACCTCTCTAAGACAGACACCTCTCTAAGGCAGACACCACTCTAAGGCAGACACCACTCTAAGGCAGACACCACACCAGGCTAGGAAAATACTAGCAAACTATTGATTACTGGGGAACTGGGATCATTTTCTCTTAATAGAGATGGCATTTAGCTGGTTGTGCATTAGTCTCCCTTGCAGCCATTTTTTGTGTCATCATCACACAACACTTCCATAGCATTGAGTGATGACACAAAAAACATAAATACATAGTTTATTTGATGAAGCAGGTTATATTATGGGCAGCAATAGCTGATGTGGCCTGCTAACTAATATTACAAATATATAAAATGAATAAATAGATAAGAATATAAATAATCCACTTCAGGAGCTGTACAAGCATTACTATGAGGAATGCTACCATACTAGCATAGAGTAGATAGTGTATGACTGTGAAAACGGCATGGCACAGTTACGGCACTGACACGGTGATGGTACAGCACGGTCTGTTTCACACTCATGCAAAAGCTGCTCTATACAACACCTGTAAGCGATCAATTTACATTTGATTCCAGACTAAATAAATTAATTTATTTGCGAGGAAGACTAGCTGTGCATACCTCTGCAAAAATCCTGGCTATACTACTGTTGTGGGCTACAAAAACCCTAGAGCCCACCTTCTTCATGATCCCCATTGTTGCATTTAAAGGTCAAGATGCTTCACAGAAAATCCATTTGCCAAAGTCACTGCAAGATAACAATTCTCAGTGAATAATTGACTTTTTTCTGTTGCTATTTTTCCAAAGGTTTTACAACTGTTACCAGATGCATCAGAAGAAGAACTTAAAAAACAGTATAGAAAGGTGTAGCAATCTTTAGTGGATTGATTAATAGCTTTGACTGGTTGTGAAAATGAGTTTGCCTGGATGTCTTGAACAACCTAATGGGGAATTTACATGGCACTAGGATCATTCTAGTAGGCAAAATAATAATCCTACCTGCTATATATTTACTGCATTGTGTTTACATAGGAATTTGTGTCTTCACTTTGGGTACTAGGATCGTCCTACTAAACAGAATGCAGTAAATGTATAGCCGGTAGGATGATTCGCCTGCTAGGATAATCCTAGTACTAGGATGATCCTAGTGCCATGTAAACACCCCCTAAAACAAATTTTGATAGTAAACATCTGTAGTCTTGCCTGCATGTCACAGTCGGTACCCTCAGTATTCAGGAGTCAAAGCCAGATGCTTCCTCTCAAAAATCTTGAACTAAATGTCACTCAACTTTTGACAAACAAGGTTCCAAAGTTTAATCGGAAACTTGAAAGTTCAAGTTGTACTTGGGAAGTTTAAAATATACTGTTAAAATTGGTAAACCTCAAACTTTCTTCCTAGTATTCCCTTAAGTCCTATTAAACATTTGGACAACTAGCTCCAAGTCCTCTTGTCTATTTAGGAAATTAATTCTCTTTCCATAACCAACTCTCTAATGATCATTGTCCATTACAAGAGAAATCCTAGTACATAAATTCAGAAATTTGTTAGAATTAAGGTCTGCACTGAGAATGAGTAAATGAAGCAAAACTTCTTTGCCTAAAGAAGTTTGCAATTTGATCATCAAAATATAATTTTCCATGGCTAGTTTGAATCAAGAAACTCACTTTGAACAAATTTTTAGATTTGCATGGGAAGTTCGTTTGAATTTTGCCACTGAATCAAGTTCATTGATTCAACTTCTAAAGCTTTCAACAAATTTTTAGATTTGCATAGGAATTTGGTTTGAATTTTGCCACTGAATCAAGTTCATTGTGAACTTCTAATTAAAGTACAATTTGAACTTTGAGACTTCTGAATGAACTTTAGAACCACTCACCAAAATGTATGTGAAATGCTCTATAATGAACTCCTTGTTGTAAATGTGCAGCAGGAAGCATAACTAAACTAACCATTACAATGTATTTTCAGCTCTCTTTTTTGGTTCATCCTGATAAAAACAGAGAAGATGTTGACAGAGCACAAAAAGCATTTGATGGTAGGACCGTCTTTTCACCCCCCTTTCTTCCACTTGTTCATTTCTTCCTTCCTTCCTTCCTTCCTTCCTTCCTTCCTCCCTCCCTCCCTCCCTCCCTCCCTCCCTCCCTCCCTCCCTCCCTCCCTCCCTCCCTTCCTTCCTTCCTTCCTTCTTCCTTCCTTCCTTCCTTCCTTCCTTTCCTCCTTTCCTCCTTCCCTCTCTCCCTCCCTCCCTTCCACATTTCTCTTCTTTTTTTTTCTGATTTCCATTCTTCTGCTTCAAGATAGATATCAAGAGAGCTCATTTGAAAAATACATACCTTAGGGAGAGTTTAATCTATTCCAATTTAATTTTTACAACACTTGATACTATTACTGACGCGTTTCAGCATGCATGCTCCTTCTGTTGCCCTGTTTGAAAAGGATTTTTTTACTTTTATCTCAAATAATTGTTGTAAAAAACGAATTGAAGATGGTTTTGAGTTGTCTGTCCTCTTATCACTGCACTCGTGATTCCACCACAGGGAGCCCGGCTTTTGATCCATTTCTTATATTACGAAGCGCTGTATATGTCACCGGATACGTGATTACCAGTACATATCGTGACCTTTAGCTGAATGGCTTGTGTAATCCGAGCATTAAAAACATGAGGGCCGTTGGCGTGTAATAAGATCTCAGGGGTAACGCACTCCCATAGAGTACGGTAAGAAGAGAGAAGGGTTGCAACAAAAGAGAGTGCCTTTTTTAAATCCGCTACTAAACCAGTTCATCGGAATCATTAGTGAATAAAAACAGCACCAATAGATTGTGTAATAAACATATCTTATGACAGGATATTTCTTTCTTGTAAAATAACAATTCATGCTCACATAAAACAGCGATTTCATAAAGTGAGTTTATCGTTTAATGATCGCCTCCACTTCTGCGGACCACTTCTGGTAAGTGTCCGCTCACAAACAATAGATGATGACAGTTTTTTGACATATGAGGGAGTATTTGTATGTTCGAGAGGTTTATCCGTAATCATTTCGAGTCACCTTGTAATACAATGCCTTCCCCCTTTCACCCGCTACTCTCAACTTGCTCGTTTTTATGTTGGGGAATATTTGCTTTACCACTCTACCAACTTCGTTTTCCAAATTTTGAATATTTTCTTTGTCTGCTGTACTTGCTGATTTTGACATACGGACAATTTCTGAAGCAGATATTGTGCCTTCTTCGCTTGCTGTGAAGTTGTTCAAGAGCCTAGAATAACACCATATTTTATAGAGTTTTAAAAGTTTTAAATTCAAAATGAAATAATCGAGTTGCCGTTACAAAGTCGTTACTTACCAAGAAGCTAGGTTTAAATCACAGGAAGACATCCTTCTCTGTAAAGAACTGCCGGTCTGCCGCATTAACTTTTCAAACGTCAGTCGCTTGTTTGAATAATTCTGAATAATCCTACATATTTTTTACTAGACGAAAATACTTTATAAGACACGAAAACTGTTGCTACTCGAAGTACTTTTTAACACTAACGACTCAATTAACACTAGTTTCAATCAGCTGTTGACCCCCGCTGTTAGCTGGTCCGCAGAAGTGGAGGCAGTCATCATACGATAAAGTCACTTTGTTGCAACCCTTTACTCTTCTTGGGGGATTTAGAGAGTGCGTTACTAAATTCAAATTCAATTACCCCTGAGATCTTATTACACGCCAACGGCCCTCATGTTTTTAATGCTCGGATTACACAAGCCATTCAGCTAAAGGTCACGATATGTACTGGTAATCACGTATCCGGTGACATATACAGCGCTTCGTAAAAAAGAAATGGATCAAAAGCCGGGCTCCCTGTGATTCCACTTGAGTTTTGAACATTTTATGACGTCAAGAGTGTGTCAATAAGAGGACAGACAACTCAAAACCATCTTTAATTTGTTAATTATTTGACTACCTTTTTTTCAATAAAGCTGTCAGCAATGCATACAAAACAATACAAGATCCAGAAAAGTTACAAAGAGTAAAAGAAATATTGGATGAAGCAAATGCATTAGTTAAAGAAAAGGTAGATATCCAGTCATTCAATTGTCATTAAAACAACATGTTACCCAAATGCAAGATTGCAAATAAGTGCCATTCACCAGACAAATCTTCAAATTATAGAACCTCATCGACAGGTATGTGCCTGTCCCTAGCAACAAGGTGGTAACCATGGTGAACATTTACAGTCCACCACCTAGCATCCGTCACAACAATACTTACCTACCATGCTTACTAGGGAGAGGAGGGTGGGGCCAAAAGCAATTGAGCTGCAATGCTCAAGCTAGTCCAGTCCCAGACTCTCTTTCTTGCCGCTCCAGGACTCGCGGAGAAAGAGAGTCCAGTATAACTTGCATGCGCATGTGCAAAATGAGCCAATCAGATTAAAGTTTTATTTTGAGAGCTTGCAATATGCAAATTTCAGTGTTTGGTAGCAGTGGTAGTGATGCGTATCGAAAAATTCACAAATACGTCTTTCACAACTGTCCATCCGTAAATGGCCTGTAACTGCTCAAACTTTGGTAAAAGATTATAGTTGGTTTTTCCAAGTGCATAGCTCACTGAATCAATTAACAAATGGCTTTCCGAAATGAGACTGATATCGTGTATACAAAACTCTTCTTCAGCCATCTTGAATCATTGGCGACTTTAGGATTTGTAACCACGCGATCACCACATTCATGTGGTGATCACGTGGTCACTAAGCTGACATGCGCATGCAAGTTATACTGGACTCTCTTTCTCCGCGAGTCCTGGAGCGGCAAGAAAGAGAGTCTGGGACTGGACTATGCTCAAGCAAGCTATGAATCTGTGACGATCTGCAAGAATGACCACATGTGAGAGCCCTGCATAGCTTAGGGGAACCCTACACATGCAAACAAGAGATTGCTGGTCAACGTACCTGGATTTAACTTTGTCTAAATTATATTCAGCGAAATTAATGATGCAGATTTGTAGGCTGGTTTTATCTAACAAGCAGCGAGTTCTATTTCAAAGTCTATTTTTTCTGCAACATTGTTCAACATGTTGAAAACTTGATTCAACATTCAGCATACCATGATGTATAGTTCAACATTAATAGGCCATTTGCATGATGGCATCATATACTACAACTACCAGAATGCTTTGCCCACTTTCTTTTGTAAAACAATTAGTTTAGACTATTCTCAAAAGGGAATAAAACTCTGAATAAGAAAGAAAATTCATAAAGCATTCTGGTAATTGTAGTAAAATGATGCCATCATGTAAATGGCCTATTTGCCTTCAACAATAAATGTTGAAGGATGTTGTCAGAGACTTGATCCTGCTTACAAAGTTCCTCACCAGTACAGATAAATTTGTGTGATTGTATTAAATTGTTTTTGTGTATTGGGTTACAGATTAAAGAGAAAAGAAAACTAGCCAAAGCAAAAGGAGAAGATACAATAGATGAAGATGATCCAATTAAGGTATGCTGTAGTTCAGACCAACGACTCATGTTAGCCCACACCATTAATGTTCAGGGGGTGCACAGGGAGCAGAGTGAGGGACACTTTTCTTGTTTTCATATGCACCTATATTTTATCTTCATCTGCGTGCCATCTTTGTTGTATCTGTTTTTTGCTTGCCTTTTCACTTCCTTCACCAGTGCCCTGCAGCAATCACTGAACCATCATGTCACTGGAGTTTCATCCCTTTCCAAATTTTATCACATTGATCAAATTTCATCCTCTCGTGCACGCGCTCAGCACGACCGTTGAGAATGGGCTCAAGCATTTTGTACAGCAGTAAATAAAAAACAAGATATTGCGCGGATGAAGATAAAATTAATATAGGTGCGTACACAAACAAGAAAACCAGCCCTCCTCTGCTCCCTTTGGGGGTGAGGCAAAACAGCCTCCAGTAGAACTTGCATACATATTGAAAACAGTTTGGATTTATATGGGAAACTGGTCTGAGTTCAAACTGGCATGACTTACTGGTATGTGTCAGTTCAGCTTGTGCTTTATGGAATGGGCTTAAGATGCCCAGCACCTCTTTATTTGGTTCACAGGTGTAGATTTCAGTAGCATCTTTCAGCATCATAATCTTCGCAAGATTTCTGTAATACTAAATCCTCAACCATTGATTTACATAGAAATAATAAATGCTTTATGAATTGAGTAGCATTTATAGAGATATTGCTAACCTTACAAATACCATTTTGAGAGAAAATACTCATAATTTCAAAAAATCAAGATGGAATATTTTTCATATTACATTGAGCAAGTCAAGTTTTGGGGATTATCAACAAGATTTATGCACTTTAGACAACCTGTCACTTGCCAAACCTGCCTGCTTAGTAAAGCAACAAAAGTATATTTTACTTGTTAATGAAATTCATAAAAGGAATTATTATTTTCAACCATTTTGTGAAGTAATTTTTATTAGTAATTGTTCATAAAGTATTATCTAATGATAATAATAATTATTATAATTGAATAATAATTATCCAATTTCTTATAAATCTGTACATGTAGTTCAAGAAGTTTCATCATGCAGAAACTGTAAAACTCTTTGCTGACCATGAGATTAAAAGAGTTGCAAGAGAAAATAAAGAAGCTGAACTAAGGTAAATTTAAAATTGAAACACAAGAATTCCCTGTGCCATTTTATTTACACAGTCAAAGCTTGATTATGCAGACCTCAAATAATCCATACTTTTCCCATGAATACAGCTGACAGAAGCTCTCGAAAGGAACCACTTTGGGAATTCAAAAAGTGATCATGGCAACTAGAGCTGGTTCCTTATGAGAATGTGCTCTCATAAGCAGCCATGCATTAGAACAAAGAAATTGGTCACTTAGCAGAGCTTTTAGCTTGAGCTTAGTTAAAAGACTACATGCAGTTACAACAACTTCCAAACATGTCAAACATGTCTGTTTTGTCAGCCCAATGTTGCTCATTTGTTCTTGGAATGTTTTACATGTCAAAATGTAGAAGCTGAGTAAAACAGATCAAAGTTTTGAATCTGGTCATACTTAAGGTGATTCCTCGGTAATTGATCCTACCTATAAAAGTCGCTATAAATTGGATATTTTGTAGATTTTGAGTTACTTATTTTTTAACTAACAAAAAACAAGGGGGTCACCATGCTCTTTTAAGAAATATTTGGCTTGAAAGACAAGGGTGTTTTAGCGATTTCACGCGCACGTTCGATGTATTCCGGCTAATTCGTCGATAAGTCAATCGGGTCTCAGAAATAAGTTGATAGACTCAGAGTTAGCAGCATTGTAGTAGAATAAGATTAAATGGCGAGTTGCCTCTTAAGAAAGACCATTTTAAGCTTGATAAAATGAATTTAAGGACTTTTTTTTACAAATTTGAGAAACCACTTTCGCGCGGAAACGTTCAAGTTTGGACATTTTAGTGTCCAAATACTCACAAAAAACGTCATTTTTTCAATGTTTCTACCTATAACTTTTCTTAATTTTCAACTAGACGCATAACTGCGTGAACTCGGGCTTCTCTTTGAACGTTGCGATTTATCTCTGTTAGCTAAACGTTTGAAATAATTAAAACTCAAATAACATTGTCCTCTGGAAAAGTTGCATCATATGAGTATAAGCCATTGCAATTTTAAAGACACACACCGTGTGTGACCGAGGGAGCGTTGCGTGACGAGGTTTATAAACACGGCTGCGAGGGAGACTACTGGAGACATTGTTCCAGGCCATCCTGTCAACATCATATTCCCTGGCTATAAACAAACTTTCCCTTAGAGTGGAAACGGTAAATCCGTGAAATACTATTTTTCCAATGATCGCAAAAATGTACCTTTGAGGACTTGGGTGTATTTGAACGTATTACCTTATAAGCAAACTGTCTGAGCTTTCTACTTTTATCGTTAAGGCTTTTTAGAGTTCGCATTGGTATTCTGCTCGGTTCACGATCACGTTATAAAAACACTCTACCCTGGGTACTTAGCTTATAAACATGTCTGTAATTATAATAAACATACTATGAATATAAACGAGATCTAGCATTCTTTGTATTGATACAAGTACGTTCAAATCATTAGCATTATCTAAGTTATTACAATCATTGAGCGATGAATTCACCGAATAGTTTCGCAATAAACATCAAGCCTTGCTATAACAAAGAAATCAAACACTCACTTTAATTAATAAGCTTAATAAAAAATACCTAACGTGATAGAATTGATCATTGGGAACGTGGTTCTAGTTTGACACTTCTTCAGTGCATCTTCTTCATTTACAGTCTTTGTAATTCTCCTTTGTTCGTCGCTGAAACTATGTTGAGATTTAAAAATAATGGTCCTTTGTGCTGTCATAGTTCACATAAGATTGAGAAGTTGTTTCAAAATAGCTTGTTTAAGTTTAGCTTGGTTCACTATAAAATGATCACTCGTAAATGTTCTCTCGTATAGAAGTTCGCGGTCTCTCATAAGGTTCGACTCGTTTCGAAAACGCTCGACATCTTTTAGTGTGGGTCTACCGCGAATAGTGTGCATCTGTAAGTGCTTTAAGCGTACCTCACATCATTTATAAACCAAGAAGCTAAGCGAAAGCGAAGGGAATCGAAGCCTTCAAAGCTGTTAAACTTTGACCACGAGCAAAGTTATTGATCACGTGAAATGTATCGATCACGTGATAGCTACTGACCACGTGACTGCTTTTTGTGGTCGAAGACAAATAACGAAGGGCAATTTATACCTCGGGCATTCCACAGGAAGCCCGAGTAAATACGTTTTGTAAATCATAACAAGAAAGCAAAATTTGAAATAAAAAATGGGGGTCACCGTGCTCGTTAGAGAGTTATTCTCAAAATTACCATCAAATTTGGGGTAAAATCTGCACTTTTCCGAGAAGGTACTGGGGCGAGTTTGACAAAACTCACTATTTGTCGCACCAAAACTTGCACAATTGTTTCAAATTGTGTTTTTGAGCATTTTTAGCCGTAATTTGAATGAAAATGCTGACAAAGTCGTAATACTGTGCTTTCTGAACCATGCGCGGTAGACGTGCGCGGTGCAAAACAGAGGAATCACCTTAAGGAAACCTACTTAAGACATTCATCTCAACAATATCCATAATTTGATGAAACTGTTGGGCTCCCAGGGCTCCCATTGATAGCAGAGTTTTTATTAATTCTGAAGGGACTACGTACCTGGTTATATTTTATTTTGATTTTTTAATAAAGGTTTCATTCATTCTGTTACTCTTGAGGGAGGCTCATTACTGGATAGTTTCCAGGATGCTATTACACGGCCGCAACAAACTTTACAGATGCTCAAGACACTGTTCAGAAAATATCGTTGTGATTTTGTGCAGTACTTAGTGAAAAGCTGAAAGCTGTAGCAGGAAGAAATTCCAGTAATATTTCTACAGAAGATCTGGAGCTGATCCAGATTTGAGAAAATAGTTTTTGTAGTTGCTGTTTTCATCTTGTTTATATCTCATGTAATTTAATTTAATTTTTTTTTAATGTAATTTTTTCACAGTATATATTTTTAATTTGTTACGTTATTATGATTTTTTTGAGGGCCATCATGATTAACTACAGTTATATAGATGTTTCCCTCTCGAAATAAAGTTATTATTATTATTATTATTATTATTATCTCATGGTTCATAAATTTCCCTTTAACACTACAAGTATGAAAAATCTTCCAAATCATGTCAGCTTATATCACATAATTTTCAGCTCACAAGTTCATTTTTACTGACAGAGGAAACTGGAGGACCCAATGAACAACCTTTGAGAGATAGAGGATATTACATGGGCGTGCGGAGATACGGATTTTATCTTCAAGTGTTGAAAATGCGCTCACTCGTGAGAGATCTTTTCAACAAGAGAAGATAAAACCGTATCTCCAAGTGAACATGTAATATTCTATTTATCATATAATTATCAAATCAAGAGACAACAAACTATCTTTAGAGTAAATGCGCTCAATTAACCATGGTAACAATCTTTTCACTAGTGAAAAGAACATGTTATTTTCACTAGTGAAAAGAACAAGTTTTCGAAATTAAGAAATATAGGTTATTTTATAAATAATTATATGATAAAATGAACTAACACATGATGCCCTGTCCAGGAATTAATCCCATGGCCACAGAGGTGACAGACCACCAGAGAGGTGGTCTTACTGCTCGGCCACCCTTGCTTACCCATAACATTATGTGCAGTTATTTTGAAGGCAATACATGGAGGACACATGCTAGGCTGAATGATGAATTAGATTTTTGAGTTTAATTTTTATTCACCCCAGAAAAAGACAAAGAGAACAAGAAATAAAAGAAGAAGAGGAAGCAAAAAGAAAAAAGGAATTTGAGCAACAATGGGAGGTAATGTAAATATGTATCGTGTTGGCTTATTTGGTTAGTGCTGGGCCTTGTTAGTGAGTGGTCTTCAATTCAATCCCTAGTGGATTTGCACACTTGTTTCATTTCTATATTCTGTGGAAGCCCCTTGTCAAAAGGTATTTGAAATGCCCTGTAAATACCCAGGCAAGGGAACACTGAAGGAGAGCGGGGATCAAGCACACTCTTTGAGGGAGGTCAAGAGATGGATGAAGAGGGGCATCAAGTGTACTCTTTCAGAGGAGTCAAGAGAGATAGGGGGTCAAGTGCACTTATTCAAAAGGTTCAAGTCAAAAGAGGGATCAAGAGCACTCTTTCAGAGGGGTCAAGAGAGGGGGTCCAGTGCACTCTTTAAGAAAGTCAACAAGTCATAGTCAAATGATAACTAGTAAGAGCAGATTTGGTATGACTGAAAATGGCACTACATGGTCACGGCATGATTACACCAAGAATTTTGAATGTTTTTATGGACAACATGGTATTGACACAGCCATGGCATGCCGCTGTCCATTTCACACTCATATTTCACATTTCACACTCAAATTCACCCTTTGATTCTTAGATACGGCTCACTTTTCTCCTGATTTGTCTTCAGTAGAGTGTGAATTTTCAAGATATTGGTGTCTTAATTAAGGGTGTACTGATATATATAACGGTGTATTGCTGTGTATTAGTTGCTATGCAAAACAGGGACTGGTCTTGGTGATGGGGCGCACATGTTACATTTTTGGCAGGAACCATTTGACTGTAGATAGAGCGACGCACACCTCATAAAATGCTGACAAAGAGGACTCATTTTTGTTCTTATTGTGCATGCACGGGACAGACATTTTACTTCCAGTTTCTTTAAAAAGCTATAATCTTTAGCAGATTTCATCAAAACCAAGTGTTTCTTCAATCAGTAATTACATCATTACAGCCTTTTCTTCAAAGCCAAGTATGGGATTGGCATAAAATTAAGAATTACAGACTGAAGTTATTTGCATTTTTCACTAATTCAAAAAATCATATAACAATTTTATTTAGAGACCATTCTCAAAATGCATGCTTGGTTTTATGTACCTTGATCTCAAGATTTGTTTAATCTATTTCAAATTCCCCTATATGCATTACTAAAGGAAATTATAGCTTTTCTCTAGCTATGATGTCATGTGATGACATCACACAATGAGGTCATAAAATGTTAAGTTTCCTCAAAGAAGACAAACTATAATGAGTTATAGGCACTTTAATAGGGTCAGGGTTCAGGAACTATAGTGTGACACCCCTATCAGAACCCAGACTAAGTACTCCCTAGGGCCCCCCTCCCAGTGTTGTCAGTTGAGACTGATCCCACTCATCTGTTCTAACAGGAGAGCAGAAATCAACGTGTAGACAGCTGGAGAAATTTTAACTCTGATAAATCAAAGAAGAAAAAGAAAGATAAAGCAAGAAAAGAGTTTAGGCCACCATCACTGAAACCAGAAAAACGTTGACACAAACCCTCTGGACTTTTTTACTTATATATTTAAGTAAAATAGGCTTAAACCTGTACAAAACTAACAGAATTTCTGTAACTTAACCCTTGAACAGGACTAATAACCACAAATGTGTACAAGTATGGCCTAAATCATTGTCTGTTAAGCAGGGTCCCCTATACCCTTTGCAAAATGGAATCAAGCAAAAATATTTAATCTTTTTTTACACGTCACAAATGATTAAAAAATCTTTTCACATTCACAAAAAATCAAAAGTTGCTTTGCATTAGCCTGTGTACACCCATTTCCCACCCCTCCCCCCTACGTACGTTTTTCCCCATGGGGAGGAGGGGTGGGAAATGGCTGTACACAGGCTACTTTCACATGGACACAAAAAGATTTTAGACTTTAAATCACGTATCATGTCAAAATAAATCAGCCATTCATGTTTCATGCCAAAGGTATAGGGGACTCTGTCTATAAAGGGGCCCTCAGCCAAAATGATCCCATGATTGGCTCCAGTGACAGGCAGAATTCAAAGTGGAATAGAGTAGATTTTGCATGACTGTGAAAACAGCACCGCACAGTCACAGCACGGTTACGGCAGGAATTTTGAATGTTTATACAGACGTCACAGCAATGACACAGTCACAGAATGGTGCAGTCCATTTCACACTCATGCAAAATCTACTCTATCATTGTACAAAATATTACTGACACCTTTCTGAATTGTCTGCAATGATCACAAGCAATGGTTTCAGGTCAAAGCTGGACTTGATTTTACAGCCAAAATCGATGCATCAACGAATTTTGTTTTGATTTTGAGTTTTTCTGAGCTGTCAATCAGTTCAGGGTTGGAGCTTCTTTCAAATCAACCAATCACTGAACAAGTTCGTGAAAGATCCGCTCCCAAGAATGATGGACGGATCAGAAAAGACCAAATCTTGCTGATGTTGGAGGTCGCAATGCAATGATTTTCGCTGTAAAATATGATAAATTTTTGAAAGCTTCAAGCCCAAGTGTAATTCAGGAAAGATCTATTGTATTTAAGGTATTGAGTTTCTTCTGGAAAGAACTTGTAAACTTTTTTGAGATCACAGTAACATTCACTCATCTTCCCCCACTCCTCCCTCCCTCAGTCACACTCATGACTCTTTGTTACGTTATTGGTAAACAATGACTTATACATGCATCTTTTTTGTGAAAAATTAGATTAATTCATACTGCACCCTAGAAGAGGCCCGTGCTTATAAAGGGAAATTTAGCATTGAAGTGAGCAAATGAAGAGAGGAAGAAAGCACCTCTCTTCAAACAACAGGCAGCCCAAGCAATATATACAGTAAAAATACAGTTGATGCATGAGTCAACAAATCAAAAAAAAAATTGTTTTCACTAAACTTGAATTTATCTTTGTGTGTAGTTGTTCTTGATAGTATGTAGATCCCAGCTGGTTTTTAGCCATTTTAAGCATTTTTTCTAGTACAGTGGAACCCCGCTCTAAGGACACCCGCTTAATAAGGACACCTCGATATTAAGGACAGATTTCAAAGTCCCGATTAAAGCTAAGCTTTTTCGACACCTCGGTTAATAAGGACACCCCGTTAATAAGGACATTTTTCCCGTCCCGACGGTGTCCTTATTAACGGGGTTCCACTGTACTTAAGTATTACTGGTCGGGGGAAAAAATAGAAAAATTGCTTAAAATTGCTAAAACCAGCTACAAAGGATCTACAGACTATCAAGAACAACTACACACAAAGGTTAGTTCAAGTTTACTACAAATACATTTTACCATATTTGGCCCATCTACTGTATTAAATTTACATACTGTACACAAGATAATCGCTTGGGTTTCCTGTGGTCAAATCCATACTCTAGCTAATCCTCCCGGGGGGGGGGGGGGGGGGAACTCCTATATATAAGAGGACGGGGATACTCGTCGGAAATTTTGAAAATGACCCCTAAAAGGTACCTGAGTGGGAGTGGCAACAATTGATTTCTACCCCTAAAAGGTACCAATTCAAAAACAATAATAAAGAATTAAGTAATGAAACACTTTGTTATCGATGTGCATTGAAGATTCCTGAATTAGGATCATTGAAATCGTCCCTTTCATGCTTCTTTTGGGTAGTTTATTTACCCCAAAACAGTCCCTAAAAGGTACCAGCTATGTCTCTTGTAGTCCACTTAAGTCTGAGACACCCTCAAAGGTACCAGATTGCAGATTTTGGCCCCTAAAAGGTACGACGAGCATCCCCGTCCATTTACGATCGGAGTCCCCCCCCCCCCCCCCCCGGGGCTAATCCTGTCTGTCACAATACTCTAGCTAACGTTATTCCATATCAACAAATAGGAATGCTTGTTGTATTGACAAGTCTCACTACAGGTTTGGTGATAAACTCTGTATCCAATAAGATGTGAATTTAAATTTCTGTTGTGAGGAAGTCTTCCATCACAAATGAAGGGCTTCACATAAAAATGGCCTAAGTGACTTTTCTGATGAAGTTTACTCAAATGGTCCAAATTGGAAACAGCAGGCATTCTAAGCCAAATATCAATGTCTTGACGTTTTTGAAAACAGATCACTTAGGTCATTTTCGTTGGTACCCCTTGATATTTTTGAAAACAGATCACTTAGGTCATTTTTGCTGGTACCCCTTCAAATGTTAAAGTGAGGTTCCTAACAGATTTCACCAGAGGTGCTCTCTCGCTCATCTTCAGGTCTTGTTCAGTGCTTAATGATTACTCTCCTCATAAAGCACCTCTGGGGCCAGGGTTATCATGGCAGGCAAGACTTGTTAAGTACGTAAAATCCTGGAGGTACTTGAATGTAGCTTTAAAATGTGTGGTTCCAGAATTAATATCCATGCATCACCATGGAGGAACTTGAAAAATGATCCTCCACCCCCTTGAATTTCCAATTTTCATCCTTACAAAACTTATAAAACTTTTTTGTTCTTCCTCTGGCAATTTCCAATCTGGCCCCTCCTTGCTGGGTATGGAATATAATTCTTGTATGAAATCTGGGGTGGATCCAGGATTTTGCAGAGGGGATGTCCCAAATAGGCCTCTTGAAAGATGACGTCACATCCATGCAGGCAGCCTGCTAACAATGGAATCTGATGATGTCATCTCACACGGTGCTTGGAGGGGGGGGGGGGGGGGGGGTTGTCTGATGCACCTATGGACACCCCCTGGATCTTCCCCTGGAAATGATCTCAAAGATAGAAGTTGGTTTTGCTAATGAATATAACATGAAACTGTACATATTATACTCTATTTTGGAATTTTCATTTTGTTTATGGTAATATTGAAAGCTTTCAGTGAGTGAGTTCTGAAGTCAGAACATGTTTGATTTAATTTATAGTCATGATCATTATTTTATGTTTGTATGCTAGTAGTCAGGATATTGAATTACTTACATGTAAACAGTTTTATATTCACTACTGACTGTTAAATCTATTAGTAAGTAACTCTAAATGGGACAGTCCTTTGGGGGAGTACTCAACTGAGTTTAACACAGGGAGGCCCCGCCTAAAAGACAAATCGTAATACTATTTGATATACCATTTTGAGAGAGAAACAATACCCTTCTCATATACCTTTCAAAGAAAATGGTTTCTCTTTCAAAGACAGCATTCATACTTTCAGTCCAATATGTATACTCGCTTACAAGTGACATCTCAATACTTTCATATACTGCCAGCGTGAAATAGGTACCACTTTTGGGTGTGGCCCCCCATGTAGTCCATTAGAGAGAGTTTTCCCAGGGAAATGTCCCTTGTAAAAATAGAAGAACTGATAGCCTGATTGAAAAGAGAAATAAATCTGTTTGTCATAAAAATACATTTTTATTGTTAATAATAATTGGTTATATGGTTATTTAGGGAATGGACATTTATAGCTTGCTTACAGGATCACTGGGGAGTGAGAGGAGAAGGGAGTGCTAGCACTAATGCTATTGTTTTGAAAATAAACTCTGCATTCAGGGATGGATGCAGGCATCTCACTGGCTGAGGTAGCTGAAGTGATGACATTGGTCATTTGAAAATGATCAGACTGAACCAATCTTAGTAGCTTGCATAACCAGCTGGCTCTGAAAAGGGGAGGGGGGAGAGGAGTCCTCCATCGTTCTCTTTCGTACCTGTATAGCTGGTGGAAATGAGAAATGTGCTGCACAATTTTTGATGGCCCCACCCCCCTTTCCACATACATTCTCTTATAACAATAATGCAGTGTGTGCATGAAAAATGATGACTCCACCCCATATTTCCACCAGCCCCCCCCCCCCCCCCCTCCCTATAAATAATGACTGGTCCCTTAGGGGTTCCAACTCAAGTCAGTTATGTCACATGACTCCAGACCTTTCAGGGGCAATTGTTTTATATTCTTCAATGAACAAACATGAAAGAGCAGTCACTGATTAAACAATATCAGCACAATCACTAATTTTTCCAGTACAGACGTCAAAAGTGGTCTAAACTTTTATGGTTATACCTTTTAGATGGAGGTTTAAATCAACATGGTTTCAACAGCTGTTTTAACTTATGCATACCTTTAACTACCAGTAGGGGTCATTTTCAAAAACCCTTAATACTTCGACAAATTAAAGGGAGTACTCCACCCCTCTGGAATTAATGGCATAGGAATTTCCTTTTGCTACTTTGTCCAGGGTAGCTAGGGTCTTAACAAACTTTTTTGTTTTTACAGTATTGCTTTTAAATTTTGGAAAACAATTTGTTCTTAATGGGAAAGAGAGAAAAAAATTTCCAAAGTGAAAGAAAAAGAGCAATATATGGGCGCGGTTTCCCATGATCCTGCTCGTCCATTGTACCAGGCTTGGTCACCTACGCACCTGCTGTTATCGAGAAGTCGATGTTGAGTCGTACAAAATATTTTTATGTCTTGGAACTTAAAAAATAATGCCTGAATATCATACTTAAACTTCACTCTACACCCTCCATGAAACTCATGCCTCAAGAATAGTTATCTGGGGTTGAAGTGGGTGATTTTGGTGATGAAACAGCGTTGGACTGTGATTTTCGAAATCGTGTTCCCTGAGTTCTGATAACGCAGTCTATGCATAAAGAAGACGACGAAAGTACGCAAAACGGTGAAGGATTTTACGATATTTGCAATGAGCACAAGCAATATCACTAACTGGATCAATAGAAGACAATGTAGTGTAAGTATTTCGGATTTTGGATTTTTCGTAGCCTTTAAAATCAAATTGTAGTGGCTATGTAATTTATTCAAACTTTTTTGTTGGTTTGCATATATCTGCAGTCTTCACTCACGCGACAGTTTCAACGTCGTTTGCACATTACGTCAGCTTTTGCAGAACGACTTGGTCTAGAAACTGAGCTTGAGGTAAGTAAAATCAGACCTGAATGCATGCTAAAGGATTTGAGTTGGTAGAATTCTAACTCGTTTCAATATCAATAGAATATGACTCCTTGTTGGCCCTTGGATTGTCTGTCAAAGAGTTGCACGCAACTTTGTAACGAAGCGCTTTGAGGCTTGCAGCAAATTCTCTCTGTTGAAATTTCCCAGATCATTACACGGAAAAATTAAACAAAAGAATTTGCGAGGAGTTAATGATTCCGTCGCGATCTTGTACATTTTCATGTTCACTTCAAGTTGGTATTGCGTTGGGTGCCTTGCGTGTATTGAAAACCATCATTATCTTAAACTGAATACATAAAGCCCCAACTTCTATTTCCTTGGAGTAATCACTTATCTTCACCCCACATGCAATCGAAAGCTACAACTATCAAAAACTTTCTCAGGATCCCAAACATCAAGTATGTTACCTTGTAAAACAGTAGGAAAGTCACTTGCGTGAAAGTAAATAAAAGTGATAAAATATTGCTAATTGTCAGTCCAAAGTAATATGATTGCATGTGGGAAGAAGGGTTTTTGTTTATTTATGAACCAACTCATCAGCATTAGAATAAGATTACAAACCAACACATTTTCTTTCTTTCATTTGAATTTTTGCTCAAAAAACTGGCTTTGTGGGACTAAGAAATTGTCAAAACAAAATCAAATCAAATAGATATGTCAACACACAATTAGACAAGACATAAAATTTCAATTACTTTTACCAAATCTGCTCCGATAGTGTCCAATCTTTATTGGCAAAACTAAATTGGTATTTATATGGTTAAAAGGGCTATTTGCAGTAGCAAAAAAAATGGGCTTCTGGCATGCAATAGTGAAATAATTACTACATGTTGGTGTTATTCATAAGAATCACCAAAGACTCCATGCATCAGAGAGTTTGAATTTTACTTGTTGTCTTTATACAAGAAGGACTAGGGCTAATTTTGGTAACATTTGATTGTATAAGTCATATTCAAACTTTGAACTGTCATTGTTGCTCTCATCACTTTGATTAAGTAGTGAGATTGTCAATATACACATATTGCAGAACGAAATAATTTACTAATGACTGAACAGGAAGTTAGAATAATGTTGTCTTCACATCTTTTTGAACACCTTTCAATAGGGCTCCCCTCAAAGGAAGTTACCCAATGCCCTCATTAAGCTTTAATGCCTCCCAGTTTGACTTTACTTCAGCTCAATCCTTTTTAACTGACTATGAATATGTTTTTTGTGTTTTGTTTCATTTTTGTACGAATGTAAAATTGAATGACAATATACGGAATATAATACAAGTGAAAATATTTGCTTGATAGTTTTTGGATGTTATATGGTTTTTGCTCAGTTTATAAATTGTAGAGTAGATTTGGTATGACTGTGAAAACAGCACCGCACAGTCACGGCATGGTTACGGAAGGAAGTTTTGAATGTTTTTACAGACATCATGGCACTGAAGCGGCCACGGTACGGCATGGTCTATTTCACACTCATTTGGAATCTGCTCTATTCCACACACACACACAGAGCAAAATCTAGCATCATATTAGGTCTGGAAAATACAATATCCAGAGGCTTTCGATGAGTCCTCTTTGTGATTCACATTGAACCATGAGTCATAGTTGAGTGCTAATAAGAGCTTTAGAGTTGGTAGCCAAAATGTGGCAAGCCAGAACATTTTTGTAAACCAAATCAAATTTTTCTTCAGTGCATTTATTTTCCATTCAGTTTATTTTCTTATCCATTCTCAAAACATTTTATTGTGTCAGTTTAAGGAAATTTCTAATGCGTTTTGTGTGAACATTTTGTTAATCTGTAGTACTTGTAATATAACCTTAACACTGGTACTGTTATCAAAACATGCTAAATTATTCATGCAAAAGTGTACTTTTTGTTTCTGTAATACTCCTCCTGATCCATTTACTAATTATTTTAAAAACAAACTCAGGAAATTATCATCAAACGAGAAAATTGAAAACCACTTTTATTTTGTTACTATTTAGACCCATGTTATACTTTCAATTTTAAATGATAAATATTTACATTTTTCTTTGTATTGCTAATAATACTGCAATTATAGTTATTGATAAAGATTCTTTAAGGGGGTCAGATTCTATACCGGTTGTAGCATTCAGATAAATATAGTGCTAGCAGGAAACAATTAAATCTCCGTTGGTTGTTGATAGTTGGTCATGAATGCTGGCTACCGGCCACTTCCCAGTTGGAAATTTTACTTCTTTTATCTATGAATTAAGATACTCTCTCTCAAATATTTCTACCAAAATACAGCAAATTTAAGTTAATTTCTCTATATTAAAGTGGATAATTTTAGTTTGAAAAATATTTTTGTTTTGTAATGTAAAATCATTCTGTCTTTCAAGAATATTTTGCAAAATTGATAACTCAAAGTGAATCCTTTTTACATTTAAATTCTGACAGGTGGATTTTTCTCGGTAATTTATTTATTATGAGATGGTGTTAAGCAGAATTTAAAAATTTAATTACTACTGACTTTTTTTCAAAAAAATCAAGGACTGACTGTAAAGAAAATGCTTTTCCATTGGCTAAAGTAAGATTATGAAAAAATCTGGGGAACGCCCTTTTGTGACACACCCTGTACCCCATAAAATTATTATTTCCATGATTTTGTGGATATCTAAGTTGTCAGTGTACAGCCATTACCATACACAGACCACTCTGTATCTTGTATTTAAGACTGATTTTTTAATGTTAATGAATATAATTTAAACTTGTCAATAATAGTTTTTATTAGTCCATAAAAATGTTGTATTTTGTGAGCGTATAATTTCAAATGGAACTTTTTTGATGTTGCATGCTATACAACGTAATTTATGTAATAATACAAGGGAGTAATTTTTTGACAAGTGTGTAAAATTATTTTGTAACATTGAGTGCTAAGAGTGGCATAGTGGTTCACCAATCACTTCTCATTGCTGTGGTCCAGGTTCAAGTCTCAGATCAGGTGCCCTGAACACCGAGTTGAGTTGATTGGTCTCTCCCTTGCCAAAGAGTACTTGGATTTTCCTGTCCATTAAAACCATCACTAAACATTTTAATCTTGAGCTGTGCTCCTTGGCCAGATGTGGGTTATATGTCATTGCTTATTGCTCTATTTATATGTAAAGGCCTTCAACAACTCAACCAAGTTGAGCTGTATCCTCATAATTCAGCCTTAAATAGGCTGCAAGGTGGATGAAATGCTTCCCAAATTATTTATATTTGTACAACACAATATGTATTTTTTTTTTTTTGTCGCTTAATTCTTAAGGCTTCTGAAACGAATCAAAATTGAAGCGACCCTAAAATTAACATTATCCATAGAGCATGAAATAGTGCTGTCTAGTAGCCTAAGGCTGCATACAGGTAGTAGGCAATATGCATAATAGGTTAGAAGTTACAATTTTCATGGGTTGCCAAAGGGCAAGTAACATTAAATCCATTTTTCCGGTGATACACCTTAGAAACGAGCCTAATACTTGGTTAGTCACCTTAGTATCAAGCAGTTTGTCCAATGGCAAGCTGACTTTTCACTTATCTCACCTTGTATTCAAATATTGTTTTTGTTACCAGACACTAGACAGTTCTTTGTCATTCACTGATTGTGAACACTTCAATCAATAACTCTTGCTAGAATGTTCTTAGTGTTCCAGTCAAAAAAAGGCATTTTGAAATGTAAATCTTCAAATTTGGTTAAATTGTCTTCTATAATTAGTTCATAACATCTTAAAATCAATATCAGAATATGGATAAGTTCATCTGACACAAAATAAAAACATAATTAAAAATGCTTATTAAATGTGAATATTTTGAACCACATACAACACGGGTGGCTTAACCTATGTAGGGGACTACGTGTCCTATTGTTTTGTCCACCTAGTGTAACTAACTATGTACGTTTGTTAACTGAATCTGTAAATAAATAAATAAATAAATAAATAAATAAATATTAAATATTAAATATTAAATAAATAGATAAATATTAAATAATTAAATAAATAGATATTAAGCGTGTCCAAGCTCTTAAACTTACTTTCAGGACACCCAAACAAACTACATATAGTGGGCTCAATCATCAACTTTGGACACTGAACAACATTCATATTCTCCCTTTTTTTGTCTTGTATAAAGGAGAACCTATCACTGAGATAACATTCGAAAACAGACGGCCAAATTATGTAATAGTCTAGAAAAGCGCATCAAATTGTCTTTGATTAACATCTTTTGTATCCTTAAGAATTCAGTGACATTGAATTCTTCTTTTAATTAAAGGTTTCAACCATGTTAAGATTTAATGATAATGCTTAAGGCTTTCTGAATTCTGGCGCATTCCCAATCACCAGGCAAAGGATGGTAAAATGAAAGCTGTTTGTATGTGAATACTAAGCATATGAAACAGCCATTAACTTAGATGGCTCCATACTCAGTTTTTAAAGCCTTTATACCAAATAAAGAGTGCATTATAGCTACTATGCACGCATGTATACGTTGCATGTCAAATTTGATGTCCAGTCTTTTTTCTACTAATTAGGTTAAATTGGATTTAACCTTGGTTAATATGTATCCTACATTAATTTTGGTTTTTCACAGCATTTCTAAAAAGGAATCCCACTCATCCTTTTATCTCTTCTCTGTCTTTTCATCTTTTTTTTCCTCGACATTGCTCCACTTCTTTTTCTATATTCTACCTGTTATCTTTCTGTCTACCTAATTCAATTAGCTTTTTTTATTTTCTTACCTCCCACACTGAGAATTGAATCCTACAATATGTAGACCTATGACTTCCAATTTCATGTCTTTACCAACTAGACAACCAAGAATTTGGCTGAACTTTCAGCACTAAACACGTTCAATTTAACTCCTATCGCTACATAACTTATTCCTAATACTAACCCTAAATATAATGCAAAAATACAAAATAGTCCCTGATATTAACTCTAAGCTTAACCTCAAGGTACTTCAAAACAAATTTCTACACATTGTATTCATGACAACAAATAACCGAGGTTGAAAAAATTAACCAAGGTTAAATTAAAAATGACCTGAAATTAGAGTTGACTTGTAACATGTAGGTTGACACCTGTTCAGCTAACCATATAACAGACCATGAGTCATTGAACTGTTTGATTTGAGAATGAACAGTTGAAAGGTTACCATAGTGATACCATGTCATCATTAATGAAGGTCACTTTTCTAATAAAATCAATTTAACACAGTGAGTCTTTTCAAACTGCATTTTTATGAAAGTTCTATCCGGCTTTACCTTTCATTTGATTGCAAATGAAAATGATTTTGCATGTACATATGTACTAAGCTACAATAAATTCTAAATGGGTTGATTATTCAAGTGGTATATGAATGGAAATGTACTTGGAATAATGTTAGACAAAAAGTGTTTTGCTTCATGGAGTGTAAATAAAGACTTGGAAAAATCCAGTCTGGCAATCCGATGGTCGTGGGTTTAATCCCCGCTCTGGGCTTGGATTTTTCCAAATCTTTATTTACACTCAATGAAGCAAAACACTAATTATTTCTATTCAAGTAGTGTTTATAGGCAGTGTTTTTTCACTGTTCCAGACAATAGATATCTTGACTTAAAGTTTAAAACTTGGTTTTAAACTTCGTTTAAATTATTAGTGAACAATAAGTGTTTGGTAAAACATCTTGTGATGTCACACTTTGCCATCAAAACAACACAAACACAAGTTGAATTGGTGTAGCAGGGGCGTATCCAAGGGGGGGCCAGGGTGCCTGTGACCCCCCTTTGAAAACAAAAAGATGATAGAAATAAAAGAATCTGACTGGAGAAAGATTGAGAAATTTGAAGTGTGACCCCCCTTTGGTGGAAAATGGAAAGTGTGACCCCCCTTTGAAATATTCTGGATACGCCCCTGTGTAGTGAATTCCACATAAATGTCATAATAATAGCTCTATTTCTCTTTCTGGTCAACATATGATAAAGGTCAACATTGATAAATGCTTAAACTATACACTTTCTGAAAGTAACAGTGTCAAAGCGAAGTATTTGCACATGTGACGTCATGACTTTGCTCATAGCAGACTTGGAATAGACCTAATCCACACATCACAATGTGAATCCCAATTCATATGTGACAAAACTCTAGAAGACTCATTTTCTTTTGTTTTTACTGTTCAAAAGATTCGTGAGTATCCCATATCCAAAACAATAACGACGAACATCTAACAAGTTTCGAAACAAAAGCAGATCATTCCTCAAGAGGTTTGTCACGCTGAATTGGGAAACATTAGGTCCATTATTTGCATCATTACTCATTACAGTCAAACTAAGAAAACCGTGAACACCAAAAATATGTCTGGAATGTTCATTAAGTTGTAAACAATGACATGCGAGCTCTTCAAACTACACCTGGAACTGTAGGTCAATCAGTCTTCAACCAACATTGATTGCCATTATATTTTCAAACATGATGTTTGTATTATTTTACCAGGAATTGGATTTACCAGAACACAGGAAACATTCCAAACATAATATCTTAAGTGTTTACGCTTTTCTTAGTTTGACTGTAAGCAGCTTTTACAATTTAGAATTTTTTAATAAATTCTTCTAGAAATGGATAAATTAAACAAATAAGACATACAACAAAATGAAAACTTGAAATTATCTTCAGTTGCCTTCTTAACCATTTTCGCGTGGCCCTCCACTTAATGTCTGTTCACCAATAGTTCAGCAAACATTCCTTTATGGATCTCCTGGTTTTAAGCACTCATTAGACAGAATGTCGACTCATTGAAAGTCCTTTACTGTGTCATACTTACCAGTAGACGTAATGGCCATAGAATATAGACAAGTCATCACATAGACAACCAGTCTGTCAAAGTATAGAATGTTATGGTAAATCGACTTGTAAAACACTGAGCCAGGCTTTCAGTTTTCATAGGTGCAGTAAAATGCACAATAGAAACCATTCTGTTGTGATATCGATTGAATATCAAGTGTTAACAAAATAAAGAAGTCGAAGAAAGAAAAAAATTGTGTAAATTTATGCTTTGTTTATAGTGGAAGAGCACTTGGTGATAGCTAGTTCAAAAGCACACCACTCTGACAAATAATCACAACTAAATGATACAAATGAAGTAAACATAAACATAAGAATAACAAACTGCAGGAGGCAAACCAGTTGGCTGTATACGAGTATTATAGTTGAGAAACTGAATTTGAACTTAAGGATACTGACTGATGCTCTGACCACTCAACCATGCTGTCAGGTTGATACAAGCTTTTACCACAGTAGTAGCTGATCAATTGTAAACCGAGTGCTACGTAGGTTCTACCAATCCATCTATTTATACTCTAACCTTGTAACTTGATAAAGACATTCATGCAAAAACAGAATAAGCAATTTGATCAAACTCTGAATTCTCCTTTCAAATTGAAAGGTTTTTGAGGAGAGTTTAGATTTTGATCAGCCATCTGTTTTTGTAAGGACTAAATTCTCATATAGTAACCACTATTATCTCACTTGTGAATTTTAGGGGCATAATGGATGTGTCAACTGTTTAGAGTGGAATTATAATGGAGAGTAAGTATGCACTATGATTCTTAACCCTTTCGCTCCTACAGCGCCCGAAACCGGCCGTAAAAATTCTACTCGTCTAAAAAATTACTTCTTCCTAAAAAAGGAGAACTCAAACTCAACTTTGGTACCAAAGTAAACTCTAGTAAATGAGTCAAGTTTTGAAAATCAAACATTGTGAAACAACTGGCGATTTCTGCAGAAATTCGTCATTTCAAGGCAAGGAAAGGAAAAAATCACCATTTTGGGCTCAATTTTCATCCTTGAAAATCACACATTTTGGACCTCAATTTTTCTCAACAAATTATCCTTTCCTGCACACGAAACGGCATTAACAACCAAATTCAGTCCTAGTCTTGTGTTCTCATGGACTTTTTGGCTTTCTTTTCCTTTCACGGACACAGCTGCGGCTGATTCATTGTGGCCATTTTGCAAGCACGTGTTTTGGGACTTTTACGACCTAAATGCATTCTGGGTAATTCAGCTCCTACGCGACAGCCACAGCCCTTCCCTCCATCTTTTACAGTTTTTAGTAAAGTCTCGAGCCCCCTCGGAATTCTGCCCAAATTTCGCGCTTGCTGTGTTCCTCAATCGTCACAACTCCCAAAAAATGCCATGGCAGGTCCGAGAAATTGCCCTTGGACGAGCTTCAAAGCACACTTCGTCTTGGCGCCACTCAAAATTCACCCAGTCAAAGCTACGAGTCAAAATGCCTACGAAGTGTTACACCTTGACGAATTCTTACGGCAAGTAAGCTCTCTGCTACTTCCAGGCTTAATGATGCCCAGCCAGTAGGAACCAAAGGCGAAAAAAGGCTCGAAAATTCACAGAAATCCAAGTTTTCTGGACTTTCAAACGCCAACATCACTCGACCAAAAACGCTACCGCTTCAAACTGGTTTCAACCGGTTAACTTGAGCCCTCAATAGTACAAAACAGCAGAAGTTTCTATGGTTACTCCAGTAAGCAGGCGAAAAAATACACAAATCGATTATGACCTCAAAATCGCGTAAAAACCTCAAAAATCCCCAGTAGCGAAAGGGTTAAGGTATCCTCCAATAATTAAAGGAAGCAGGTGACCAGAACAGACAGTTTTTAAGTTCTTAGCATCAGCATTCTCATTCTCTGATTGGCTAACTTGTAAAAAAAAAATATTTTTTTTGGGGGGGGGGGGGGGGGCACAGTAGCATGTGTGCCACAGTAGCTATTAAAGTATAAAATTAAACTTAATACATTATTGAACTTTGTTTGTTGCAGTTTGTTAGCATCAGGTTCAGATGATCTTACAGCCATTATTTGGGATCCATTTCGGAAGAGAAAAATATGTTCATTGAGTACTGGACACACTGGGAATATATTTTCTGTCAAGGTAAATTATTACATCTTTGACTAACAGATGTTTTACTTGTCTTGCCTTTATGTCATTAAGGGAGTTGTTTCATGCTGGGCTGACAGAGAATGGGGTGATTGAAGACCAGATTTTGTTTCACGGCTTTGGCTTCATATTTGTTGGCTCAGGGTGCAGTGACATTATAAGGTCTTTGGTCTTATATATAGAGAGCGATAACACTTACACCATGAAATAACTTATTAACTAAATAGAGACAAATAGTAGCAAAACCCTTTGTATTCTATTGTTTCATTAGTACTATTTGTACTTTTTAGTTAGTACTTGTTTCACGGTCTTAGTGTTATCGCTCTCTCTATATTTCTTATAATTATGGGCATTAGCCATCAAATATAAGATCAAAGACCTTCTCTCCCTGCATCACTGTTGACAAAAGTAATACAGTTTTGATAATCCACTAATGCCTTTAAAACCTATAATATTGTATATAGTTAGTTGTACAAATATATATTGATCACAATACTATGTATTTATTAACTAAGTGGGAAGGCCAGGTGGAAAAATATTTGGCTCTGGGTCATTCTGTACAAATGACCAAGAGCCAATTGAAATATTTTACCATCCAGTGCTACCAAACTCAGTCAATATGCATTTTATCATATGATCTGATTTTTCTGTTATAAAAAGTGTTAAAAACTCTGTAATACAAATAAATTATCGCATGTGGAAATGAGCAGAACCAGATAGGTTTTTACAACCTGGTCACACAAAGCCATACAGCCCCATCATGTCAACTTTTCCAAAGGTTTTATTAAGAGCATGCAAGCAGAGCTATATGGGTCATACTAAGAGATTATTAACTGAGCGCAAGGTCTGTACAGGGAAATATCAGACCAAGTTCTTGACAGTACGGACCGAGTGCAGAGAGATCTGTACAAAAAGACCGAGGTCTGATAATATTTTCCCATACAGACTGAGCAAATGAGGTTAATAACTTATTTATTATATGCAGGCTTTGGGAAGTCCCACTAAAACAATTGCCAAATACAAACTTTTCTTTTCATCTGGGACAGCGGTCCTGATATGGCAAAATACAGACCATGCATTAGCCAATCAGAATGCAGGAAATTATCTAGCCATATAATAATAGATATTATAAAAGTATCTTAGATATTATAAAAGTATCCTGATTCAACTTCTGTTTTCTAGTTTATACCATGTACTGGTGATTCTACTGTTGCAACTGCAGCAGCAGATTCCAAGGTGCGCATTCACAGCATTGAAACAGAGGAGACGAAGCAAGTTTTTCATTGCCATATAGGGCGTGTCAAGAGACTTGCCATCAAACCTAATTCCCCCGATGTTTTATTTAGTGCTTCTGAAGATGGAACAGTGAGGTAAACAGTGTAACTTTAATAATTGCACTTTTATCTTGAGAAAACACTTTGTCAGAGTTACAGTGGCTCAACATTTGGTTACTGGACCTGCAGCTGAGAGGTCACAAGTTTGAGTCCTGGTTGTAGATCACTGTGTTTGTGTCCTTGAGCAAGACATGTTGATCAACTTTTGCTTCAGTCTACTCAGCTGTGTAAATGAGTACCAGCATTGCTGGGGAAAAGTTGGGATGGGAGTGGCATCCACCCCTAAAGTGAAGTAAAGTAGATACCATATTTTGTCAATAACTCACGACAGTAATTTGAGTAAGTGATGAACTTGAGGTCGATGGTGCACATATTTTACTCCCCTCTCTCCATCAGTACTCCATTTTAAGGGTATTTAAAGCTACTTAAAGCTACACAGAAAGGAAAGAAGTTGAAACAAGGATGTGAGATCCGGGGATTGAACTCTGGACCTCTTGCACCAAAGGCCTCCCCTTGTGGTAGAAGCTTGCAAAAGAAGAGCCTAATGGCAATGGTTCTGACTACAGTTGACAAAACTTTAGTTTTACTACATGTAAATCAGGGTTTGGTCACTGCTAGACTCATACCGCCATTGATTATTGATTTCTTAACGTTTACTTATTTGCAATTATTATATTTCAGACAATTTGATTTGCGCCAATCTCATTCATGCAACTCAACAAGCAATACAAACTGCAAAAATGCTCTCATTAACCTCAATATCCATGTTGGAGCTATGGCTGAGGCGAAATGTATCTCTGTAAATCCACTACGTCCCGATTATTTTGCAATAGGATGTAATGATCCCTTTGTACGAGTCTACGACCATCGAATGCTTTCCACTCAAATATCCACCCAAGAACGAAAACAAACATCCACAACATGTAGCAATTTAGAAGAAGCTCGACTTCCAGAAGGCTGTGTTACATACTTTGCTCCTGGACACTTACCACCACGGTTGACCAAAGATTTTCCTCGTGAATTAAGACCATACGTGGCTACGTATGTTAACTTCAGCCCAGATGGCAATGAAGTGATAGCAAATCTTGGTGGAGAGCAAATATACTTGTTTGATATAAGAAAGCCTCCAAATGCTGTTGGCTATAAACAATTTAATGGAATCAATGGCACTAAGTCATTAGCTACAAATGGAGTTGTTAAAGATGTTATAGACAGTGTTTCTTCGGCAACGTGTATAAATCATCCTAATGGGACCACAAATGGGTTTACACTACCTACTGTTAATGGTAAAACACATATAATACATAAAGCTTCTAATGGACATAAGATATTAAATGGGACATCTTCTCTTTGCAAGGACTTACCTCCAAGGGCTTTAGAATTAAAAGCACAAGGAAATGATGCTTTTTGTAAGCAGCAATTTTGGAATGCTGTCAATTCATATAATGAGGCAATCAGTATAGCTCCGAACTCTGCCATTCTTTATGCTAATCGTGCTGCGGCATACATCAAGAGAGCATGGTAAGTTGAGTAGATATTACATTGAACTTTCTGAGATGGGCGCAAAGCTATCTATCTAACAGAAGCTATACTAACTATTAAAGCAGGTTGTATATTAAAGGTCTATGCTGTATTATCCCTTGCCATGCCACAGTGTTTTAATTGAATAAGACATCAATGCCCAGCATTATTGGAATGAAACAACAAACACTAACTGTATTTTTTAATTTTATTTTTATGCCAAAATGGTCTCAGTTTTGTGTCATTTGTTTGAAACCCTTCAACATTTACTGCTTTGTCCACACCATGCAGTTACCACCCTAATGTTTATCACAGTAGAACTAATCCATTGCATCACATTGTTCCTAACTCATGCATGACAAACCTCTAGAGGATTCCTTTTCTTTTGTTTTTACTCTTCAAACAATAATTCATGACTATCCCAAAGGAATAACGACGATAATCCGACTATCCAACTAGTTTCAAAACAAAAGCAAATCACTCCTCAGGAAGCTTGTCGCAGTGAATTGGGAAAAGATTGTGATGCGATCAATTAGGTCCATGAATTAATTAAATTTGCCCCACTGCAGAATGGAGTAGTTCCATAATATTGACTGTTTGTTCATTGGGCTACCTGTGATGATGGCTTACAGTTGAGTGTCTTAACATTGCAAAGAAGCAGAAACTATAACTTATGGAATCCGTACATGTCCAGTACTCTGACAAATTTATGCACACATGTAGCATTGTATTCTAATGCACTGTATTGTATTCTGCCATTCTAGAAAGTATTGATAAACTGTTGTTATGGTGATATAATACAATACAGTGCTATTCATAAATTTGTCAGAGTATTGGACAATCTTCATGGATCCTTTGAGGGCCGTATGTTAGACAACTGTAATAGGTTAATGGGCCTCCCTCCTTAAATAAAGTTATTGTATTGCATTGTATTGGAATCAGTCTAAAACTGTAATTGCATAAATACTCTACTAGATATCAACATATTCTTTGCTTTGCTGTAGGGATGGAGATATCTACGCTGCTCTGCGTGACTGCCACACTGCACTAGGATTAGACCCTAATCATACTAAAGCACATTTCAGACAGGCCCGGTGTCTGTATGAACTGCGTTGGTGTCAAGAGGCTCTTTCATGCTTGGATCACTTCAAGAAGAAATTTCCTGAACAGGCAGATGGGGCTGCAGCTAAAACATTGGAGAGGGACATCAAGGCTGCTGCTTTTGCCGAGACAGAAGGTGGGTGTATCATGATCCACTTTCCTTGGTTAATTTCAATGTTAATTTCAACCTTTTGTTCCTCTTAGAACATGAAGAAAACAGCTCTTCTGGAAGCAATCAATCAGAGAAAAGCACTCCACGACGTCGACGTAGAAGACTAAGTGTCATTTCTGACCAGGAAAGAATTCTACGTGGTTCTAGTTACGACTATAGCAAACGTTTTTGCGGGCATTGTAACACTACAACAGACATCAAAGAAGCTAATTTCTTTGGCAGCAATGGACAATATATAGTAGCTGGCAGTGATGATGGCTCATTTTTTATGTGGAACAAAGAGACCACAAATCTTATTAGAGTTCTTAAAGGAGATGACTCTATCGTCAACTGCCTACAGCCACACCCATCTGTTTGTGTCTTGGCTACTAGTGGGATTGATCCCGTAATTCGATTATGGAGCCCCAGAGCTGTTGATGGAAGAGCCCAAGACAGGCAGGTTGAAGAAGTTGAGGCAGCGGCTCGTGCAAACCAAAAACGCATGAATGCTGACCCCTTAGAGATTATGCTAATGAATATGGGTTATAGAACCAGGTTTTCTACTATTGATGGCAGTGATGATGAAGAAGGGGATGATGGACCTGTCCATTGCCGCACTGCATAATTAAGGGAACTTATGCTGAGCTTAATCTACACTGTCAGTGTCTTCCAAACCCCAGTTGCACAGTGAATGGATAGTACAGTACTGCCCTCTAGATTAGGACATTTTCCAGTCAGCCAGGGCGACCAGTTAGTAACTAAACTGGTACACCTCAATTCTTAGAACTGGATCCAATCAATGCTAAGAGCTCACATGTACCTAAATAAATAAATAATAAATAAATAATCTTCTACAGCAGATCCACATAGTGGGTATTCTTCTGCTGGCACTCACACTTACTACCTCTACATTTTTTTGTACCATTTAAGAACTGGCCATTCTGTCTGGCTGTTCCACTACACATAAATGGAAAATACCCTTTGGGATAGATGGTCAACATCCTAAGATAAATAATAATAAATTATCAATGTTATTTTTCAACAAATGTTTCTAATAAGGATTAATTCACACTGTTATTGGATAGCACTATCCACTTTTTGTGCAACCACTCTATCCATGTAACTAACTTTTGTGTATTTCTTGCCCCCTACTAGAATAATAAACTGCAAAGCAGAATTGATGTGCCCCAAAGCAAATATTGAATCCAAGCTGTAAGGCAGACACTTGCATAATGCCTCAGACACAGACACCTCCCTAAGGTGGACGCTTCGTGAACCCCTCTCCCTTTCCCCCTGCCATCTTTCCTTCTTCCTCTCATTCAATCTGCACTCATATCTGAATTTCAAAAGTTACTGAATTTATAAATTGCATTGAGTGGCAAAAACAAACCTTCCCTCTTTCCCTCCCTCCCTCCCTCCCCTCCCCTCCCTTCCCTCCCTTCCTTCCTTCCTTCCTCTCTGCAATGGCTCTGAATCATATTTTTTGGGATCTACATGCATGTAAGAAAGGTATCCACTGTGTCTGATTCAAATTCATGGTGTAGATTTTGCTCAGTTTAAGCTTATAATACTGCATGGTCAGTGATTAAAGGATTGGAGTAACAATGTACATTACATTTATGTAGTTAGATATTAGAGTTCCTCATAGCAGGGGTGGATGCCAGGGGGGTGGAGTGAGTGGCTAGGCACCCTCCATTTTGCAGCAAAATTAACAACAATTTTAAATCTTTCCCTTAATTGCAACATTTTTGTGAGACATATCCATGTTGTCTGCCCCCCTTCAGAATTCCAGGATCCACCCTTGCATAGTACATAGTATAAACAACCCCACCCCCCTAAGGAAGGGATGCTTCCCACCCCAACACTCTTAATATTCAAACTTTGTAGTTCTCAAAGTTCTCTTCTAAGAGAGATATAGAGAGGGCCTAGTGTTCAGGCTTAAAGAACCTATTTTTGGTAAATTAGAAAATCTTCCATTCAATGTCAAAAAATTGCTTTTTTCTGCAGAACTGGTACCTGGGTACCAGAGCTTTGGGTTCTATTACATTTGCCTCCATGGATGATTTCTAATATTGTAAATGAAGTGAAGGGCTACCTGTGAAAATGACCTAAGTGACTTTTTATGGATGTTCAGACACTGATATTTGGGAATAGGAAAGTTAATTGATATCATTTTATACCATTGAAAACATCAACAAAAAAGTCACTTAGGCCACTTTCATTTGCATCCCTTCAAATGCAGAGTGTGCTAAAGCTCTGTTATCCAGGACATCTTATCTTAAAATGAAAGGTAAATTATTTCACAAATTCATTGTAAAAATAAATTAATTCAGAAGCTTGCATGAGGAAAGTAAAAAAGCTTTCAATGTTGAGTGACTTTTGACTGGAAACTTGTCCTATGTTTACTAGTCTGTGAGCCGGCAATTTCTGGGAAAACATGTTGAAGTAAACAATGGAGCTAACAACAAATTTATAACAATTTGTGTACACACAGTTCCCATACATCTGGCTAACCTACTGTACAAATTTTGATGTTTTTTCTTTACTTAAACCTTGTTACAAAGAGGTTGGTATTTTTGTTACCAGGTATGTTTTTTCCTCCAAACAGTCTTTGGTAAATTAGGAATTTAAGAATTAATCATATCAGGCCATTTTCACTTGGTATTTTGGTAATTTCAAAATCTTACTTAAGAAATAAAAAACTGTTTTTTGTGTTATATAGCCAGTTCAAAACACATGGTGTCGAGAGAACACGAGAGAGTGTAGTTGAGATCACAGCTCTCAAGTGTCCTCCCAACATCACAAGTGTTTTGATCAGGCTATCCAACATGGAAAAACAATTTTTACTTCTTTTATAAAATAACAAGCACACAAATTTACAAAGAAATATTTGAAACGGTGATGTGAGTGTGTTTGATACTCTCATCAAGCACAGTTTTTGCCAATTGGAGCATGCGTTATATAATAGTTATTTTATAATGCAGCATTATATATGATGTTGGACTTGGAATATTGACTCCGTTTGGTGATTTTAAGGATTTTCATTGTGGTATTTCCTCGATTTTTGTTGTGGTCCCCCCCCCCCCCCCCACATCTTTCACTCCTCCTCCTGTAGCCAATAGCTATAGCCTCCTTTAATTGTCAATTGGGACTGTCACAAACCATTACCCCTTGACAGCCCTTGGCTGCAGGAGATTTTGTTATTTTTTGTTATAGTGGGACCTTTTAAACCTAATAGACCTCTTTATCTTCATTGTTTGTGTACCCATTTCAGACCACATGATGTCACTCTTGGAAATTAATTCTTTCATATGAAAATGTTTTAACATGTTCATCATAAAAGAGCAATTCTCAAGGGAATGTCACGTGGTCTGAAATGGGCAATTTGCATACAAAGCTAAAGAAGTCAATTGCCCATTCTAATCAGAAGCAATTTGGGTTTAGCAAGTGGATTCAGTGATTGGATGACCACCTTTTTTGTGACTAATATATCATAGTGGGAAACCTAATATAACAAAATTAAAGCAGTACTTTATTGAAGAGTAAAATGGAAAGACTAGATTTAGTCATTCGTTTATTTTGTTTGTTAATCAACCAGTAACCATGATTATATGGGGGTTATTCCCATATAATTACTATACGGGGATGATCCGCTGAACAGGGTATGGTTTTTCGAGTTCCCTGTCATAAACAGGGTATCCTTTTTGCAATTTTTTGAGCTTCTTGTCATTTTCAGGGTAGCAGCTTTCTCGTCAACCTTAGTCGTTAGCTAGCCACAATGGCAACGATCTGTCTAGAAGCTTTATTTATCGTTGTTCGATCACGATCGCAACAAACTCGTTATGAAACTCATTTACATTACAAACAAATAAGTACATTACATTCTGCAATTATTATACTTTGTCATAAACAGGGTATGGTATTTTGAGTTTTTCTGTCATAAACAGGGTAACCGTTTTAGGATCCCAGCGGAACATCCCCACCCAAATCCTGGTCAAGTACCTCCCCGGGGAATTATTCATGACTGGTAATAATGTACAAGAGCTCTGGAATAAGCTGGATGGTCTGGACAACAGGTCTGTATAACGCAGTTGCTGAGCAAATGGTAAAAATCCTGTTCTCCTCATCATGTACTTTATGACTAGTGTAACTGATTAGAGCATAATCACTGTGAAGTACTTTGTATTATTTGATAATATTTAGCATATAAAAGTATTTATAAACCAACAGCAGCCTATTGTTTTGTTTTCCAATTTATCGTTAACCAAACTACGTACTGCATGCATGGAATTGTTTAGCTGGACAGAAACCAAAATAGCATCAAAACCTCGAGTTATCAGAGTCTGGCATTTCAAGTAACAAGTGAAATTTTATCTGAAGATATTTCTAGTGTAAATGAATTTTAATTTGTACACTCTGGCTGTCCTGTCCAGTCAAAAACTTTGTTAGGGTCCAGTTTCCAGCTATACTAGTACACAAACACTTGGCAATTTATCAATCCTTTTTGTTATTCTTTCACACTGTCTGTAATAATATCCAATTTAATTGTAGTAAGTGACTAGTATTCCATAATTTTCTTGATTGCTTCAAAACATCGCCATTTATCAGGTAAATAAAATGGTTCCAGTATATGAGGGAAGGGAGTGTCCCAGCCACACACACGGGCGATGGGCGCCTCAAGGGAAAGGAAGCAGTGTTCCTGTAAGATAAAGAAATCGCATTAATTGTTATTTGCCATTCCAAAGTTAACACTTGTGTAGCATCATGAAACTATTTTGGGAATGCCATTTCTCTTTAAGTGGCAATAAATTATTTGTTAACATCTCCTATTACAATGCAAACCCCAAAAGTATGACCAGCTACAATGTATATTCACATTATTTATAAAGACCAATTTTATTATCTAATCAGCGTCCAAGGATTCTCTTCTCTTACCTCTATCTGAGCGCTAATTGGAGGATGGTGAGACAGAAGTATGCAAATACATTAACACTGGTCACAGTTTTAAGCTTTGCATTGTTATCATATTTTTCTTTATTTAGCATGATTTTCTCAAATTTTTAGATGAATTTTGAAAAGCACAGCCCTAAAACAGTCTGATTATTAAATAAATGTAATTTCTCAAAGGAATGATGAAAATTAATATTAATTTAAATGCATAAAGTTGGAGCTTAATACCTGAACAGTGCTTGCAATTTCTCCTCCAAAACCACCAGTGTGACAAGCTTCATGAGCAACTAACAGTCTACCAGTCTTTAGAACTGACTATGGAAAAGACAAAAAAAGAATACTTGAATACTATCACCATGACAACTGAATGTCGGCAATGTGGTTGCTATGACAGCTACTGTTACTGTTTGTTTCTATGGTAATTCTTGTCAAATACTCTATCACCAGTATTATTAGAAATATTTCATGGAAAATCCAGTGAAAGCATCATGTACTTGCAAAATTTTGTCTGCAAACATGGTATGACGGCAGTAAGTCTAGACCATTCCATCTGAAGCATTAGAATTATGCATACCACATTGTACTTGATACATGTCATTTATTTCCATCATTACCATAGAAACAGTGTTCCATTGCTATGGTAACATTGTTGCCATGTCATTATCTCATCATGTTACCATGACAACAACATTTCATTGCTATGGTAACATTGTTGCCATGTCATTATCTCATCATGTTACCATGACAACAACATCACCACGGTAACAATGCATGCAAGGAATTACCTTAATAACTGTCTCTTTATCCCATGGTAGAATGGTTTGTAAGTCAATAAGTTCACAACTGACACCCAGTTGGTCCTGAGCTAGCTTGCATACTTCACGTAAAACATGGACTTGAGTACCCCACCCAACTAGTGTTAGATCAGAACCTGGAATTATCAACATTAATATCAAATATCATTATCGTCATCTCATTATTATCAATGGTAGTATCATCATCACCACAATCGTGAGGTATAGGCATGGTTACAGCAAGAATTTTGAATGTTTTTATAGACATCATGGTACAAACACCATTGAGGAATAGTGTGGCCCATAGCACGCAGAAACAAGCAAGGTTCTAGCACACTCACTCAAATCCCCAAAGCCCCATCATGTGACTTTTTCCAAAGGAAAATTTTAAAGGAGTTTTATTAAGGACATGCGAGGAAGGCCATACAGGTCATATGGATAATCCATTTTCAATATCAACAATTTACCTTTCTGTAAAACTTCAGCTTCAGATAAGGGCAATGTATAGTCTCCAACGGGAACTTCTTCAACTGTATCAAAAATGGGTTAAGCATTAGACTCATTAAGGAATGAAGATTGCATGGTAATGGGACAGAAACATGTTAGATATACTTTTCAGAAAAAGATCCAATTATTGTCAAAGCACATGGGATTCAGTGTGTTTTCCTAAGACACACAGCCAGCCCAATTATATGATGCTAGATGGCTCTGTTTGACAAGATTGCATGAGATGGGCCAATACCACATTTAATTTAGAAATCAAACTGCTTATGCATTGTTAGCAAAGCTGCTGTCCTTTTGCAGCTCACTAAACTGGCTCATCTGCTCAATGTGATTATAGGAAATTTTCACCCTGTCCACTTATCTTGGTTTACCAGGCTGGCCCACTAGTTCCCTTATAACCACATTGACCAAATTCTGTATGCTTTGGAGAAAAGCAAGGATCTCGGCTAACCTAGCCGGCCCACTCAATCATAATAATATAATAATAATAATGACTTTATTTAAAAACTGCATAAAATGGACAGCCTACCCCCTATAATCAGGTCAAAGTTTACCCTACTGTCATAGAATTCAAGGTATCACATTGAAAATGTTACCTGACTGTCTGTAGAGAATTTTGGGTTCAAAGAATATAACTGGATTAGGATCTCTAATCGATGCTAGTAAAAGACCTTTGGCCTGGATGGGACCACGTGGAATAACAACCTACGGAAAAAAAAAAGAATGATGTGGATAATATTGATTATGATTGCAGATAATATACAAATTGTGGAGGGGAGAGGTGGCCATTAAAAAAAATTACAGAGTTTGCATGGAAGAAAATTGGAAGCTCCAGGGGGGTAGAAGAGGTTGTTTTACAAATTCCAGGTGGAATATGGATATTTTTGAAAGCACATAGTGAGAATAGTGATGATGATGATGATGATAATGATGATGATGATGATGATGATACCTTCAATCCAGGTACATGTGCAAAGAAGCTTTCATTAGATTGCGAGTGATAATGAGCTCCATGTCCAACAGCACCACAGGGAGCCCGCACAGTTAAACCACCACAATCAAATAGATTTCCAGAACGATAACGAAACTTGGCAGCTTCATTAACCAACTGAAAACAAAAGTATGTGCCTTAGTGAGAGATTTCACAATACATGTATAAAGTAGACAATGTTTTAATAAATAAATAATTAAATAATATTGAGTGTTGTTGTACGTGGGTGTCATTATTTAATGTCCAAGTTGTTACTTCCACGTAAATGGATTTTTATTTTCCAAGCTTTCAGGTCCCTGGCCCATCTTCAGAGAAAGAATGGATTTTTAAATTAAATAAATAGATCAATATATATATAAACAAATGAGTGAGTGAGTGAAATAGTGGGTGAGCAGATCGAGAGAGTGAGTGATTCAATGAATAAATAAATAGTCTTAATTTAAGGAGGGTACAAGATCATATCAAACTGTGGATATATAAATATTAATACTAAATATACTAGTATATACTAAATATTGGAAACAACCATAACATAAATAATTTAAGAATCCCAACTGGTCAGGAGGCACACCAGTTGCCAAGTTGAATTTGAACAAATACAACCTTAGCTAATAGCCAGAGCAGGACTTGGGCTCAAAACCACCTGATTACAAGACCAAGGCTATGAACACTCAACAACAATACTGCCTCTTTGGATGGATGTTCAGATCATTTTCAAGTCAAAAAGCTGAAAAAACTATGAATGCATTTATAAACATAAAAAGTCACTAGGAACAATAATCAATGTCTTACTTGATCAAAAGCAGGTAAAATATAATCAGCAAACTGAATCTCGGCAATGGCTGTTGCTCCAGCAGCTGCTAGTCCAATACCAAAACCCACAATGCCTTGCTCACTTAGAGGAGTGTTAAACACTCTATCTTTGCCTGAATGTTAAAATGACAACATAGGAACAATAGAGTGATTTCACTATTACACCCAATTTCAAAATTACGCGACCTAGTGGTGATGGCTTGTCTGGATTTTAAGCTTCTGTCAATCAAATTGTAACAACTAGAGCTTGTAAAATTTTTATTAGCTTTCTAAATTCAGAAACAAAACAAACTTGAATTTATTGACAGAACATTTAGTATTTTCCGACTTTTGATGTAAATTTAAGCTTGCTTCAGGGAGAACGAATAGTCGGAGATTTGATTGACGGTAGTCAAAACACTGAAAAGCCATTCAAGTGTCGTCTGCAAAGGTCGCGTAATTTTGAAAATAGGTGTAATAATACAAATACACTGCAGACCAGCCACTCACTAGCTCAGTTAGTCAAGTAATATCATTTTGGACCATTTGTGAAAATTTGAAAAAAGTCACTTAAGCCATTGTCATGGGTACCCCTTCCATTATCGACACTGTAAAGCTGCCAAGTGTTGACCCATGTGGTGCTCAAGCCCCAAACTCCTTCACTCACATACTCAACGCTACATGTATAATGTAACACTAAACTTCTGAAGTGCAGTGTTGCCTCGAGTATGTTTTGTCCCACTTTGAGTCTCCTTCCCCCCCCCCCCCCCCCCCTCAAACTGAGCGTGAAAATCGACCCAATTGTAAGGAAAAAATCTTGATCTCCAGATACAAAAGCCTTGGGGGTTGACAGCTATGTACTTACCAAATTTTTCTCTCAATCCAACAGTACATCGAAAGACACCACCAAAAGCCACATCCTCACCAAAAATGACTGTCATAAAATAACAAACATAGAATAAAATAATAGCCAGAATGCACAAGGATACAAGAGCAATAGAAGAATTTTCATATGAGTATGAAATGGACTGTGCTGTGCCATGACCATATCATTTCAATGATGTTTTTAAAAGCAGTGGAAATTCCTGCCGTAACCACACCATGACCATACCATTTTCACAGTCATACAAAATCTGTTCTACATAATTTCCAGTAATACAGTTTGTCAATAGAACCAAATTACAGCACCAAGGATCTACTATAAAGAGTACTGTATGTTTTGTTATTTAACTTGAAACATTCAAAATTGTTTTTTGATCAGATTCCAATTTCTCACTTGATATTCAACTATATTAAAAGAACTGTGAGAATTTAAAATTTGATTAGAAGTCACTTGTTTTATTATATTCTATGTACAAGTCTTTACGATAAGTTATACCTGCAGTAGGGTCCGTCTCAAGTGCAATATCCATTGCATTAGTTAAGGCCTGAAATAAGTTAATCTTCTTTGTCTCTCCTAAAATGTCCACAGAAATCAATTTTAGACTGCTGATATAGAATACATATAATTATATAATTATTATATAATTATACTGCATTGACCACATTGTAGCACTGAGGCTGCCCTGTTCTCGCAAAGAAAGAATTCGTCGAAAGGCATAACAGAGTTGGTACGTATGTTCATTGGAAGCTCTGCAAACACTACGGCACGAATTCTGTATATATATAACAGAATTATATATATATAATTATACATATATATTATAGCCCACTTGGAGTAAATTCAGGGTCTGACCTATACCTTTTGCATGAAACGTAAATGTCCTATTTATTTTGATGTCAAACGTGATTTAAGGTCTAAAACCTTTTTGCGTCCATGTGAAAGCAACTTTTGGTTTGATTTTATTTTTATTTTTTTGTGAATGTGAAAGAAATTTTTTTTTTAAATGATTAAAATCATCCGTGATGCGTGAAAAGACCAAATATTTTCAAGTGATTTCATTTTGCAAAGGGCTATAGGGGACCCTGTAAATTTGCTGTATATGTCCAATATTTAGGTTGCACTAGCAAAGCTCACTTTTAGATTGAAATCTGTCATCAAATCACATTATGAAGAATTCAAATTTTCAAGTTTGCAAAAACTTTTCAAAGAAGCCCTTAGCATATGGGGATTTTTGGGGAAATTTTTGAGCTAAAAATAGGAAATTAAATTCCCCAAATTCAACACGTATAAATAACTTTCTGATAGGACTGTAATTATTAAAAATAAGAAACAATCACTTCTTTTTGAACAGACGTAATCCCAGACACCCTCTTCGATTCACAGGTCAGTCAACTTACCAAGAGCCGGGTCAGGCTTTTCTGGGACAAACGCAAAAGAAGTAGCACATCGTTTGAAAGCCATAGAGTTTCTTGATGTTTTGAACCATATCGATCCAAACGTCCTACACCTGGAAGCCACAGATTTTGAGGTAAAAAATTGTTGAATTCGACACGTTGTGGCCGCCATTTTGGATCAAAGAGGTTAGTGGTTACCAGTGCTACACGGTATGATATTACCACAGGAACACTAAATACTAGAAATACATGCATGGCGAAGATAGTGCGAGGGATGTTTTTGTTCTATTTTCTTTCTGTCCTCCTTTCCTCATTTCGTCCTTTATTTGTAAGGAACATATGTTTGTATTATTTGTAATATTTGTATAATTTATTTAATCTTCATTTTGAGGGTCGTATGTTAGAAAACTGTAACAGGTTAATGCGTCTCCCTCCTTAAATAAAGTTATTGTATTGTATTGTATTGTATTGTATTGTATTGTATTGTATTGTATTGTATTGTATTGTATTGTATTGTATTGTATTGTATTGTATTGTATTGTATTGTATTGTATTGTATTGTAGTTTGTATTTCCTCCTTTCTTTCTTTCTTTCTTTCTTTTTTTTTTTTTTTTTTCCTTCCTTCCCTCCTTCCTTCCTTCCTTCCTTCCTTCCTTCCTTCCTTCCTTCCCGTCTTTCTTCAGTTTTTTCTCTCTTATTGTATCGATTGGCATTGCTAAGGTGAGGGAGGGGGTTTGGGGTCGAGATTGGAACACCATAGTATTAAATTCTTCTGTCCAGGACTTTCCAGTCAAAAACCTTCATCAATATTTTTCCGTGACCTAAGGTAAATAGAGGGAAAATCTGATACCAGGAGCCCATGGTGGTTTTGTTACGAAATGATAGATGTCAGAACACGCAAGGACATATGCGGACGACACTACGTACGTAACTATAACGTAACGGCTGTACGTAAATGCAGATATATAGGAAGCAATCTTATACTTTAAATATTTTTGGTTTTTGACATTGATATGGAACCGCAAAGAGTGCAAAAAAAAGGAACAATAATAAAGCGACTAGAATTATGCAGAATAGTCAAAATACAAGGAAATGATGAATATAAAAGCAATAAAAAAGAATACAAAAGTTCCATGCAAAATATCTCTTTCGCCGCGCGACGTGTTGACCTAGATGGACGGGATTCCTTTGGTGTCCACAGGAAATCCAACCTTGACCTAGAATGTTTTTTTATTGACCGGAAGTCTAGAGGCTGTAATTAACTTTTACTTCAAGGAGGTTCAATCATATTTAGAACATTCGTGGTAAAAATATCATGAACATTATTTTTTGATTCTTAAAAATCCGTTTATTCTATTTTTTGTTGGGCCTCTCACTTTTATACCAAGTCAGATCACTAAATTTCTTAACTCACTGACATTGTGTGCCGGCATTACGACATTTGATTTTCTAGTTTGTCAGGACTCATTCCACTGATGACTCAGCGTCTTTCGATACTCAACGTCATGAAAATGTCAAATAAATTCTAACGTTTATATCGGCGACATTTTCTTTCAGCGAGCTTCATAACCAGTTTCACCAGTTTTTAGTAAACAAGTATTAAGCTTTTTCAGTGATGCTTCATTTTTGCGCTCTTTCTTTTTAGCGTTTTCAGTGCGTTTCAGACAAGGAGAACAAGGAAAAAACAAACTTATGGCATGTCGCCAGCCGGATGCGCAGCTATTTGACCTCGGTACGTGACTATAGGCATCGTACGATGTGCTTGAATTCTTACTGAAAATCGAAGATCAAGAGGGTAAAATCATCGAACAGGAAGGGTGAATTATTATGTACTCTAATAGTAGACCTTGATAATGAGATTGCAAATGACTGAAATGGAGGGCTTAGACACGATCTTGAGTAACAGCAATATGGTGTGAGAGGAAAAGCTGAAAGACTGACAGAAATAATGATTTTTAAGTTGAAAGGAAACTATTCAAAGGAGGGTAAACATGCACTTTAATTGTACTGAATTATTTTTTTGAAAATAACAATAGGCTGACGGTCACACCAGAACCGTTTAACCAATAGGAAACTGACATTCTTAACAAATATTACGAACATTGCACCCATTGTTAACTGAAATAGTATAAATATCACTAGTTTGATCTCACGAGCTCCGATCCCGCGAAACTATATTCAGCCCCTGGCCAGGAGCCGATAGGAAGATAAACAGTGCCAAATAAGGATAAAAACCACCAACTTTAAGTTGGTTATGACTCGGGGTCAAAAATATGAAGTGCTAATTTCATTATATTTTTTCCCGTTTGCGGTTTCTAAGACTGTAATGCATGATGGGATCGGAAATGCAAAAATTAGTTGAGCGATGGTGGGAAATGTAAAATCACTTGAATTCGGATAATCTGAATCGAGCTAAATTTGATATTGTATTTGATATTGGTTCATTTTAAAGCTAAGAATAGAGGACTAATTCAAATTCAGCTTCCTTTAAGCTACAGATAATTAAAATTTTCATAGTTTTCAGTGAGTCTGTTATATTGTGATGACTGCACGCAACATCAGAGAGAGGGTACAGCACTTAAAAATATCACTTTACAGCAAGATAACTCGGCCTACAAAAAACAGAAAGCAGTAAAAACTCTTAATTACGAGGAAAATTCTATATTTAGGTGAAATAAAAGTTAATTTTAACCGTGACGCAAAGGAAAATGAGTTCAATTAAAGCTGGTTCTGCACTACTGACAAAATGTGGTGAAGTCAGTCGTCATTCATGATGCGCCATTTTAGCCATCAAACATTCGATTTTTTCGACCAATTGAATCAAGTGTCGCAAAAAAACCCTTCAAAATCAGCCAGCGAAAAGTTCCCGTGTTGAGCTGTATGTTGTTGTTCTTTAATTTTTTTTTTTTTTTTAATCTCGAAGTAGCGTATCAGTTTGAGCGGAACAAAACAAGGAGCGCTTTCTCTATCAAAGTTGTTTTCAAAAGAATTATCTCCCGCTAGTACTAGATAATTGCGTGCTGGGAATAATAAGATGCATTTGAACTTATTATCCTTTCTCGTCATTCCACCTACTTTGCCGTGACGAACCCATTGTGACGCTCTGCCAGAAAAATAAATAAATTCGTTTCAGTTCATGAGAACTATTACCAATTAATTGGATTTGAGGGGGTGGGGGTGGGGGTGGGAGTGTAGGTGTGTTCAAAACAAGAACGTCATAAAACGTTATAATTCTTTTGAAAACAAGTTTGCAGTGCAGTAGATAGAGAAAGTGCTCCAAAAATTGACCCCAACCATACTAACGTGATCTTGTTTTGTTCCGCTCAAACTGACACGCTACCTCGAGACAAAAAATAAAAAGAAAGAAAGAAAGAAATTAAAGAACAACAACATACAGCTTAACACGGGAAGTTTTCGCTGGCTGATTTTGAAGGGGTTTTTTTTTTTTGCGACACTTGATTCAATTGGTCGGAAAAATCGAATGTTTGATGGCTAAAAGGGCATCGTTAATGACGACTGACTTCTCTACACTTTGGCAGTAGTGCAGAACCAGCTTTATAACTAAATGAATTGAACTCATTTTTCTTTTGCGTTACGGTTAAAATTAACTTTTATTTCACCTGAATATAGAATTTTCCTCGAAATTAAGAGTTTTAACTGCTCTCTGCTTTTTGTAGGCCGACTTATCTTGCTGTAAAGTGATATTTTTAAGTGCTGTACCCATAACTCCTCTCTCTGATGTTGCGTGCAGTCATCACAAAACTGAACAGACTCACTGAAAACTATGAAAATTTTAATTATCTGTAGCTTAAAGGAAGCTGAATTTGAATTAGTCCTCTATTCTTAGCTTTAAAATGAAGCAATATCAAATACAATATCAAATTTAGCTCGATTCAGATTATCCGAATTCAAGTATATAATTTTACATTTCCCACCATGCATTGCAGTCAACTAATTTTTACATTTCCCATCATACATTACGGTCTCAGAAACCGCAAACGGGAAAAATATAATGAAATTTTGACTAACTTTGACGCGTGATATTTTCCCATCTGGGGTGCCTTCGATTTAAATCATTATCCACAGCGCACTAGCGCACGGTAGGTAGACTGCTTATATCCCACTATTTCGTTAGTTGAACATAATTTTGAAGAACGAGATCGCCAACGAAATGTTCCATGTCAACAAAAAATTTTGCTATCGATATGAATTAAATTTGAAACCAAAAACACTGACATGCGCAGACAAATTGTATACATGTTCGCCGTTATTATACTTGAGGCATAACCCGCGCCCTACGTTGACTTGCTACCATGTTTATATCAGCTGGACGATAGAGACTTGGCTCACTCAAAAAACTCACTTATTTATGTCTCTATACTGTGATGTAAACACGATGGAAGATGTAGAGCACTCGAAAAGCAAGAGAAACACTCGGCTACGCTTGCCTTTCTCTTGCTCTACATCTTCCATCGTGTTTATATCACAGTACAGAGACATGCGCGCGCGTTTTACATTGCTGAGATATACATTGTATATTACCGGTAACTACAGTATTGCATGTATTGAAATGCATCCTTTTGGCAATCCTGCAATATCGAAATTTGTGTATAAATAGTTAAATTGCACACAATCTACATAGATCTCTGTTTAGCAATTCAAAATTCCACGATATAACACTCGGTACGTTAAAAAACTGCAGAATAAATTAAACTGTCGACAGGATTTTCGCAGTCAGTACGTATACGATAAATACTACTTTCGTAGACGATAAAGTTACAAAATGGATAAATTGAGTGGCTAAAAAGCTCATAGCTTGCCCGCATTCTTAACAGTTGTCACGCTCAAGCACCGGGCGGCGCCCCTCGTTCTTGGCCCTCCACACGGAAACTGTATCTGCAATCAATTGTTTTTCATTCAGCTTTTCAGCTGAAGACAATTGACAGAAAACTTAGACAGTCTGTTTATAACCCTCTCAAGAACGACGGAAGCCAATTGTGGCTCTCGTCTTCATTTTATAGTATGAATGATAAGAAATGACTTCCTTGATTTAGAGTTGGTTATCAAAATTGGCGTTATTGATATGATTTATATATATAGGAGAGCTAGATAGAGATAGGAAACTTTACTGCATGCCTGAAATGAGTTTGCTGTCAGTTATATATTGAATTATAAAGTTTGATGAAGAGGATTGCGAGGCTTTCAGTTGTCGACAATCATGTCTGACAATTATTAATCTAGCTGCAGAGCTATTGACATATTCTTGTTCAAAGAGACTTGAGAGTTGATGGATCGATACTTATGTAAGCGTCAAAAGTAAAAAATAGCCGGCCTTTGGCTAGACAAACAACATTTTAGTGAAGATTCCAGTGTAAGCCTGCAAAATGTGTGAAATTAACTATAAAACAAACACACATAAAATTAAGTTCAAAATGAATGAACAATGGCGAGCAAATAATGAAAAAATCACAGAGTTTGAGTCCACCAAATATTTGACGTGTCCACTAAAAATGTTTTCAGCCCGTAAAAATTGAGCTCTGCCACTACTATAATTTTTTAATTGTTGTTTTTCACATCACAAATGAACTCACTTCATCTAGAGAATAACACTGTCGTGAATGCGTTCGTTTGTCGTTTGGAAAGAAAGTCGTATTTTTATCGAATATAGACATTGAATTTAAAATTTTTCTTCGGAATCGAAGTGCTCTAACCGTCTTTTACGGCTTGCAACTGACTTGTTTTACATATTATACTAAATTATGTGCGTTTTTCATTGATGCTTTAACTTTATTATTGTTGATCGGTAGTGTTCTGTAGTGGCATAAAATACAGCTGTAATTCATTTAGTTCTATCGAGTTTTTTCGGCACTTTACTGGAATATAGACGATTTCAAGTGAAGGCATTTTTTTGCCCAAATGTTTTATTACGTGTCCAAAAAAGCGAGAGAAAATCTGCTTTCTCCACTTCCTGCGAGATAGATGGGTGGCATTCACAAAGGGAAAGCTAAGTGTCACTACTTGTGCCGAACAAAGTGAAATATAGTTTGCTGTTTGGACTAATTGAGGCGTTTTATAATTCGCATTGGAATTAAGGGCCTTACTCTTAAAAAACGATAAATAGAATTAGAACAATTTAATCTCAGCACTCTATCCAATACTGTTTATCGAATAGACAGCAAAATAAAGCAGCTAGCTAGTTGAATAAGACGCCGCCCGACTCTCCACGATCTATTATGCCGACTGTGGTAAGTTCCCCGACTACTTGACAGAATCCGTCATTTACTGGGCTCGGAAGTGAAAGAAAACAAAAGAAGATTGTTCATTTTTTTCTCACGGAATTCTGCCTACTAACTAGCAGTTGAACGCGTCTGCTATAATTCGGTAGCAAACAGTAGCAAAAAAGAAAAACTGAGCTTATATAGAGCAAAATTTGTAACTTCTGAAAATTTTAAAATATGAGTTTGTTATGTGCTATGGAAACAATAATAATAGTATTATAAAAATATGTGAATTAAAAGAAGACAAATTAACAAATAAAATAATTTTTTGTCGTAATATCATTTAATTCACCGAAATTTCCACATTATTTAATAATTAATTCAAAGTTTCATTAATTTATCAATGAGCTATTTGAACATGACCGACACTAATAACGTGTTGTTTCTTGTTATCGATTTACATTCAACAAGCAACAGTTGTTTTCTTGCAATTTCTTATCGTAAAAACCTCCGTTCTTAGTATAATTAAACTTCCATTTTCTTTCCGACGACATTTCGCTAAGTGATAATATAAATTTCGGAAGCAAATGGACATGAGAGGAAAGTATATGTTTCATGTGACCTCGATAATTTGATGTCGAAACTGGGCGAATAGATTGAGAGAGATGAGGGAGACAGGTGGAAGAAGACAAAAAAATGTGATGCCAAGAGAATGATTCTAGTTGAGGAAGACAGCAAACCCCATGGATGAAAGATTAAATAAAATAAAAAAGGAAGGATGGTCGGAAGAATGAAGTTTCTTAAGAAAGAAGGGAGGGGGTAAACTGAGAAAGAAAAAGAAAGAAAGAAAGAAAGAAAGAGGAGGAAAAGAAAACTGGAAGAAATTCGAGAGAAAGGAGAAAAGGAATGAAGAAAGAAAGAATCTGAAAGAAACAAAGGAAGGAAGGAAGACATAAAAGAAAGAATGAAAGAAAGAAAAAAGAAAGAGAGATAAAGAAAGAAAGGTAAACTACAAGAATAAATAAATTAATTGATCAATAAATTAATAAATTATAAATTAATTAATAAATAGAGGAGAGAGAGGGAAAAAGAAAAAGGCAGAAAGAAAGAAAGAAAGAAAGAAAGAAAGAAAGAAAGAAAGAAAGAAAGAAAGAAAGAAAGAAAGAAAGAAAGAAAGAAAGAAAGAAAGAAAGAAAGAAAGAAAGAAAGAAAATAACAGAAAGCTTAAGAAGTAAAAACGAATAAACTTGGCAATACAAATGCTGCCTTCACTCTGTGTGGTCTCGTTAAATAAATATGAATACTTTGTTTAGTCTAGAAAACTTATTAAGTCAGAGAAAGATCATGCATCGTAGAAACTGGTCGTGAGCCAATATTTCGATCACTGGGCATCGAGTTTCTGGAAACATGAGTATAGTTTCAGATGGGGCCCAAATTATGCATAGAAAGTCATGAATAAAGATGAGGAATTATTATGTTGTCATTAGGTATCAAAATGAAAGTTATAAAATGTTCAAAAATATTAAAGCCGATAAAATCGAAAGAGAGTTGTAATATTTACCATTTTTCGAAAAGTTTTGCAGTAATCATTTGGATTAAATTGTCTTTTAATTCCAAAAATACCAAAGTTATTCAAGTATATCCTAGCAACATAGTTCGAGTAAAAAAATATATACCAAAAGTTTTTTTTTCGTTTTTACCAAGAGTTTGTTTATGTTTGTTCGAGTGTAATTATAAAGTTTTGAGAATAAAGCCGCGAAATTTGGCATTAAAATCGTCATAGAACCTAATTCGGAATAAAATTTCAATTGCTTTCTAATTAGCTGCTTTGACTTCAGATTGTGAATTTTAATAAAATGTACTGACTGACATTGACGCGGCTGAATGCACATAATGTTCCTGTTTCACTTTGAGAGGAAAAATACACATAAAACATCCCAAAAATTCTTACGAAAATAGGACTAAATTTCTGGCACCCTATTTAGGACTTGGCATTTATTTCAATTTTTTTTTTCTAGTGTTTTAATATTGTCAACGCACAGAACAATTTCTCCGCCTACGATCGTGCATTATATTTGTGTTCTCTGAACCGCAAAATATAATTATCATATTTTTTCAATAAACATAGACTTCAAAGTTATATTTACAAGTCTTCAAACAACAGTTTTCCTATTAAAAAGAACTAGATTTTGTATATTTTATTCAAACACAGAGCGAGAACAAGTTAAGTAAGCAAGCCTGAGTTCAAGCATGCCGAGTTACGGTCGAATCGGCTGTTGATTAATTTCACCACCCCTCTACAAATATATATTATCTTGAATAAATAAGATCGAAGGCAAAAGCCTTCAAGCTCGTTCTCCGATTCTGTCATCTGGTTGATCAAGATAATAGGCTGTCTGGGGAGTTGTTTTTGTTTTTTATTCTTGTAAACTGAGTATATAAGAGCATATTCCCGACCTCCGCACATTACCGTATTGGTTCCGATTGCGAGTGCTTTAGAGATATCTATCTTTCCTATATATCCGTTCGAAGTCTTTTTCCCATTCAGAGTATGTAAATCAACACGATCAAATAATGATTTCCTATGAAGTGTGAAAATAAATCCCACTATTTATAAGATAAACATGCTCTCAAAAATAAAAAAAATAGAAAAAAGAAAAAATATGTTTTTCGAAATCATATATACAAAATCTCGAAGAAAACATGATAAAATGGCAGGTTAATTCAGTTTCCAAGAATTTTGAAATTTTTCACTTGATTGACGAAGTAAAAAATCAAAATTTTAATGTTCACCAAAGCCAAGAGTCGATTGGTCACAAAGGCCAAAATAAAGGCATCTGATTGGCTAATGATTTCCTCCACCATACACCCACCCAATAAACACCTACGCAAGCTTGGAATATTCCTTCAACAAACGCAGAAATTCTTGTTGACAAAACCAGATTAGTTTTCCTCACTCTAGCTTCGTAGAAATAATCTCCTTTATAGAATTGACTCCTTTAATTTCCCCGTTAATGTATGGTAGAAATTTCGGCCCACGAGTTCCATAGACCCACATCAAGACATCTCAACAAACACGATCAACAAAAGCTAACATCTACGAAAAAATAATTTATTGCAGTGATCACTATTCGACTAAACCCTCAAAAGTTAGACAGTCAGTATTCAAGCAATATATAGTGTCTTTGTATAATATTTTTTTTGACTTTTGTGATTCAAAAACGATTGAGACTTATTACGAAATTGGTTGTAGATCGTAAACAACAAGTCTCGAATTTCAGTCACCCCATCGATCAAAAATACCCAAGCTTTGGCATTCCTAGGTTCGAACAGCTAAAAATCCCAAAATTTAATTTTTTTTTTTCTTGGATACATTAATGATTTATTTTGGGATCCTACAGGTGACTTGAGTAGAAATTTATATGTTATTCATAATATTTTCAATAAGTACGATAATAATACAAATATATATTTACGATTGTGTCGATCTCACTACGTTATCTTCTGGTTTGCGCTACAAAATAAATCTATAAACATTGCGATCCTGTCCACACGTCAATTGAAAAGCCATGTTAGTATTTTTGGTCTTTTTTACGTGTTTATAAAGCCCGTTGACACAGGCATTTTTCGACTGTCCAGTTAGTAACACTGTACAAGATTAGTTTGGTAAGGGTTCCAATTCTGTGCATCTGTTGGCGGTGAAGTATACACATATCCGTTGGGGGGACCATAACATACAGCCCCAAAACCCTCACAGTATCCGTATCCATTCGTACAGTAGGACTTGGCAAGACTGACGATCAATCTTAGCGTTTGTCTTCGCTCGTGTCCCATCAAACAAACGGTAGAGTTGGATACGATCGTATATAATATCATAAGATACTGGTACTTCGTGTGATCTTCGCCGATGAAGTGACTGGCCATATAACTTTCTAATTTTTGTCTTTGCTGTTCCACATCGCCAAAGTCTATGAAAAATCGACTACACATGTATCTTTCAAGCATGTGAATCTCGTTGAAGTTCTCTGGGAAATAATTTCTGACAAGAAGATTGCAATACTTCAGGAGCCCTCCACCACGAATCTCCTCGGGGTTACGGGTAGCAATTAGTTTGTTGTCCAAGTGAAAGAGGGCCAGTTTTATATCGCCATAAACGGATTCGGCGACTACTGTAGGGAAGAAATTAGGCTTCATTGGTACAGTTGAGAGTTTATAGAAACCAATCAAAGAATCGAGTTTTATTTGGAACGAATCGACGGAGAACTCGAATTGCCTCCTCATGGCGTCCACGAACTTGAGTTCAATGTTCTTGCCGTCGTTGTTCGTCAGCGAAATGAGCGACCATCGATCATTGTCATTCGAGACTTTGACCATTTTCTGAACATAGGCTTCTTTGAGCGTACAACTTGACATTTTGTCTTTGGAAACTCCGTTGGGTAAAAAATCTATGAGGGAAGAAAGTACCACAGTCTTGATTTGTTGTAGATGTGAATGCGAACGAATCTCCACACCAAAGATCAAGTCAATGTCGTTGTATGCTGTGATGTTATCTTGGCTCAAAATATAGCTTGCTGTGCTTCCATTTAAACGAATGTCTTTGATCTTAAGTCCTTCTCTTTTCAATCCAGAGGACACCGTTTCGATAAGACTTCTCAAATGAACATCGAGAGTTGGGAAGTTTCCTCGGCCGTGCACTTGTACAACCTGGTTCAGTACGGTCTCGAGACGAGAAACTTGGTCGAAAGTAAGAACTTGTTGCGTGTTGTAGTTTTCCATGATTTCCTGACTTGACTGGGAAGTTGAGAGTAAATGTGACTGAATTTGAGAGGTTGAAAAAATATGCTGACTTGTGAACGATGGTGTAAAGACTTCTACAGATCAACAACGACCAGAAAAGTGAAATTTAAAGATCGCTACACAAAATTTATCTGGTTCAGCGAATTCATTTCAGTGACGTGATTGGCCCAAATGACAATACCTCCCGTATCGCGTAGCAACGGAACCTTATAAAGTGTCAAATCTTTTGTCACAGTACAAATTTATTGACCAATCAGACAAGAGGAATCGATAGCAGAACGCCTACGTAAATTGCGCTCGCGATGAGCCGTGTTTTCTCAAGTGCATTGAACAAATAATAAATATTTTCTTTGTTGTATGGAAAAGTTTTCATCTACATTCGCAATTAAAATCCTAATATTGTTTTCTTGAAATATGATGTTTTTATTTTACATTATTTTACGAAATTTCATCGCAAGTTGAATTTTTTGCTGAATGTGTATATTTTCACCCACACACAAGAATATCAGTCGTTGAGTGACATATGACGTACATCCACTTTTCTCACAATCTTCCCCCGTACTCCAAATCAAATTTATCCCACAATTTACGTATTTTTCAAATCGTAACCGATAGATTTCTCACAGAAAATAAGAAAAAATAAGAAGAAATGTTATATAATTGGCACTTGAATTTATGCTGATCTTCTTGCCGAAACTCAGAAAGCGACTGAAAGAAATTGTAAGTTAAAAAAGGCTAAAAATATACGCTTCTCGGCTTTTTTTAATTTTAAAGGTTACTTTTTTAAGGCTATGAAGAAAAAAATAAATTTTCCAGTGACTCTAAGTGTCGTAAGTCATTTTATAAAAAATATGTGGTTGTCGATCACGCGTATTCACGAACATTTCACGCTGTTTCTCGATCACGCTGTTGTATAGTGTCTCACATATTGCGAAATACCGGACTTCACTATTTCGCGCAGAAATGACACCCTACTACAATTAGATTTCTAGATGTCTCTCTTTTGTTTTATTAAGACTTTGTCCTCACTTCTCTAAGAGATTCTTGTGTCAAATGAGAAACTGAAATCCAGAAAATCAAAATGGGAGAAATATGAAAATAATTAAGAGTTAGAAAGTCAGATTATTTACTTCATTCATTCAGCAGATTTTATATAGTATTATGCCGTTATCTTTGTATTTATTTTACTATCCATCGATCAAATTCAAGCTGTAATAAATCCACATAGACAGAAACGCGACACATGTTGAAATGCAAGTAGCGCCGACTTGGCAACAAATTGTGGTTGAACTGTCTATCTGAAAAAAATAGCTAAGAGAGAGACGGACAAAAATTCAATATAATTTCCCTCTTTCCGATTGATAATACCTATCCTTAGTGCATACTCGAAGCAGTACTCTTATCAATAACATGACTAAATTAAGGTATAGGAGAGTGAATGAAAATTAACTATTTAAAGAGTATTTACGGATAGATCGATTTCACTTGCTTTCACCAAAATAACTCGTGTATTATCTGAAGTTATTTTGCCAGATTAACTCTCAAAATATCAGAGAAAATTAAAAAAAATGTCCTTCACTTTATTATTATTTGTCATGTCCTTCAGTTTCGGTTTCGTGAATAACTTTTTTTCAACAACAACAACATATTTTTTAGCCCTCAACGTACAATAGATAGATTGTGCTCATATTCGACAGAGGATTTATTCTAAATTTGCGTCGATCGTGCGAAAAAACATCCGCTCGCATAACAACACATTTGACGTATGCCTGGCGAACAAAATGGTACCAATTTCAAAGATCTGTCATGCAAAAAAACCGTTGTGAACGACCATTTGATTAGTTTTACAACAAATAGCCACATTTCCTAAAATCAATCAATCTTTCTTCCTTTTCTTGTTTCTTTCTTTCTGACTTTCTTTCTTTTCTTCAGACTTCATTTCTTTCTTTTTCAAACCCATCCTGGAGAGCTTTCCTTAACCTTTTTTGCGTCCGTTCAAGTTAAGCCGTTTAAAGCCTTTTTTAATTGTTCATTTTTACAAGCAAAATGCAAATCGAATCCACAAGCGTCTTTCATCGTTTACTAGCTATATTCTAAACAACCCGATTTAAATAAAACCCAACGTTTTTATTAATTGAATGCACAGTTTGAGACTATTAGTCTAAACCGCACGAGGTTGGATCGGTTTCCTGTGGAACTTTTTAAAGGCTATCGTCCTACGCACGGGTTCTGACCAAAACATTTCATGCATGGGTGAACCGTCTGGAGGCTGGTAAAGCTAGCAAATTTACTCACATATATCATTTGTTATCGAATTTGGAATTCTTTGTACCAAATTTAGCAGTCGATTGGCTCACCATATGAAGACGAGAAGGCGGAACGTAACAAAAGAAAAGAAAAAAAAGTGATCATTAGAAAAAGATGAAAATATACTGAAAAAGATTTCGGTAAATAAGAGAAAGAAAGAAAAATAGGAGGGAATGGGAATTAAGAATGAAAGTTTGGAATATATAAACATAATTAAATAAATTGAGAAAGAAAGGGAGGAAGGAAAGAAGAAAGAAAAAGAAAGAAGGCTAATAAGAAAGAAAGAAAAAGAGAAGGAAATAAAGAACATGATCAAGAAAGAAGGAAGGGAATAAAGAAAGAACTCAAGGAAGGAAGAAAGAAGGAAGGAAGGAAGGAAGGAAAAAAAGAAACAAAGAAAGGAAGGAAGGAAGGAAGAAAGAAAGAAAGAAAGAAAACAAGAAAGAAAGAAAACAAGAAAACAAGAAAGAAAGGAAGAAAGAAGGAAAAACGAAATGGTGGTATGGCGTGGTAAATTTTATTTGAAATCACGGTTAAAACATCACTGTTGAATGTGAAACAACAACTTTCACTTTTTAATTTGTTTACATGCCAATTGACCACTTTCTGACCACACGAGAACAATAACAGTTTAGGTTTTAAAATCCGCGTCAACCTTCATAAATGGCCCTTGGATCGTGGCTCCCAAAACTCTTTGAGTCATTTAACACTAATCCTGCTTCCTCCCCGTAAACAACGCATTAGCGAAAAGTAGGATTTTAGCTAGGAAGCGGCATTCATCCCTGACAAATAAATCACTATGAACAGATAACTTGTGGATTCTGTCTTTCCTAGTGACAAATTGCAATGTTATAAATGATTTTTCTCGTTACAGCGCGTCCTTTTGACGCGACGCGACACTGACAAATATAACACAGGAACCCCAAGCTAGCAAGACAACGAGATAGATAGAGAGTAATAATAATAATGTTTATTATTTATAAGGCGCATTTTACGTGTGCATATGATGCGAGACAGAGAGAGAGAGAGAGAGAGAGAGAGAGAGAGAGAGAGAGAGAGAGAGAGAGAGAGAGAGAGAGAGAGAGATAGAGAGAGAGAGAGAACTCTAACACCTTGCAGTCGTGAAACTGAATAACATGCTAGCAAATAAATAAAAAAAACTAGAGATATACCCCAAAAATGAAAAAACAAGAAAGATAAATGCTATTAAAAGTTTGTATGTGAAGCAAAAAGACACAACAACTCAAAAATACCTCTCTTACGTCACTGGCTCTCGACAATCAAATCTTTTCTATTTGCGTAGGTCATCAGATTAACATTGTTTTATATTCACAGAGTAGAAAATTTAACAGCTAATTTGTAGCTGAATTTGTATTTCCCACAATAAACAACGACTGATTGATTGATTGATGACACGGCGCTAATCGAGAAAAATTGTCCACAGTTATACCACAAGTATTTTAACTAATTGTTCTTTTTGTGCTTTTACAACTTGCATCTGCAATCCTCGATGGCTACAAAGTTGGAGAACCACAAATTTTAAGTTTTTAATTCAAGATTTTGACATCAATACGCCCAGACTGGATGGATCGTGGCTTTGCGGTTGCAGGCCTTAAACGAATCGCGGAAAGAGAGGGAGAATATTTCAGGCAATTGGTAGTCCATGTTTATACCCAATTGACCCAATTGAACCGCAATTGCTTTGCCATAAGTTTAAGATACGGTAATACTGGTAACAAAATCGTGCAACATTTCGTGTAACATTGTTGCGTTGCAAGTTGTAAAGAAAATGGTGCTCATATTACCACCCATGATTACCACGCGCAACAAATGTTTTTGTTGCCAAAATTAGAAAGTGATTCTAGCTACTTCTTCAATGGCTTCCGCAGCTAGGGCGCGCGCACGCTACAAGCCTGCTTTCCCGCCAATTTTCCCGCTACAGCGATTAACAGAGTACCCAAAAGATGGGAAACTTGAGTGAGCTAAGCCACTAAGGTAGTCATCGAAAGATTATACTCAAACGTGGTTAAAAGACGTCCTTCCAGTTTTTTTTACTAATTAATAACTTTTTGAGAGACGAAGGATAACAAGCTCCTATTTGCAGCTTGCACTGACCTGAATACGTATTTGCGCGGCGAGAAGCAAAATTCTACTTTTAAACAGAAAAACTCAAACCCTTAGTATCTTTAGGAATGTTAAGAAAATGTACACCAAAGTTCTGTTTACAATATTGTTTTGTTTTGCTTTTTGCTAGTGCTCTGCCTCTTCAGTCTTGATTCGGAGCGAAATAATGTCGGTTCATTGTGGTTAAACTTTTGAATGAAGGGCTGCAGTGACATGATATCCCGAACATCTACATCTGAAGACAAAATTTGACTCTAAAAAGGCAACTTTTATTTCTATTTTTTATGCACCTGTGATCATTTCGTTATTTAACAAGTGCTTTACAAGTCCATTAAATTATTATTCCTATTATTATTATCTTTTAATATTTATTCATTTATAATGACAGAGGCATAAAAAGAATTTCTTTTTCAAAGACGTTGTTTCATGTTTCATTGCGCATGTCCAAACAACCTGTTCATCCAGGTAATACCTGTTTAGTTACCCTCTTCCCCAGTCCCCCTCTCCTTTCCTCCCCCGTCCTCCCCCTAGCTCCGCTTCCCTCGATGCCCTTCCCTGTGTATACAGCTACCGGTTAGCCGTTTTATAGACCTCAGTCAGTGCCAAATAAATGTTATTAAGGTCGATGTCCATGTGAAATGAAGTGAAATAAAGTCAAGTGAAGTGAAGACTTGGTGTTTGTGAGGACATAGCCGTAAGCTGCCGTAGAAAACATGAGAGATGGTTGTTGTAGAATTGAAGGGAGTTAGCTATCAGAAGAAATGCAGAGATGGTCGTCATGGAGACGTTGAGGAGTAGTAGTTGTGGGAAGATGATCTTTGTGAGAACATGGCTTTTGTGGGGAAATTGCCCTGGAAGGAATGCAGACATGATAGGTCGTTATAGAGACGACCTGCATAAACTTTGGAGACGTGCTTGCTCCCTTTACCAATTCCTGAGGTAACAGAAAAGCACTATCCATATTAACCAGATTAACGTAAACTCCAGATATCAGTGAGATATGAACAACGTCTGTGAAGGAGGACAGAGAGATGAGCTCTGTGATAGTTTGGGTTTCCTGTGGTCGTTCAATTATTGATCATTCATGACTCGAAAGCAATTGCCCTTATTCATAATTAACGACACCACATCAAAACAATCATTTGTTTAATGCTGAAGGATCATGGTCTGGAGGGGACGAAAAACAGTAACACCAAATAAAATCGAGAATAGGAAATGTTTATGTGGATCTGTAGAAAACACGGAACAGCCACCAAATACAGTAAATATTGTGTATTGAAACATCAGTACAATCTTAGTATTTGGAAACCAGAGCAATTTGAGAATATCATAGCAGAGCGAATTTGTTTCAACTTGTATTGTTCTGACGATTATGTCCTTTCATATATATAGATAAACAAGCCGTGACGTCATTATGGATGAGGACAATTGATAGATGACATTTAAGCTCATCAGTTCCTTTTCTTTCTCAATTCTCATAAAATTAATAGATTCTAGTCAACATTGTAAGTCAATAAAGACCACTTATCCGGAACTTGATCACTGAAATTGAGGTTTAATTTCCCTTATGTCGTCTGGTGAAACTCCGCTTAAATGGATACAAGACAATAAATCAACGTATCGGGAAAATAATTGAATTTTCGTGGATAATTCAAGGAGGGAGGGAGGGAGAGAGAAAGAGAGAGAGAGAGAGAGAGAGAGAGAGAAACCGTATGAACGAACGAAGAAAGGAATGACTAACTAAAAAACAGACAGACAGAAAGAAAGAAAGAGAGAGAGAGAAGGAAAGAAAGAAAGAACGAAAAATTTAAAAAATGCCACAAGAAATCTTTATACATTAAATCAAGTTCAAGATATGTAAAACATCTAAAGATACACAAGTAAATTCGTAGGGAAACATTCTTGAAACTGAAGACGATTATATTGATATCCAAACTATTATTCAAAAATCGTCCACATTCCATTTTTGAATTTGATTACGATAATTCTTTCGTCACTCTAGTCCATCCTTTCTCTCTCACACTCCTCTTCTTCTCTTCTTCCATTTCTTTAATTTCCTTTTTCTCTCATCAATAAAACCTTTAAAAGTTTTAGTTATGTAAAATTAATATTTGGTTGTAATAATCTATATACGATTGTAAAATATCTACCCGCCTCCACTAGCAATGCTATTTGCGGGCTAGGATCCCGATTTATTTGTTGTTCGGTATGTTTTGAAATAAAGACGTTTTGTTTTTGTTGTTGTTGGAGGCTTATACGTATACAAAGATCCCACGTTCCATTGATTCCGTTGCTACGTCAAACAAGCTAATCCTTTTATCAAGATTTCAAGCTACTCGTATAAACTCGCTCACTACATATTGTATAAGGTTTAATCTTATAAGATATATCCCTGGAAAATATTGAAAAATGATATGCAATACGTGCTTACATTAAAATCTTCATGAAATCGAGAAGTTTGCGATTTTGTAGTCCGACCTACCACACTTTAGGCGACAGAGTTAATTGTTTGGGTTCCCTGTGGTTTAGAAATTTTCTGCCGCCGCGGCTTTCCCCCATACACTGGACACCACAGGAACCCCGTAGTGTGGGAATATTGACATAATGGTCAATACTTATTCGCATTTGATAAAATGATTTAAAAACCAGACAAGGATATTCAAAGAATAGTCTTCTAATTACTAGGTTTTTGATTTCTTGCCATTTGTCTCATAAAGACGCCAAGGTGACTCAACTGCAGGAAATTGACCGCCAAAAAAATTTGTTTACCATGTTCGACGTTTTAGTGACATGATCCAACAACTGTTTGAATCAAGAAAAACCACATGAAACAAACAAGGCAATGTAGACCTATTATTGAACCCAGAGGCATAGAGTACACTTGAAATAAAAATAATAAATAAATTCGTTCTCATCACTGAAATGAGATTTTCTGTTTTCTTATCTAGTCGCTTGGGGCTTATACTCGCTGAACGCTTCCGCGTGCGTCGTCCATCACGAAAACTCCACGCTACGTCCGTGGAACCCCTTGAATACGGACAACAAATGGGTATTTCATAGACGTTCGTTGTATAGTGGGACTTCCATAGATTTTGGTGGGGGTGATCGTGGGGAATTTTCATTTTAAAAAAAAGTTACCAAAATCTCATTTCAGTGATGGGCGAATTTATTTATTACTTTTATTTCAAGTGTACTCTATGCCTCTAGGTTCAATAATAGGTCTACATTGTCCTATTTGATGGCCCAATGGAAGATTAGCCAGGCTAAATAGGCCCCATCTTTAAATAAAGTTTATTATTATTATATAAATGGGCGTGACTCGAGCTCTTTTTTACCCCTAAAGATACCAATAAAACAAATAATTACAGTTGACAAGATTTCTTCAGACTGTTTGAAGAGTCTGTATATTATGGGTGCTTGTATTCTAGAGGTGTCTGCATGTGTGTTATACTGAGGTGTCTGTATTCTGGAGGTTTCTGTATTCCAGAGGTGTCTCTATTCTAGAGGTGTCTGTATTCTAGAAGTGTCTGTATTCTAGAGATGTCTGTATTCTAGACGTGTCTGTATTCTAGAGGTGTCTGTATTATAGATGTGTCTGTATTATAGATGTGTCTGTATTCTAGAGGTGTCTGTATTCTGGAGGTTTCTGTACTCTAGAGGTGTCTTTGTTCTAGAGGTGTCTGTTTTATAGATGTGTCTGTATTCTAGAGGTGTCTGTATTCTGGAGGTGTCTGTATTCCAGAGGTGTCTGTATTCTAGAGGTGTCTGTATTCTAGAGGTGTCTGTATTCTAGAGGTGTTTGTATTCTAGAGGTGTTTGTATTCTAGAGGTGTTTGTATTCTAGAGGTGTCTGTATTCTCGAAGTGTCTGTTTTATAAATGTGTCTGTATTCTAGAGGTGTCTTTATTCTACAGGTGTACAGAATATTGCAGTTCTGTATGGGATGGGCTGTCTCAGCAATTGAGCGATAAATTGCAAAAACTACAAAATCGCGCAGCCAGAGTTATTACCTGCTCTGGTTATGACACTAGCTCTGACTTATTACTCAAACAGCTTGGTTTTGAAAAACTGCAAGTTAAAAGGAGCAAACAGAAAGCTATAATGGTGTACAAATATTTGAATGCTCTCACTCCTAGTTATCTAGAGGACTTGTTCACCATTAAGAGTGCTCCTTATATATTTAGGGACTCTGAAAGCAAACTTACTATCCCTAAACCGCGAACAGATTACTGTAAGCGAAGCTTCAGTTACAGCGGCTCTGTATTGTGGAATGGATTTCCTTTCGAACTCAGAAAGTCAAGTTCCCTCAGTCAATTCAAAAGAGGACTTGACAATTTTTATTCAAAATCGGATTCCCACACGGCAAACATGTAAACCAGTTTTTATTTATCTTTTCTGTAAATATATACGCTGATGTTTTTACCGTGTCAAAATAAAGTTGTCTGTCTGTCTGTCTGTGTCTGTATTCTAGACTAGGTGTCTGTATCTTAGAGGTGTCTGTATTCTAGAGGTGTTTGTATTCTAGAGGTGTCTGTATTCTGGAGATGTCTGTATCACAGAGAGGTCTGTATTACAGAGGAGTTTGTATCGTTTTATAAAAGTCTCTTTATCGTTTCGCCACCAAAAAAATTCATGAGAAAACGATTTAGCATAAGCCCCAATTGTTTCACTTTATATTCCCTAAATAATTTCATTTGCTTTGAGGTTTAGCCTCTGCGATTTGAATTTTAAAATATGATTATCAAAATTCGACACTGATATCAACTTTGGCTAAAACTAGAGCTGGTAAACATTGAGCAGCTGCAAGCAGGCCATGTGGAGCTAATCTGATACTTAGAACATCGATAATTTAGTAGTTTCTTGTTTTATCAGACAAGACGGGAAGTTCGAGAACTATTATCGCTAAGATAAGGTGGATTAATTTTGATAAACTGGTGCTATAGACAGTGAATCGAGAATTTGTATGAACTACGGTACGGACATTGGTTTTCAAAGAAGAAATAGAGAGAGAGAGAGAGGAAAGAAAAGAAAGATTTATTTAAGAAAGAAAAAAAGAAAGAAAGAAAGAAAGAAAGAAAGAAAGAAAGAAAGAAAGAAAGAAAGAAAGAAAGAAAGAAAGAAAGAAAGAAAGAAAGAAAGAAAGAAAGAAAGAAAGAAAGAAAGAAAGAAAGAGCAGGTTTAAAAATGCTTTAAAATGGTTATTTTTGACAGAACACGTTGTTGACATGAAATTGGTATCTTTTGTTCGCCAGACGCGACGTCAAATGTGTTGTTAGGCAACAAGCGGATGATTTTTCGCAAAATCTACGATAGACGCAAATTTTAGAATAAAATTCTTTGTTGAGTCGGTAACTAAATGACTTCAGTGAACATCTCTCCATCGCACGTGCTGTTGCTGTTGTTGAAAAATGTTGTTCGCAAAACGACAAAGAAACGACAAACAGTAATAATAAAGAGAAAGAATTAAACGTTTTTCCTTTCCACTAGCAATTTGCCGCGCGTGTTTTGGGGAATAGATCGGCAGTGAAGAGATGGACCAAAGAAATACGGAGGAAATATACTAAAACAACAAACGGTGAGATTAAAGTAAAAGAAAATGAGGAAAAAATTAAAACAAACATATTGAACAAACAGAATATACATTAAAGAAACATTGGGACTTTAAAAGGATTTTGGCCGTGACCACAGACCTTACCGACTATATAGCGCGCTGCTATGTACGTTTCCAACCAATTCAAAACCTTTGAGAATAAGATTCTTTGTCTTTTGTATTTGCATATCAAGTGGAAATTTTGGAATAAAAGTTTTTATTCCCAAAGATTTTGAATTGGGTAGAAACGTACATAACAACGCGTTAGCTGAATAGGTCTATCTAAGTACCTAAACCTCGCACAGAATGGTTCCTGGAAAAACTCAAAGAAGTAGAGGGAAGAACATATAAAAACACTATAATGATTAAAAGTGTTTCATCCTATACAAACAATTCGATTTACACCCTTCTTCAATCAAGAAACTAAATATTTATTATTCATAGAAATGACTGAAATAAATATACCTTGAGACAACAAAGTATCATTGGAATAGACTCAAAAAACAGCTGTTTGCTTTCCGAGAACTTTTTCATATTTTAATTTAGAAATTTCTCTGCGCATGCTCAACTCGTCAAGAGTAATGATATGCGCAGAGGCGTCACTTGGACGTGCCATTTGGAAATACTATTTTTATTCCTTTTTTTCAAAAACAAAATTAAAATGACGAAGCTAACGTTATGGCTTAAAATATAACAATGTCAAGTTCAACCAATCGACAGACAGTTCGCGTGGGCAGTGGAATTCACATTTAGTTTATTTTTCTAAACTTTATAAAAATAGAGTGAGATGAATCCTTCAAGCATCAGTGTTATATCTTAATTGCACCATAGCAATAAGTAGTTTTATAGTGTTTGAAGTGTCCAGAAGATAACTGACGACGCCATTTCCGCAGAATAACTACTAATTATTATGGAACAGCTCCGAAACTAATTCTATGGCAATTCATGCTTCACAAACTTCGTCTGAGTAATTTCCTAAATCTATTTTGCGTGGACGTTTTCTGTATTATAAACAATTATAGATTCTAATAGGAAGAATTATTATTCAAATATGTTGTTTGGTCAAATAAGTTCTTGTGGGAACATGATTTCAAAATGAATATAGACTACAGAAGTTGTACAATAATTTTTACTGATATTGAATCAGAATGTGAATCGAAGCAAGTGTTAAAATACCAAGTACAGTATTACATATACAATGCACTTTCACTGGCGTAGAACTACAATTCGACAAGAAATAGAATCAATAAAAGGATTTTAACGCTTTCTTCATATTCTGAAGACGACTCATAGATTTTGATCGAAATATCAGAAACAGTAAAAATAGAAGTTGAACTTCTCATATCTTTATTCTTGATACGGCTGTCTATGTGGGAGGCAATTCAGTTCCTGACGCACGTTAAGATATTCACAGCGCATGTCCTTAAGTTTTTATAACACTTGATACTAATCTCGCAATCTGATTGGTTGATTAGAGTGTGTCAATAAGACGACAGACACACTGCTGACGCGTTTCGTTCTGTTGCCCTGTTTAATTTTGAAAAGGATTTTTTACCTTTTATCTCAAATAATTGTTGTAAAAAAACGAATCGCTGCGCTCGTGATTCCACTTGAGTTTTGAACATTTTATGACGTCAAGAGTGTGCCAATAAAAGGACAGACAACTCAAAAATAGTGATTATATAATAATTGGCATATTACGCGCGCTCTGATTGGTCGAACAACCATGTGTGATTAGAGTACACACACATAGATGGCGTCATCGAATCTTACGTGCGCTCTGATTGGTTGGAATGTTTCGATAAATATTATATAAAACAGATATTTGTTAAATTTCGTTCGGCATTCTCTTTGATGTTTAACTTTCCCAGTTGGAAATATATTTACTGGAGGCATATTATCTACAGATGCCACCGCTTCCGTACAAATTAACACTACGAAGCCTTTTTCCCTGGTAAAAGAATAAAAAAGAGCGCTATTGAACAAATTTCGACTAGGTCGAATGTCGCTGTTGATTATGTCAAGAGAAAAATGTTTCTTCGAAGCATGTGTTGAATTTATTTCAAAACTAGTTTTCACACTGGCTACCTGAAAGTATGCTTATGAATTTCATGTTTAGACTTCGTATTCCTAATAAAGGCCCACTTATTGGATAAAAATCGGCGAAAATTGGAAACTGATTATTTCTATATGAAAATTAATATAGTTAAATAACTAGCTAATCTCCCACAAAAATCTACTTAAGCTAATTGAAAAATAGGGTTGAGTAAATGATGTCATAATGACGTCATTTACTCACAATTTAGATGCTGAAAACCTTGACAATTTTATCAGTTTATTTTGGATGTGAAGAAAATATTGCTTCATTATGAATATCGCCGCCGTATACATAGGTTTTACTAAGTTTCAAGTCATTTTCAATTTTCATTGTTTTTGATCTAAGTGCTCCTTTAAGGCCTGGACATACAAATGATTCAACTTTTCTTGTAAATTTTTCTGCACGCAACAAGAGTTGTACCGTGTGTTCACCCTATAACAGTTAATGTACAACAGTGGCAGGTTTAGGATCGAGTTCTACTTTTGCAACTTCTTCGGGAACGTTGCACGCAACAGTTGCACCGTGTGTCCACCCCTTCAACAGCTGCGCGCAACAGTGGCAGGTTTGGGATCGAGTTCTATTTCTGAAAATTTTTCTGTGACGTTGCGCGCATGGACACATGGTACAACTGCATTGCGCGCAATGTTTCAGAAAATCCAGGTCTTTTGAGAGTTGAGCTTGGGATCCCTGTTCTTTACATTAGACACCAGGCCCTCGTCCAGTAATAGGCCAGACAAACTCGACCAGTCCATTCCTAACTCCGATAAACATGTCATGCATGTTGACCGTGGGATCGCAGTGGCCTGGTACGAGCCACACTTGATCACCAATCTAAGATAAATGAGCACAAAGTTTATGTTAATAGGAGATTTTTTTTTAATATCGAGTAATAATGGCTAAAAGCGCCAAAGACTAACCCCTTGTGTAAGTTTCAATTCAAATTTTCATTTTAGATTAACACTCAAATTCTATTTTTATCAGTTGAGGAATTGATCTGCTAAGATACAATACCTGTTTAAAACAGTCTTTTGAGTTGTACAAAGTGGTTGTCCTGTATTTTTATTCAAATTTAGCAACTTTCAAGCTGAATGTAAAGAATTATGCGGCAATTGAGCAAAAGATGGCCTAAAACTCATTCTCGATTTAAATTTTCACTTTAGACTGACACTTTCATCCAACTTTTATTAATCAAAACCACTTATGAACAACCTAAACTTTCTGAAAGTAATAACTTAAGCTTTGCACAACAGTTATTCTTTAGCTGAATAGTTTTCATTAGCCAATGCTTGAACGTGAAAAAAATCTCCTATCAATTTACTAGCCTATGATTACATTGGTCTGTTTGGTATTTTTTGATTGCCTGACATGGTGTAGCCTACGTTGTTGGCGGTCTGCGGTTTGTCAATACAAGACCTTGTTTTTCTTGCAATGCAACGTGCAATGCAATGCCGACGAAAGCGAAATGTAATGAAAGTGTAAAGCCAGCCAGCCAGCCAGCCAGCAGAGCACTGCTATTTACTGGTAAGATGTCAGACGCTAGCAACTCGCAACGCAAATCTTTCTTAGTCTGCGATAAAACCAGATATGTCAGCGGTCACTGCGCTTTGATTGGCCATTTACGACATTGGTTACATTGCAGGTCGCGGGAGAGATGTTGCAACTTGCATTGCAACGTTGCGAAATGTAGGAGTTTGTTCAAAACTGTATGAATTTCAGAGCTAAAGAACTAAGCGGTAAAGAAAGGATCATTATGTAATTTCTAAAGCAGATTCCATATTGGTGGGAAACGGACCGCGCCATACCGTGACCGTGTCAGTGCAATATTCTCCATTTGAGTTTAAACCATTTGAAATTCTTGCCGTAACCCTTACCGTGCCGTGCAGAGACCGTGCCGTTTTCACAGTCATACGAAAACTGCACCTTCATGCCACCAGGAACACGGATGAAAAATGCATTGCGCATGCTCGAAAATTCGGCGGGAATTCGTAGACGTGTTCGTGCTGTCGTTCGTGTTTACAAATAAAAGTAGCGTCGATGCAAATGTCGTGTATTATGCGAATTTCTCGTGTATTATTTGACCAGGGAAAGAGAACAACTAAAGCGATGTTTAAGGAAAAAATAAGCACTAACTTTTCACGGACAGCCTTAACTTTCAAGGTTTACTAGACCTCTAATTCTTGTTTAAAATTTGCGAGTATGCGTAATGCGTTTTTCACTCGTGTCGCTACCAGGGATTTACCTTGAGGTTGCCCGATGGTTTCAGTATCCCATGTTCATCACCTCCACTATTGTAGATTAGATCTGGATGATCTTTAATCTAAGGATAAAATAGCTCTATTAAAATACAGTCAACAACAAATGGATATATGGCAAAGCACAGAGATTTTGTTCGCTAACTGATACAGACAGGCAGACAGACACACAAACATGCAGGCAGACAGACAGACAAGCGCAGCAAGCAGGCAAGTGAGGGCGTGCAGGCAGAGGACGGACGGACGAACATAAAGAAGAATATGACAAACCAGTGGAGGACCAGAGTCGAGACTGACAGCTTTCATCCCTGCATCTAGAATGGTTCGGTTTCCTGGCTGCAAGAACAAACATATTAAAATCTGGTTTGTGGGTGGTTATAGTATATTGTTCATGATTCTGTTACTTTCATCTACACGAATGTTCTTCAATGTTTCTCTCGGGTTTTTGAGTGGATTAATCCATCATCAGGGAGTGAAAAAGAGACAAAGGGACGAGGAAAAACCCAAGTGACGAGTAAAATGTTAACCCCTTAAAACATCTACTAACGGATTAAATAAATGCATGTTTCCTGAGGTTCGCATCAACTTAAAATACTTACCGTAACACTGATGACAGTACTAAGCACGTAAAGACTTTGTTCAAAATCGTCAAAAGGTTGGCCATCTTTTCCAAAGTTTCTTCCATAATCAGCGTCCATAAAGACATAGGAACCCTGGGTTTAGTTAAAGTACAAATATCCTGCGGTATGGCAGAGTGCCTCGGAAAAACTGGTCACACAACAATGCACAAGTGTCAGTTACGTGTGCTAGTAGTCTCCCTCGCAGCCGTGTTTAGCCTCGTCACGCAACGCTCCCTCGGAGAAACACGGCTGCTTCAGTGGGCGCTACATTCCATTCTAATTGTATCAGTTGTCCAATCAGAAGATACATCAGCAAACGGTCCATTTCCCGTGTTCCGGAAATAAGTTTTATATCTGTCAACACCACAAAGAGAGTAAACATTGCACTACCAAAAATAAGTTTCAAATTTTTGAATACGAAAAGATATATACAGATGGAAGATCAGTAAAACTTTCTTCTTTGTATATTTCTCAAATGATACCAGACACTTCGAATGAAACGAAGTGAAGTGTTTGTAAACTAGCTGTTGTTTTGGGATCCGAGGTTAATCCAATTATTCTCCAAGTCAACGGAACGCTATATGTAGACCTTTTGGCATTTTTGGCGCGAATGACTCCTTGATTTTGAGAGTCAAGCTCTGATTGGTTAAGGACTTGGAATGGAATGTAGCGCCCATTGAAGCAGCCGTGTTTTTCCGAGGGAGCGTTGCGTGACGAGGCTAAACACGGCTGCGAGGGAGACTAGTGTGCTAGGTACAACACTAATATTTAGCGTCGGTAGTTTCTTCAGCTGAATGCTGGTCTCCCAGGAAGCCGACGGTGCGCTCCTTACTCCTCTATTTCCATCAGTGCTCCGTTTTAAGGGTATTTAAGCTACATAAAGCTACATAGAATGGAAAGAAGTCGAAACAAGTGTGAGGTGACTGGGAATCGAACTCGGAACTCTCCCGTCAAAAAGTCGCGCGCGCATTAACAAACTGAGTACCATTTGTTCCTTGAAGATGTGTAGAGTGGTCGTATGAGATCTGCTCTATCACAGGCGAACAGTCAACTGCCAAACATACAAATGAAAAGGATACAGGTTGGACCTCTGTAAAAACTGTGTACACAAAAAGATAAGATTGATCAATACATATCTATACATGAGTAAACACACGAACAGAAACAAAATTAATATATGAAATGGGATTTTATACATGACTTTAATTCTGTCTGATAATGGTCAGTAAATTGTTGGCCAAAGGTGCAGTTACGGATGGGTCAATAAAATCGTACAAATTTTCACGAAAGATTATTGCGTTATTTCAAAAGTTGCAGAGCAAATGGTGCTTGTTACACAATAAATTTTCTACACTTATTTTTAAAAAATCGTTGTCACGGTTCAAAGCATCAAGCGTCAAGGCAAGCCCGAAATGAATGCTGGTTTTGTGCTGCTAAAAATCGATAATTTATTCAAATCAGACTTGTTATCAAAAGAATTAAGTGTAGTATACTAACAAGGACTTGAAAATGCTGGCATTTTGTAATTAGTTCAATAGAAACGAGTCTGATTTGAATACATTACAAACAAAACCAGCATTCATTTCGGTCTTAATTGGCTTGACGCTTGTTGCACTCAACCACGACAACGTTTTTTGAAACAAGTGTATATTGTAAAGGATACAGAAGATTTCCACTTCATAAAACTCAGAGCATTTGTTATGCACAGTGTGGAAATGTAAACATCACTTGCTCTGCAACTCATAACGAAAAAATGATATACAAAATTTGCATGATTTTGTTGCCCCATTACCACATCCTAAAGGTATGTACACATGAAGCAACTTTTCTTCAACATTGCATACAACACAGCTGCACCATGTGTCCACCCCTACAATGTTGAACTTCATTCTAAACCTGCATCTGTTGCAGGCAACATCGTGCAAAACTATTGCAGGGATGGACATTGTTGCACATTAACTATGGTTTGACCAAGTCCGATTGAAACTAAAATATGCAAAACAAAAGTCATTGTCAGTGGAAAAGAAAAGACAGGTCAAACTACCCGATTTCTGGTTCTCCCTTCCCTTCTCTGGTTCTTCTCTCCGACTATTGTCTTGGATAGATTGTTGCACTTAGTTCTCTTTGAGCAAAGAATTGGGCCCACCCCCACTCATTAAGCAACTAATACATGTACTCCCATAGGGGGAATATCCCTTAAAGTGCTTAAATCACCCCAGATAACTGATTAAACATACACACACATGCAGACAGACACACCGCACACCTTGGAAACCAATTCCTTAATCTATAATGACTAAAACATGGGGCAACTGTGCGTTATATACAATGATCAGGAAAGTTGCAAGAAAAGTTATATCATATGTCAGGGCCTGAGTAAGTTTTGTAGTTCTCCTATACCTCCACTTGCAGATTCAAATGTATAGGTACCAGTTCCCCCACCAGTGACAACTTGACATGGGATATTGTTAGCAGAGAGAGCCTGAACAGAGAAAAATATCATTGTACACAAAATATAGAAAAATTATGAAAGATTCCACAACCTTTTTTTTATAGAAACAAAACATAAATATTAGTTTACCTCAAGAGTAATTTTCGTTTTCTCCACAACTTTTTCAACTGCTGCTTTTCTGTCTTCAAAAGTTCGAACATGTTGATTCCAGCTACAAAATCAACACAGTATTATAATTGCAGTGCACAATGTACTAGGCTAGTTCAAAGGAAAGATTAAGCTCACGAAGTAATACAGAATGTATGATATAGTAGTTCTTCATGTCTGATCATGAGTGTATAAAAGAATATTTCAAAAGTTAGTCATATGAGGAAATCTCCTATATATTTAATAATAAATAACAAATGATTATGATTTTAGTGTCCATTGTCTTAAGGCCTGGTAATACGAGCAACAAAATATAGCAACTTGTCATCCAGCATTGTTGCATTGCACCTTGCACACAACAAATTTCTTTGTTGTACAAATTAGACAGTGCTTCCAATTAATAGACCACTTTCAAAAATGGCGGCCTAGTACATGAGAACGAGGCCACAAAGGCTTTGTTACCAGAAAATATGCGTGGCGACACTTCTATTGCTATCAAAGACGATGTGTTCCTTTTCCTTTTAAAATACCTATTTTATGTGCATTTTACAGGATAATTTTTATATATTTAGAATCATTTGATGCGATGTTGATTTTGGAGGCCTTTCTGGCCTCATTATCGTGAACAATGAGCCCGCCATTTTTGAAAGTCGTCTATGTGCAACAAAGAAAATTTGTTACATGTGGGGTGGTAACAAGAGCAATATTTGCTCTGCAACTTGCAATGTAACAATGTTGCACGACAAGTTGCATGATTTTGTTGCTTATCAGTTACCAGGCCTTTAAAGCACTTGCTCACTAATAGGGAAACACTGTACACTCTCTCACACACTACTACTACATTTTAATATTTTACATTGCAACTTGGAATGTAACTGTTACATTGTTACAATGTTGCAGGGCAAGTTGCATGATTTTGTTGCTCGTATTGCCAGGCCTTTAAAGCACTTGCTCATTAATGGGGAGAACTGTGCATGCACTCTCTCACACACTACTACTACATTTTAATATTCTAGAGCAGATTTTGTATGTGTAAAATGGATGGCACAGCAATACAGCACAGTGACTGTGTCAGTGCCTTGTTGTCTACAAAAACATATAAAATTCCTTGAAATTCCTTACCCCTGATATGTCTGAATTCCTAGAAAATTTAAATTAGGTAAGGACATGATTTCCTTAGCTAAACTAACAACAGGGTCACCAGGCTCAACACCACACCTATCTTGTCCAACATTGACTTCAACTATTACATCAACAGTTGCACCAAACAGAACTGCTGCCTGAGACATTTCACGTGCATTTTGAACATCGTCTACACAAACTGAAATCTTGGCTTGTTTAGCAAGGGAGGCTAGGCGATGGAGTTTGGATGTTCCTATAACCTGTAAACAATAGTTTTTATAATCTAGTAAGTTGTTGGTCATCAATTCATCCATTCCAAAGTAGAGTGAGATACTGACTAGTGTACAAATTGCTGTGACCATTTCAGAATCATGAAAAGTTGCAGTCATACAAGAACTACTCTAAACATCTTGAAATTGCAGTCAGGAGTCATGTATACAAATTTTATCTCATTTTCTCTGAATGAAGAAGATCTGATCCGGCATTGAATTAACAAATAGAACAGCTTTTATCGTGTTTCATTCAGTAATACAGCACGCAGGAAGTGATGAGAGCACAACAGAAGTGTAAGTGCTCTCAGCACTTCCTAAGTGCTGTTATTAATGAACGGATCATGGAAAAAGCTGCAGGTCTATTTGTTTTATTATATATTTTGAAGTAAATATTCAAGGGAGAAAGTTCGATTTTCTCCGTATAAAAATTTAAAAGGTGCGCATGCGCAGTCGAGCTTGTGCTGCTGACATCAGAACTGTGCCCCGTTCTCTGATAAAGCACAGCTTTCAGCCAATCAGAGTGCGCATATTGACAAGGTTATATAATAAATGCCTATAATGTAGAAACATCAAAAACGTCAGAGCAATGGAGATAAAATTTATAAAAACTACTCTGTTCAAATGTGTTATTTCAACAAGATTTCTTACCTCATTTGATATCAGAATATCTTTGGCACCTCCAACAACCTTGCATGGCAATAGTGAAGTTTAAATTAGTCAAATGATATAAATTTGTTGTAAATTATTTCACTCCCTATTAATGTTTTTAAAATCTTCTATAAAACTGGGCTTGGAAAATAATGTTAATAAGAATTTTGATAAAATAGAATTTATGTTCAGTCATAGTAATATATATTATATTATGGCAATAAACGCTTGTATCACGACTGATAACTTCAAACTTTCAGTTCGATTTTGGGTTTTTCTGATCTGCCAATCATGCGAAGGGGGCAGAGCTCATGCAGATGCCCTCAATCCATGTTTGCCATCTTACCTTAATTAAGGTCCGGTCCCTTGAAGGCATTTGCATAAGCTCCACCCTCTTCAGATGATTGGCAGATCAGAAAAACCCAAAAATCTGACTGAAAATTTGAATTTGTTGTTGGTTGTGATAAAAGTGCTTTTGTAGTAAATAGTAAAAGCAGTTGATGGATTTTACATGTATTTGTTTGTACTGAGACATCATTTCAATATAGCATATCACAGACATTTTGAAAGTCCTGAAAATCTCCTCTAATATATTATCTTACCATGCTTTCTGCTTCAGAGAGCTTCTGACAACAAACACCCACTGCACCATGTGCAACCTATTAATGTAACAATATGGCTCTAACTATTTCATTTTCACTCCCATCTGCAATCACTACTAACAGTATAATCACCATTTGGATCTTCTTATCACCAATACTGACCAACCCTGTTAATAAGCATCTGGATCTGCCAATAAGGGCATAATGTTCTCCCAAGAAAATATGGATGGTAGATATGCCCCAGTTACAGGGAATGGGAAAGGCAAAAATGGGTTCATTGAGGACATTGGCCCATAAGTCTAAAAGTTATGGGTCATTTCAACAAACTTGGGGCCACTGTAAAAAATTATCACAGCATACGAAATCTATTCTAGTTATGATTATTCTAGGTTTTAAATGATGTCAGTAAAATATTGACAATTCACCTTCCCCGAGTTTCCCAGAATTCTTTATGATTTACGCGAGCAAGCGAGGTCAGGGGACAAAAATATTAAGAAATGATGGCATTTATCGGGAACTCTTGCATTTATATGAGAAAAACGTTGAATATGTCATAACAGAAGTGGTAGAAAGTCTTTAGAGAATTTCTTCAAAGGCATTCTTATGAACAGATATCGGAGTTTATAGGTACTATAGTCGTTTTTTGGCGAATTTTTCCAGTGTATCTAAGACTTGCTTTAATAATTTTGTCCCCTGACCTCGCTCGCGCGTGCTGAACCGTAATGAATTCTGGGAAACTGATCTGGGAAGGTGAATATATTTGTAATATATACTGTATGCAAAATATTGATAATTAAAGAGTACCCATAAAAAAAGTGAACAACCAAATCTAAAAAATCAAAAATTTCACTTTAAAACAAACAGATATACATATCATTGACATATGCTTCCTAATAATTATTCTTGGGTTGCATGTGACGTCACGGCAGCCATCTTGGATGAACTTCAACAGAAGATTTCTCATTAGCGTTTATTGTTTGGTCATCCAACATGGCTACCGCTTCATTGTCTTTTGATTCCCAAAGGTATGAATGCACCCCAGCAATACCTGCATATGTGCGATAGTAGGACATTTATGTGCCTTTGCGTGAGGACGAACTTTCACGCCTGAATTCCCCGCCAGTAAACTTTGTGGCATTTTCTTTAAATTTCTCTCGAATTTGTCCAGATCTATCAATAATGCTGGAGTATCAATCTCGCTCACTTTTTTACCTATTTGGGTGAACATCGTGTTAAAGTTTTTGGAGAACAGGTATCTCAAAGACTTTGAACTAAAAGCCATTCATTCAAATAAGAATATTGACCAGGCGTCACTTGTACTCGTCCAAGCAAGCCGATACACAGGAACCCCAACGATGAAACGAAAGTTGAAAGAAAAACGAATTAAAAATCAATAAATGAAAGGAAAAGAAAACGTAAGAAAAGATGATTAAGAAGAGAGGAAAAAAAGAGCCTGATGAAGACTAGTAGTGGCTAGTCGAAAATTCGTTACATTAAAGAATTCCATAGTTCGATCTACGACGTATTGTTTCTTCAAGATTCTCGACTATCTTCAATATTTGTATTCAGTTAGATCTTCTAATAGATCTGTCGTATACCGACACTTTGTGGTACGTGGTTGTTTTCGACACAAGTCTATATATTTAGAAAGAAAGAAGGAAAGAAAGAAAGAACAAAAAAAGGAAGAAAGAGAGAGGAGCTCTAAAAAAGGAAAAGAAAGAAGACATGATATTGTCGAGCAAAAGGTGGACTTCCTACATCGGCCATATGGCGGGCCTATCTCCCATCCTCCCCTCCCTCCGCCCTCGCTCCCTCCCTGATACTTATCCGATAATGAAAATGATGTCTGGGTTATCACAGATGTAAATTTCCACTGGTTAGGACTGTTCGTGCCCTTCCCCACTCACGTTGAGTCACGGGCGTTGTTTTTTTATGTTTATATGGGCTTTTATTTGTTTTTTATAATAACATACATATATATAAACTGTTTTTCAAAATCTCTAAACCCCCTAAAGTATATAAATACATATCAAAAGTACCGAAGAAATTATAGGATAGCCTTACATTTTTTTCGTGAAGCCCATGCTTGGGAACTTCGAAAAAAAATAAATCAGTAGAGCTATCGGATGATTTCTTCGGCACTTTTCATATACACCTATTTCAATTAACGTTGTCAGTTAAAAAGACCTCAAGCCTATATATACGCAACTCACCCGAAAAGGAGTATGGGTAGTAATTACTAAAGTTATAAAACCACACAGCTCTACACAGCTGACCAACACAGCAATAGTCTCCTTCACAGTTCTCTGCGCCATCTTGAAAGGTAACCATGCCTTTGCATCGAAGCGAGACGAACGGTGAGCTTGCATTGTTAGAGACCTGTGAATAATTGTCATAGGTGTTCAAAAAGGTATCTATCATTGCACGCTCACCGTTCGTCTCACTTCGATATAAAGGCACGGCTACCTTTCAAGATGGCGCAGGGAACTGTGAAGGGGACTATTGAACGTCAGCTTGCCTTGACCTTATACACTAAAGAACTTCATTTGTTGATGCTAAAACCAAGACCAAAGCTGAACTGGAGAGTGACGTTTTACTACTACCCATACTCCTTGTCGGCCTAGTCGCACATGGGCTTAAAACCTCTAGAACGGCAACCTTTTTCAAATAGGTGTATATTTCATGTACCTTTTTAAGGGATCGAGAGTTTTTGCAAAATGCAGCTGGTACACGGAAATAGGTATACGCCCTGCAGCCCAAAATAGTCCCGGCCAAGGTCAAAGTCAAACTTTGGCACGAACTAATGTTTGATGCATTTACCTCGTGTGATAGCCTAGTAAGGCCGACGTAAACTAACAGCAAATTCAGTTTTGATAATAACTCTGGATATATTTTTAAAAGTTGTAAAATTTTGTCATAAATTGTTATTCCGTGAAAATGTCGAATGGTTTTGCAATGACGTGCTGGATTTTATCCAGGAGACTTCCTGTCCAAGTTGTGGTACGTGAACGATCTGGACATTGTAATGGTTTAATACTAAAAGCCTCTACGAAAGTTTGGGTGGGGTCGCTGACTCTTGACGAATCCCTTACCCCATTTGAGACCATGCAGAAAAAATATTTTTCCTATCTCAGACACAAAGGGATTTTCTCTTTCACTATATTTCAGGCAAAATAAAATGGCAGCTTTCTCTTAAGTGCATAGCTATTTCACACAAGAAAGTTCAAAATCTGTATCCTGTGTCACTCCCAAAAGCTGATTTTCTCCGAAAACATACCGTTTATCAGATAAAAATGGTAGTTACGTTATTTAAAAAAATATATCTTATTTCAGACAAAAATAGGCAAAATCTGCACCCCTTTTCAGATCCCAAACACTCAAAACTATACTCTTTGGTCAGTCTGACATACTGTATAGCTTATAAAGTTGACCCCCCGGGATATAAGCTACCATTCGAGCGCGCGTGCGCAGAAGTGAGTTCATCTCCCAAGTATAAACAGACGACCTTCCTGAATACAACAGTGAATTAGCTGTTTTCCTTAGATTCGTTCATTAAAAAATCAGAAAATCTTATTTTATTATAATTATTATTTTTGCTGCGTGTGATTCCTGTTGAACAGACATCTTGGATTCATAAGTTGTTATGTCACAGCTATCCCAGCCGAGCATATTATCCCCTAAATCACACTTAAAAGGGATTAAAAATGTTATTTTGTTCACTGAACTTTGTCACTGGTTTCTCTCAAATCAGCATGAGAGACTCATTTCACAAATTCCCAATGACCGCAAAATTTCACCCAGCCTGGTTTGTGCAAATTTTATAAAGCAAAGTATTAATTTTGTAGAGTTAATCGCATCCATCTGGCTGACCGACACTTCGTGTAATATTACGTGCGTGGCCATTGCGCAGCCGGTTTTGCGTGGGATGGCAGCCAACAGGACTTACGTAAATTTCCTAATAGGAAGTGGATAGTGCTTCCTTAGAACGCAATGTTTAAACTTTTTTATTGTTTTCTGCTTAATTAAATCGAATTTGCGATCATTCATATCAAAGATGTTTTCTGGATTGGTGGTCCTAGTATCATGCCCTGAGGAACACCTCGGTGTAACTTCGAAAGGATAGCTCAACATGATTAACGCTTTTGCAAATATTTGTTTCTTTTTAAGTAGTTGTGTATTTATGTGAAGAAAATAAAAACGCATTGTCGGAATAGGAGATCAAACGTTGGCTTGCTCCCCGTCGTTGATGACAGCCTATTATCTGGTGATTATCCTATTCATGTATAGGAGCCTTGCAATTGTCGGATTATATTATCATGCTGATTGATGCCAATTTGCCAATATAAAACCAGACAGCACCGACAAACTCACTTCACACATCTCACGCGCCGTAACAAACTTCTTGGTCCTAAAATTCAGAAATAAGTTTTAAAATGAAGGCTTCGAAAATTCTTCTCGTTGTTGGACTGGTATGGATTGCAGTGGGCAGCGTTGTCGCACAGAATTCTTGTTGTCAATTCTTCTCCCCTTCACAAAAGGCTTTTCTCAAAAAGATGTTAAAAGAAGAGGCCAAGGGACTTAAGAATGGAATGAAGAGTGCTTTCAGTGCTTTCTCCACTCCAGGAGGTATTGTTAGTAAATTTATCTAGTGTAATTGGTCATGTTTTTTAGTTTAAATCAGGAGATATTTTCTTCTTAATTAAGCAATTATAGCGTTCAAACGTTCGGTGACGCAGTGAAGGACGGGAGTATAGTTTTCTAAGCTTCTAGTTCAGGCCTTATTCTCGATTTTAACGGGTTTTACTCTGATAAAAATCGGTCAGAATTCTTCATTTTAACTAATACTAGGAGAAATTTTGCTTGAAAGTTAAAAAAAAATCAATAGTGTTGCATAATTAAGTACATGCAACTACTTCAAATGTAGATGCCTTCATGTTAGTTAATTTTGAGCCATTGCTTTTGAGTATGAAAAAACATCTTGCCGAGTGATTATTTTGGCACATTAAATTATTTCCAATTTTGATCAATTTCATCAAAGTGGCCCGCTTTAAGAGCGGAAAGGAACCTAAAGTGTCGGTATCTGGCGTTAGAAATGGTGCGCCTATACCCGGCTATTCATATTAGTCTGGTACAACAGCCCCGATTTTAATTCCCAATTCAAATTGACACACTCAAATGTGTTTATCAAGGGCTTTGCGCATTTGCGCAATAGTCCGACACCGAGTTTTATCACCTGGTAAACTGTTTTCTCTCCTTTTCGGATGCCTAACTAACAACATTACCGCCATCAGCGTTTCTCGCAGTGATCTAAGAAGTCGTCGGAAATTCTCTCAAGTTTTCCGGCCGAAGTTCAAGGACTGATCTGATATCTGTGTTTAGTCGGAAGAATTAAGTTAAGAAGCGGTTCATATACGTTAAAAGTGTCCTATATCATCACGGCTTTGTAAAATGTTATCTATATATATGTTACCAATTGTGGTTTGAACCTTGGTTTTGAAATACCGATATAAAGCCGACAAGCGTTCCGCTGGGGGAGCGGGAGGGGTGGGTCGAGGGAGGAGGTTCTGTTGTCAGTTCTGAATAAATGTGCGACGCAAAAGATCCCATCCCCTAACCTAAAAGACAAAGATTCGAAAATTCCTTCAGTTCATTTTTAAGACCCGACGTACCCGAGATATGATCCCCTTTGCAAGGAGAATAACGTGATTGCGTGAACAGGTCATTCAGTCTCTGGCATGGAAAACTATCATCAAAAACAATTTGTTCGTTTACGTAAGCGTTTTGGCTCAACAATTTTAAGGAACTACGGTCCCCCCTCTAGGACTCGAGAATAGAAGACCCCAAGACCAAAACGTATACCTTAAGTATTTCTATTGTACAAGATACCATATCAGTCAATGCGCCTTTTATTCAATCAATCACAACTGAGCGTGCTGTGATAGCATAAAGATTAGTTGTGTAAGACTCTTACCCACTTTGCATTGTCTGAGACTAGATTAACCAGGGATTTTGTACACCTTTCTATGACTTGGTGAAATTTTCTGGCAAATGTACAGTCTAAAACAAAAAGGTATTGATTTTAAGCTCAGCCAGCGGGGGTGGGGGTGGGGGGGGGGGGGGGGGGGTAAGGGAAGGGGGAGGGGGTAAATACCAATAAAAGTACAAGCCTGTTGTTATATCGGTGGATAAAGAGCCGAGCCGAAGGCGAGAATCATTATTTTGACCCAATATAACATGCTCTGGAGTTCTTTATATTACTTAGCAAACGTCTAGTTGTCAGTTATCATATTTGACCTGAATTTTTCAAGTTTGACTATTTTTGGCTTAGAAAATCCAAGTTAAAGTTTATGCAAATGAACAAAAATCTTTATCCGATATATATAGATCTACGTTTTATTTCCAGTGTGTTTTCTAATGAATTATTAATTAGTTTGATAACGCCGTTCAAGCATTGATCATGATAAGGTCGATAAGGGTGAAGGACATCCCGTGAGCTTCCTGGGAGACCAGCTTCCGTCTGAAAGAACAACCGACTTTTAATACGCAATTGCTTTACTGTTAATTGTATCACAAGTTAATTTTCAGTGGCATTTGTGATTATGAATACGTGAGCTTGAAAGCCGATATTGTACAAATACTTGATTCCTAACCAAAGAAACATGGTTGGTCTGGGAAAGTTGCCAAGCAAAGAGAGTGGGCTTGTTCTCATGCTGGTTTCACCTAGTACGCGACGCGTACACAGACTATACAGCTATTTCAAAAAAGGTTATCAGCGCTAAAGGCGATAGGCGATAGGACTGAGATAGGTCATTCAAATTCCAAAGTAATCAAGAAGTTTTTATAATAGCTTCGTTATTCCGTTCGTTTTGCTCCGAACATTGGATATGAATGTCTGATTGTTGACTTTCTTAATAAAAACAAATAGAAAACCCAACCGTGAATAGTGGAATGACCTATCTCCTATGGCCTGACAACCTTTTCTGAAATAGGTGTATGAAAAATGCTTCAGGCAGCGAAACATTTTTGGGTGTCTAAAGCAGTTAAATTCATATGAGAGGTGAAAAGTTAAAAACTCTAGAATTGGAAATTATACAGCAACATTTTTCAATTTCACAAAAATCGTTTGTCATGGGCTAAGTTTATTAGTATTAAAGACATCCATGGTATTTGTGGTATTAAAATAGTTTTTGACGGACTGCGCTTCTATTTTCATTTTAGGAAAATCATTTTACTCTAGCGATTCAAACGTCCTTTGTGCATCACTTGTAGCTGTCAAGCTTAGAAGAATGTTTCGATGAAACTATTTTTTCTGAAATATCTCTCGACTTTGCTTACTAAAGGAAATGAACTGCGACAGAATTCAAAGTGTTGAGAGCGATAATTTTCAGACCGCTCTAGAGCGCCTGCGTGGCCGGCGCTCGAGCATAAACAAGACGATTTTTTTCCAAAATCGCTCTTATCAAGTGATTTGAATATTTAGCGATGGTGTGCAGTTTGGTGTAGTCGCTTCACAAAACTGAGCTTATGAAAGTCGAACGATATTAAACAAAATTATTTTAGCCGGCTTCGTTTATCGTTTCCAAGGTAACGCTGACGACCAAAACTTTCACCGAACTGGCGCAAAGCAAGCTGAACATAAACTTCTCAGTAAAATAAAAAGTGGAAGTTATTCAATAAAAACTACTGTGAAACACCTTAAGACCCGTTTAAATCCGTCTAGGATAAGCTGATTAACTCAGCAAAGGTCATCAAATGAAAAGTGGAAGCGTAGTGAATGAAAAACTACTGCGAGACACCTTAATGATATACAAATTCGATGGAACGGCAAATTACCAATACGGTAATCTCCATGCAGGATCTGATAGTGAACTGAGAGCTTGTTTTTCCCATGTGAGAAAAAGGTTTTTGCATGACTGCAGTGTCACCAGTAATATTTGGAGTGGAGGGTTCAAGAGTTCAAGGCGGAAGTACTTCTTTCTTCTCTAAGCGGACACTGCAGAAAATTTTCATAGCGTAGTCCTATACCATCGTACTAAAGTAATTCTTTCATTTATCTTTTTTAGTACAATGGTTCAAATTATCCACCAAACAAGTTTGCTTTGGTGCAAAGGGCAATCAGTTTGGCACTTTCAACGTATACAGCAAAGCCGACGGATTCCTGTCTGCGATCAAGTTGGTTCACGTCAGTGGCGGTGTCACATGTAACAAAAGCATAAATGCAAAGTCTAGTAAATGGGGATGTTCACCAAGCAATCAATACATCGGCAAATACTCTTTGAACACTCTCATCACTACCGCCATTAACGAGATTGTCTTTCCTAAGGAGGACCAGCTGACGTACGACATTCCAAACTTCTGGTATGACCTGGAACAGTTCGATGCTGATTCCAAAGTTCTGGTTTTCAAGCGCTTCCACGACCCCCTCTACGTCGCTGCGAACCAGGAGCTTCGACTATGGTATGGAGAAGACTTGGCTGACGCCAGTGAGAATAACAACGATGGCCGAACGTGTGCACATGTCTTCGGATCTTACGTTTAAAACATTGTAGAACTGATGTTTGTTATTTGGACAAATCAGAGGACTTTATCTTGGGCTTCCTGTGGAAGAGAAAACCTCGTGGATTGAACCTAGCCTCGTACCCAGTCTACTTCAACAATTTTGGATTTGTCACTAACAGTTGTAAAACGGCCAAATTCTTCAACAAAAGAGCGCATTGTTAATATCGTTTTCCGGAACAAAAGAACATATTTAACTTGTAAACAGAGGTGTTAAAAGTTTTAACTTGTAGGTTGTAGTACTAGCTTTGATTTTATACTGTGTACATTTTTTCTATCGCTTCAGCACTACATGTTTTTTCTTTTTTAAATCTCTCACCCGAATATGTTTTTATTGCCAGCTTTCAAAACTTTGAAGAAGCAATGCATGATGGGAATAAAACGAAGTAGACTGGAAACGAGGTTAAGATGGACCAATTGTTTGTTGCACCGCAAGTGTGCACACTTTATTTCAAACTGAATTGACTTTAATTTCCCGAATTTGACGCTTCAAAACGTGTCGGACTTGAAGTTTTCATACATTTATTGCATTTATCAAGTCCAACCTCGACTTGCAACCATTGTTCTTGTGCACTGAAACAAATTCGGAAAAGTCTACTACTCTAACTGCACAATTCCAAGAGATTTTCTTTTATAAAGGAATTAAACTGGCGTATTTGTCCACCTAATGAATAAATGATAACATGAACTAGGTTCACACACGGTCAAATTAAGGTTTAGAAAAGTCAAACTAGAGAGAAAGGGGTCCGTTTTTCAAAATACCCGCTAAATGGGCCCGTATGATTTTACAGGTACGGGTGCTCGCGCGCTCCCGTTATCTTTAACGGGTCTTTCCAGCAATGGGCCCTTGACTTTTCAAATGGAATAAACACGGCTTTAACAACCATTATTGAGTATGGCATGCATAAGTAGCAGTTATAGGGAAAGTTTTAATAGTTTAGAGAAAGTTTGTAATAGAATACGCAATTTTTTGCGAAAAAACGTTGTCGTCGCATTAAGTCCACAGTGTACACTCCAGACTGCACATGATTTTGGTAGTTTATTAGTAATTAATGTAACCATAGCATTACGATTACAGTTTTATGATCTTTGTCTTTGATGTTTGTCTTGCACTATTACACGAGTAATCATACTCGGAATAAACAAATTGGACTCCCGCTACGCGGTCGTCCAATTTTGTTTATCCCTCGTATGATTACAGACCGAACTGGACTCCACTCAGACGTCCTATTACAATTTTTAGAACCGTCACGCAACGCTACTGCGCCATTTTCGCGCCAAAATCTTGACGCGCCGCGTCCGGCCGTCACACAATAGCGCAAAATCTCTTGTTTGTGTTACTGTTTTCAAACAATTTTCCGTTGTCAATAACACGATAATTTTTACATCCAGACATAACGAGGACTGGCATGCATAGGTTACTTTCGCATTGCATTCTGATTCAGCACACAAAAGACAGCCGAATAATACGGTTCTAACAGTAGAATATGAATTGGCACATCAGGATACTACGGTGGCCCACAGGGGCAAAACACAATGCAAAATTCCTTTGAAAACACAACACAGTTTTATAGAACACAATGGAACACAACAATCTTTCACAGAACACAACAAAGTTTCGTGGAACACAACAATCTTTCACTGAACACAACAAAGTTTCGTGGGACACAACAGTCTCTCACAGAACACAACAAAGTTTCACAGTACACAAGTCTTTCACAAGCAACTAAAATCTTTCACGGGGCAACACTCTTTCACAAGCACAGCTGCTACAGGCTTCCCAGTCTGATTATCTGTGGATTATGTCTAGTAACGGTCATTTCCAGGTTGAAAGCCAAATATACCCTGTTAGAAATGCTTTTAAAATGACTGATTTTTTCAAACATCATGGCAAATATTGAGTTCAAAAATAAAGATTAATGCTTATTTAAGTCTCGGAACTCAGGGATAGCTTGTTACCTCTTTCCCTCATCCCTCTCCTCCCCTCACCCTATTTGCGTGTTCAAATGGAACATTCTGGTGTACGTCGATCAGGTGGCACATACAGCACAATCGGAGAACAAACGATAGCCTGTTTTTCACTATCGAAGCAAGACAACGCCAAGCTCGTCTTTTCACTTGTAAAAGTAGCGACGCAAGCATAAACGCTAGCGCAAAAGAACGGAAGGTTTTATTTTTCTTGCGCGGGCTTGCGTCGTCTTGCGTCGTCTTGCGTCGTCTTGCGTTGTCTTGCGTCATCTTGCATGCGTTGTGTTGAGTCATCGTGCGTGGTCTTGCGTGGTTTTCCGTTGTCTTGCGTCGTCTTGTGTTGTCTTGCGTCGTCTTGCGTCATTAGCGTGAAACAGGCATTAGTGTAGAATAAGATAATTGTGTGTATTTGCTACCTGACGCATAAAATCAAAGCGATTTGAATTCATGCCAATAAGTCAGGAATTTTGTAAGAAATGGTTTCCAATTTTATTATTCAAATAGGTATTTAAAAGTAAAAATATTATCACTTGCGAGAAAAAAAGTCCTGATATTCGAAAATAGAAAAAAAATAGGAAAAACGTCCAGACATTCGAAAAAAGAAAAGGAAAAAAAGAAAGAAATTTGTAATGTCTAGGAAATGCACCCCACAGAAACAATGCAGTAAGATATATGAATAATTATAATTATAAATAAAAAATGAAAATGAAATTTATCAGAAAAAATATCAAAAACACCAAACATTTAAAAACAAGTTCAAAAAGATGTAATTTTAACTTAAAGCTTGGGAAAGAAACGGAAAAAATGAAGAAAAAAAAGAAACCAGAAAAGAATCCGGCGTCGACGAGGATCGAACCTGTAACCCCTTATAGAGCACCCCCCGGAAATAAAATAACAGACTGAATGAATAACTGTAAAAAGGAAAAGAAAATGAAATTTTGGGACGATTCTCCCGAGACATTCTGAGAAGCTGAGACATCGAATCGACTTACGTTACGGATGAAGATTTCGGCCCCATCCACGCTATCCCGGTGCTACATATTACAGTTATCTTAGCCCGAAGTCCAGGGAGGGAGACGATATCCGGGACCCTAATCCATACCTTTAGATATCACCTTAGACCTCTGCGCTACCTAGACACTTAATAAATTTAATGACTAATTGGGGTAGTCTATTCGGCGAAGTTTCATTGTAATGCTAATACTCCCCAGGGAAAGAAATGAACCAATCAGAGTCCAGCTATCAAAAAAATAGCTGTTTTCTAAATAAATAAAAAGGGAAAATAAAAGAATAAGTTTTTAGGAACATCGAGCTTGTCTGCATTGTTTTACTCCATCGATTTGTCCCAATTCCCCAGGGAGATAGAAGAACCAATCAAAATCTAGTCGATTGAAGAGGGCCGGATCAATAAATTTCCATGATTATTTTAAGTACAGCAAGCTTCAAGCCGTTACGTACGCTATTACTTATGGATCTTTATTTTCGTTCTAAAGTGAAATGATCGGCCTCACTGAAGATGTTCAGTTGAAATCCAAGTTTCTTATTTCAGGAATATCCCTAGAGCTAATCAGATTAAGACATCAGCAAAGGCAAGTTCTTTTATAAGTTAAGGTGGTTTAAAATTTGGATTGATACTTTTAGCGTTTTAGCTCATCGTTTTAAAACAAATCTCGTAGTTGTTTACATGTACGCGTTTGTTCTTCAATATTAACACCAAATTTGTTAGTTACATGGTCGATTTGAGTTTCATTGTGTAAGTAAACGAGAAATTAAATTATAACTGATCTCGTCAAAATGTATCCACGAAAACTCCACAGAGAATCTCGTAATGCAGAATGCCAAACTCGCGCAAGTTTTTATATTGTCGTATTCAAAATATTGGGAAATATATGTCATTTCTGCCTAGAAACTTTTAAGTATAAAAATACATAAAAAGTAAACCTTTTAAATCTTTCATAGTGCTTTCATTACATGGTGAAATCTTTCAAGTGATTCACTGCTCTGCCTGACGAATTATCCTATACATAGTCAAGATAACTAAAATTACACGATTGTAAAAACCAGAGTAAGCACTAGACTGAGACACGCACGTCACGTGATTTGACATGTTTCACCGCATTTGTGCTATTTTTAAAGTGGGACGACGATGAATCTTGACCGTTTGAAAGACGAATTTTCGGATTAAAAATCAAAATATTAGTTGAGTAAAATAGAAATCCGATGTTAAAAATAAAAGGGAAAAAATTATATACCTAAAATTTTGAGTTGAATTAATTGTCTCTAAAAGCCGTCCGCCAGTAATCCATCTGGCACTTTGAAAGGAAAAATTGATAAAAAATGAAAACTGATTATTTTTTTATCAGAAGGTGAATATTAAAGGCTTATTAACCGAGCGCGAGGTCTGTATGGGAAAATATCAGACCGAGGTCTTGACAGTACAAAAAAGACCGAGGTCTGATGTTTTCCCATACAGACCGAGCAAACGAGGTTAATAACTTATTTATTATATGGCTTTGAGAAGTCCTGCTAAAACAATTGCCAATTAAACGCAAACTTTTCTTTTCATCCGGGACAGCGGTCCTGATATGGCAAAATACAGACCATGCGTTAGCCAATCAGAATTCAGGAAATTATCTAGCCATATAATAAAGCTGAATAACTTATAGACAAGGCGCAAAACTGAAAAAATCGATCGCAAAAAGTGCATTTTGGGGTAGAGGCTGGTAACATAACTATTCTAAACTAATTTTTCATGCTGAATCCGAATATGACTGTTACCAAGACGCATTCTGCAATCTTATACGTGTAAATGACGTATTTTGTGAATTGCTACTAGTCATTTCATACTAACGGCTTTTTCATGTAATTCCAAAAGTTCCCAAACTTAAAAACAATTACCATGGCTGGAAAACGCATATCAAAATCAGTAATACTGTGAAGTTTGAAGGATATCAGTTGAAAAATCAAGGAGATACGAATTTTCAAAAATCGAAATTTGTTGGTATCTCTTGCATAACTGTAAGTGTTTTCATACAAATTTTCGTTTTTTGCGTATCTTCTTGATTTTTCAATTGATATCCTTCAAACTTCACAGTATTACTGATTTTGATGTGCTCTTTCCAGCTATTGTAATTGGCGGCCGATAAAAGCAGAGGAAAATTGACCGAATCGAAATATGGCGGCAAATTTGAATAACTATTGTTCTGGACTGACTAGCCTCGTGTTCACGTGGAAACACAAAAGCGTTTTCACATGAATGAGAGGCTAGTCAGTATAAAACAACAGTTATTCAAATTTACCACCATATTTCGATTCGGTGTATAGCTCCTTTGGAGGATGTTCTTTTTATCGTACGACAAAATCGCTTTGACATGTTAATATGAATGCTATAAGGATGTCAACAAATATAAAAACAATAAGGGAGATAATTTCATCGTCGTCCCACTTTAAACCACAGGTCACTTACGCGCGCTCGTCAATTTTGAACATTTACATTCATTTGCTTCCAGCGCGAGGTGAATTCGCTCGAATCGTGTTCTAAAAAGAAATCGAATGGGGGACAACGCGTCAAGGTTTTTGTAAGGCTGTGTGCGGATTCTCAGTCACCTGATTATACTCTCCTGGATTTTAGTCGTTATTTTTGATGTTAGTCTTGTGGTTAGGGAACGGGAACTAATTTCGAAAACTGAAGAACTGATGTCCAAAGCCGTTTTTTATCATAATCGGTACCTATTTTAATATCCCATATCAATCTTGGGGCGGGGAAGGGGGTGGGGTGGGATTGGGAAAGAACTAGAACCCTTTACTACCCCTCTGACTTTCTCATGCGACCTGCGCTGGGGCTATTGTTAATGGGGGTTGTTGCTTAATTTGTAGAAACCCAGAACACAACATGTTATTTTCCCTGTAGCTTGTAACATTGTACACAACATGCATTGTGCGTGTGTCCGACCCTGCAACAGTTAGAGAAGTAGAAACGAGTTATTTTTCTGAAGCCATACCAACCTTGCAACAGATCAGGCAACGTTTTGCGCAACAGCTACAGAAGTACAACCGAGCTTTTTCCGCACATTTCAAATAGCGCGGAGCTTCAGTAACGAAAATTCGGATAAATTTGGACGAATTTTTCGTTCTTTTACTCAAGTAAGCATACGTCTGTTGTGGGCAGGGCTAGAGTTCAAACGTCGCCCGAACAAAAATTCTTACACATGTTCTAAAATGAAACACTTATAATTATAGATAAAAACAGTTTTTTGATAAACGTCTTTAAAGTCCGTATGCTTTTTCCTTGTGCTTGTCTACTGACACCTATCGTTTCCTTGACAGCCTAGATATGAGCATAGTCTGGATTTTAACCTTCTTCTCTGGATGGACTGGATGGAGAAGGCCAAAATATGGCACTATGTATTCTAAATGATGCCCATTATTTTTAGCAAGCAGCGCTATTAAACGTTTGATAGATAAAACGGTTTTCTGATTTACATCGTTAAAGATCCGACATAAAACGTGGTTTTCGTGTGTACTGTAAAACATTGTTGGGTCTTGTTGTGTTCTGTGAAAAATTGTTGTGTTCCACGAAACTAGTTGTTGTGTTCAGTGAAAGCTTGTTGTGTTCCACGAAACTTTGTTGTGTTTTCGAAGCAATTTTGCATTGTGTTTTGCCCCTCTGGGCCACCGTATTATACGGCGTCTAAACTTTTCGAATAGGCGTAACGTTTTCCGGAGGAGGTCAATTAGCCTTTGTTGTCATTGATATGCTAACTACATCATTTCTTTAATTCATTTACTTCATAAAAGAGAAATGACTTCTATTAACACAAATTTTAATTTGTGTTAATAGAGCCAATTCGTATATCGCATTTTACATTCTAATGAGCTGTACTACTCTGCTACTCTACCTTGCGAAAACTAATACAAAATAAGTGCAGAACACAAAAGGGAAATAAAATTAGTCAGTTTATTTTCATTTTTTAAATTAAGTCAGAAAAAAAAAGATTAAAAAAAGATTTAAAAAAACCCAGTTTTCTAGAACTGTTCAAATCTTAGCTTGTTTAATTGATCGAATTTTTTTCAGCTTGTGTTTTGGGCGTTTTCCTTGTTCGTGCAACTCCAAACAGCTCATTAGAATATAAGACGAGCTCATTAGCATGTAAAAATGCGGTATACGAATTCGCTTTAATATTGGTCATTTCTCTTTTATGAACGCTACAACGCGCAGAATGACGTCAAATATGTGATATCGAAAACTCAAATTTTCTTGCACTTGCTTGCAGTTTATGGCCGACGCGCGCAACTTTTTACAATCCGTCGTGATATATTAATTTAAGTTTATACAAAGTTGACTTAAGCATATAGTTGAAAAATGGTTTATGCTTTAATGTATTCATTGAATTCACCTTGGCTCCTTTGTATCAATAGCTTAATTTATATTATAACACGAATTATCTATCTGAACGAATTATTTTTGTCACACGACGACTAACGAATGATGGCCGTCCATCAGTACTCCTAGCTCTCAAGTCTGAATTTATTTTTACAATCTCGTGATAATTCAAGTGTATACAAAGTTAACTTTGGTTTATAGAGCAATAAATTGTTAATTCATCTAGATGAATAATTTATCTTTAGTATAATTCATAGTTCCACTCCAACAAACAGACATCCAATCAGTCCTTAGCCAAATTTCCCAACGGAATAATTTATGTCCGTCAAACAAGATCTTTAGATTGTTGTTTGCTACTATTATGAAAAAACGCCGAAATCAAAATTAGCTGAAATGATACTGAATAACTCTTCAAGGACCTACACTATGTAAAATCTATTCTCGGTATTCCAAAGGGAAGTACTATATTTTTATGAATCTTTAGAGGTGTCAGTGACGTCATTTCAACTCTCAGCTTTGCTCCATACATTTCTTTGTATTTTTTCATCGAAATATTTCAATGTAAATGTTCTACGTTGAAGAACGCTGGCCAGAAAATCAATCCTATACATAAACAATACAAAAAAAAACCCTTTCACACAAACTATTGGTATAAAAGAAATAAAAGAAATCAAGCCAACTAAATACAAATACAGTGTCGTTTCAACTAAATTTGATTTCGGCGCCGATTTTTCATTATAATACGGCACTTTTAAGGTTTTTCACAAGTTTCATTTTGGATGAATTTAAACTTTAGAAACTCATTCATGCTACTAAGCTTCACTTTAGATTAGAGTATCTATCTAATAAAATTTCTAAGAGTACAATATACATTGCAATCATACTTATATTCTTGTGCAGTTTCTTATATTGGCTTGTGGAACCATGAATTGATCTATCTTTAGACATCCGTGTTGTGTAATAATTGAAATTGGTCTTTTGGGACTCTTTCTTTTGTGCCAAAAACAAAGGTACACTTGTAAATTACAGTTGTAAAGTTTTATTTATAAAGGACCTCCTTCTCGTTTAGAGTTAATTGTATTGCAGAGTATTGTATTGTAGAGTATTGTTTCGTTGCAAGTTCTTTGTTCTTTATTCTTTTATTGTCTTCGAACCTCAACTTGCCCACCTTAACGAGAAACCCGTTTTGGATTCTGGTTCAAACAACAAGACGACTAGATTCTTGTCATCTCGTTTTTGCGCGCTCCGTGGAAAGACGCCAGTGTTTCATAAAGCAAGAGAGCACTGTAAAACTGAGAGAAACGTACGTGTTTTGGGTAAGCAACTGCATTTCATAATATAATTTTTCACTTTAATGAATATTGTGGGATTCGGGAACCTTAGGGCAAAGTTTCTATGACAAATATTCTATGGCAACTGATGGATTTTATCCATCTACACGAAGAAATTCATACGACCAATGCATTGAAATTTGGTCAAATTTTCTCATCCATACGACTGAGCAAAAGGTATTGCCAAAGAAAATTTCGGTAGTGAAAATTTGCTGGTATAAATGTGGAAGGGCCATTTATTGAATTAGTGTTATGTAACAAATTAACGAAGGCTAATTTTCTTTCATTAGTGAGAATTATCAATATTCTTACACAGTGCTAATACTTCCATACGAGCAATGAGCATTTATCAGTATTTTTAAATTCGTAAAACAGAAAAAGAATTATTTGAAGGAATGAAATCCAAAACTCGCGAGAAATATGAATTTTTAAAGTGTGAATTTGTAAGAAAACCTTAATTTTCTGCTAGGCAAGAGATGCCTTCGAATGTTTTCGGCATGCAAAATTTCGCCTCGGAAAATTCATATCTTCGTGATGAGTTTGAAAGTTACTTCATTCAAACTTCACAGTTTTACTAATTTTGACGTGCTCTTTCCAGCTATGGTAATTATATTTCCGTACTGTGACTTTTGGAATTACATGATAAAAGCTCATTTTTCCAGTAGGACAAATATTCTTTGACAAATAACTTTTGCTCGCGTGGAGTGAGAAAATTTGACCAAATTTCATATTCGAAATAACAAACATTTTGTCAAATGAAATTTGATCATGTACGGACGAGAAAATTCCATACATTTGCCAAAGTTTGTCATAAAAAATTTCAGTGCTCATGTTGAAAGGCTTTAATATTTGTCTTCCCGAGAAAATGAACCTGGAACTGAATTATTCAACATTCTTTTACGCAGTATAAAATGGCAAACGAATTTGATCAGTTGATCCGACAGGGTCCCCTCTACCTTCTGCGTGAAACGTGAATGGCTGAGTTATTTTGACGTGAAACGTGATTTAAGGTCTAAAATCTTTTGCGCCCACGTGAAAGCAACTTTTGTAAACGTGAAAGAGGTGTTTTAATTATCCGTGACACGTGAAAAGACCAAATATTTTCGCGTGATTTCATTTTGCAAAGAGGTATAGGGGACCCTGATCCCACATATCGTTCTGTTTGTGATAAAGCCTGTACTGACTAAGTGAAATTATTTCCTACTCGCTGAAAATCAAATCAATTTTTAAATAAACTGGATATCAACAGCAATATTGCTGGGGTGCATCCATACCTTTGGGAATCCAAAGACAATGAAGCGGTAGCCATGTTGGATGACCAAACAATAAACGCTAATGAGAAATCTTTTGTTGAAGGTCAACCAAGATGGCTGACGTGGCGTCACATGCACCCCAGCAATACTGCAAAGACGCGCGAATGAATTTACTTAAAAACTTGAGTAAATCGGTGCATCTACACGGTAACTCACTTAATCCAGTAAATTTACTCAGTTATTTGAGTAACTGCATACCCTTTACTCAAATAACTGAGTAACTGCATACCCTTTACTCAAATAACTGAGTAACTGCGTACCCTTTACTCAAATAACTGAGTAACTGCGCACCCTTTACTCAAATAACTGAGTAACTGCGTACCCTTTACTCAAATAACTGAGTAAATTTACTCGGATAAGTTATTTACTGTGGATGCACCGAATTACTCAAGTTTTTGAGTAAATTTACTAGAGCGTCCTTTCAGTGTACAGGTGCGTCTTAGCATTTATTTACTAATACAGGTTTTGCACCATCACGTGACGGCAGCCACGACAGGAGGCAGGAACAATAGAGTCTGCACTAATCTGGTTTACATGAGAAAGAGTTCAGTTTCCCAGGGGAAAAGACTCTATTGTTCCTGCCTCCTGTCATGGCTGCCATCACGTGGTGGGTACTTGCTAGCGCTAATACACATACAGCTATTTCAAAGAAAGATAAAAAAACCCCGTTGAATACTGAATATCGCATTCTACATAGTTTTACTGAATACTGAGTGCATTCAAAGACCAAAATGCCTTATAGTTATTCAGTATGTTTTGCCGAGATCCTCTATAATAGCTATAACTAAGGCAAATGAGTGGCAAAACGACCATGGAAATGATCAACAATGCAATTTGTAAGTCTTGAATGCACTATTCAGTATATATGCAGAAACCAGTATTTAACTTGTTTTGAAATAGCTGTATAACTAGATGATTTTATGGTGTTATTTAGTTTTAAAGCCGCAAACCATCGTTAGTTTGCAAAAACGCCTTATGTAACTCGTGGATATACACCTATTTCAAAAAAGGTTGTCGTGCGAGAAGTCTCAAGCCTACGCGACAAGACCGAAAAGGACTATGGGTATTAGGTAAAAAAATCACTCTTTTTCAGGTTTGGTCTTGATTTTAGCATCAGCAAGTGAAGTTCTTTAGTGTTTAAGGTCAAGGTAAGCTATTTTGAGTTATCCTACGGCTGATTTATGTGATTTTATAGCTTTAGTAATTTCTACCCATACTCCCTTTCGGGTGAGTCGCGTAAGCTTTTGCCGACAACATTAATTGAAATAGGTGTATAAATACGCACTGTTACACAAACCCCGAGAGCCCAGCCGTGTGGATCTGTGGTCTCTTTGCCTGGACCTTATTGCTTACTTCTCTCTGCCTCCCGACAGACTGAATTAAAGAAGTGAGCTAAACGACGGCATTTTTTCAGTATGGAAGTACCTGAATTAACCTGGTCTCAGAGGCTCTGACAAACTTTTAGCCGGAGATTTTGAGCTGCGAAGCGGCGAATTAATGTGCGACGGTAAGAAGTCACGAGACGCCGTCAGAGTTTACCCTAGTCCATAAGGCGAAGCGACGAGCAAACGTTGTGCGGCTCAGAATCGCCGGCTAAAAGTTTGTCAGAGCCTCTATGAGCATAGCCAAGGCGCTGAACCTTCCTTCGCTGCTCGACACAGGAAGCCCAACTCAAAATCAGGAGCAGCAAAGGTCTGATCCATTTTTGTTATTCACTCGCGTTGTTACTTTTCTAGGTTTTATTTGACAATGCATCACTTCTTTCCAAATACTTTTACATCTAAGGACAGAAATATGTTCCACGCCAGCCACCTCAACAAAATCGAAAACAATATACTAGCAAGTAAGATGGCAGAGTTTAACAAATGTGAGAAGCAACTCCGACGAGATATTGAAAAGATACGTAAAGCAAAAGTAGCACTACATTACGACAAGGCACAACTTCGTTTGCAAGAAAAAACCTCAGAATTTCTTCACCAAACAAGGAAGCTGACAAGCCGTCAGAACGCAAGAAGACGATCTTCAATCGGCAGTTTCATTCTAGAATCCGCCGGAAATGGGTCCGTACCGGAAGAGGAAAACAAAGTGACGTGGAACCAAAAGATTTCAATCAAAAACTTTAGTCAAGGAAGCGCAAGACGACGCTGTAGTATGCCGCTGATTGGTCAAAATCCAACACGTGATTTCCCCGCAATAAGACGCTCGACCTCTGATGAAGGCGTTCCAAGCACCTACGAAACAAAAGCCAAAGCGAACGCGGCACGCATTTCGGAACTAAAAAGCAACGACAACAAGACGGCAGAAACAGAGACACAGAAAGACCGCAAACTTCCGCTTTTGAGGCACAGTTCAAAAGTTTTGAGCGACGCAGAAGAAAGTCGTTTCGGCGCATGCGCCAGGTTTAGCAGACGTATCAGTGCACCGGTGATAATGGTGCGTCCTTCGTCGACTGTTGAAGGAACGCAAGATTTTGTCAGCGAAAAGATATACCCGAAGAGTCAATTTAAACGTGTGGGACAAGGTAGTACAAGAGCAGCTATACTGATAAATCATCGACGTAAATCCCTCATACTTTCCTGATGGAATCTGCCTCTATTGGAAAACCACAGGTAGCCCAAGATATGTTGATAAACAGTTTCTTTCAGTAATCTTGTTTTTTTGAAGGCTTTAGGATTTTTAGAAAGACACAAGTAACTCAAGCCATGAGTTACATGAGCGCTAAAATGCCGATTGCTCACGAATTGTATTCGTACTCGAAGCTGAACATTATAAGTTGAGAACAAATAAAAACAAACAAACAAACAAATAAATAAAAACAAACGAGCAAACAAAACAACAACAAACACTTACAAATCAACAAGGGTAGCCCGCGTTGCTGGCGGTGTGGGGTTTAGACCACCAGCAACGCAGGTTTCATCAAGCGTTAATAAAGCAATTAGGCGTCCTTTTGGGGGATTTGAGATTTGGGATTCCTGTGGGGAAATTACGGACGCGCGAGAATTTTTTGCTTGGCTCCAACTCTTGCACGTCCTTGATTTTCCAACAGGAATCCCAAATATCAAACCTCCAAAAGAAGGCCTGCATTGCAGAACCTTTCAGAACCTTTGCATGCAGGCTACTCAGTCATAATCATGCATGCATGCTGATAACAGCCCTGGGAAGGAGGTTGTCAGATTCCCAGTTTCATTAAGGTGGCTCGAAATACTCCATGAAAACGGTCTTTACACCGGTTATTCGAATTGAGGCAAAGTTTTGATTTTTGTTTATTTCACTTCTATTTGTGTTGCCATAGCAACGGTAAACAAATATGTCTGAAATCAGTTTTTACTGTTGCTAAGGAACCACAAAGAGAAGTGAAATAGACAAAAATTAAAACTTTGATTTACGTCCAATACCTAGTGTAAAAACCGTTTTAGTTGGTTAAGAGGAAGTAGAAAATTAAACGGAAGCATGGTCAATAAATAACGATATCGAGCCACCTTAAGTAAAGGAGACCGGTATTGGGTTTCCTGTGCTTACACTTAACTAGAGATAATAAAAATAAAACAAATCATAATATCCGGCAAAAGTCATTACTAATGGAGATAACATTTGTTAACTAACGGAAACTGAAAATTTGTTTCAAGCTTTACTGAAAGAAGCTTCCAGCGCTTGTTTTGTAACTGCTGACCAAGATTCCCGCCCACTCAGGCGGAAGTCCTGGCCATTACATTATAGCAAGCAACAATTTCCGCCTCCGGTTGCTTTCTGCAAATTTTGCGGAAAGAAGCTTTCCACGCTTGTTTTTGTAACTGCTGACCAAGATTACCGCCCACTCAGGCGGAAGTTCTGGCCAATGCATTTAGCAAGTACAATTTCCGCCACAAATGGAGCCAGCTGTGTGAAGCACAAATACATGTCCTTCGTCACGTTCGTATTTCTATTCAAGCAAAGTGTCACGACCTTGTTATTTACGTGCAATTTTTAATCAAGAAACCAAGAAATAATTGCTTGATTAAATAACATAATCTATGAAGGGGAAAATCCATACGTGAACAATAGACAAACAATGTCAGGGACAAGATTACAAGTTTGTTTTTGGCAGAATCGCTATCAATTTTTTCCAAAACTAAAAACAGTGTTATTTTTGCATGTCTTCCAAAAGTAAAAACAGTGTCAGGGCGGAAGATTACAAGCTAAGTCCTTTTTTGGGCAGAATCACTATCAATTTTTCCAAAAACTGAACTCTTAATAATTAGGAAGACCAGGCAATGTGAAGTCTTACAATAATTTTATTTATAGATCGTAGAGTCGTGCTTGTCTTGGCTTGTGACTTGACATGATATACGAAAAGAGCTATTTGCGAAATTCAGCTGTCTTATATAAACAAACAGTCTAGAAATTCTACGGTCTTGACAAATGTTGCTATAGTTATTGGAGGTGAACGATAGCAAATGTTATGATGAGAATATAGCAATGTAGATTGTAGATAAAAATCCACAAATTGCAATCCGCACAAGCAAAAACAAAAGCAAAACAAAATAACAACAACAACAGCAACAGCAACAACAAAAAAAGATTGATATCTTCTGAACGACAGATGTCCCCACGACTAATTGCAAGTCTGATAACCGCCATAGGTCCTGTCAGAAGCAATTATTCTGCCGTTTTTGCAGTTCTTATATTTATTGATTTGTACGTGCTGACATGGCGAGATTTCCAGGACAATTGGTGTCACGTCATAACTGCTAACTTGACAAATAAACGTGCAAAAATCGCTAATTGATGGGTAAGCTGATAGCTAATAATACAATAAACGCTACGGCGTTAAAAGAAACTTAACTGAGCTCAAATGGACGTGGAACGGTGAATAAATGTTACAGCTATGAAGGGTCAGGTGCAGCTATATGCAAAAATAGAATATTTCGGAAGAATAACACTAAATCTAAAAGTAGACCAGACTAGAATCTTTTATACTGGAAATCGTTGCTAGTATCGCTTTTAGGGAAGAGTTTGGGTAACTGTTGAGTGAATAACAAGAAAGAGACTGAAAGAAAGGAAGGAAGGAAGGAAGAAAGAAAGAAAGAAACAACCGAAAAAGAAAAGAAAGAAAGAATACAAGAATGAATGAAAGGAGAGAGAGTCAGAAAGATAAGAAAAAGCAGAAAATTAAGAGGACAACAGATAGAAAATCTGAGGGTAAAAACGAATAAACGGACGATATAAAATTGCATGACAGAATTAAGCAATGTGATACCCCATTCAGCTTTCACACTGTGTGGTCTCGTTGAACAAATATGAATAATTTGTTTACTCTAGAGATATAAGGAAGAAATGAAGGACGGAGGAGAGAGGACAGAAAAGAAAAGAAAAGAAAAGAAAAGAAAAGAAAAGAAAAGAAAAGAAAAGAAAAGAAAAGAAAAGAAAAGAAAAGAAAAGAAAAGAAAAGAAAAGAAAAGAAAAGAAAAGAAAAGAAAAGAAAAGAAAAGAAAAGAAAAGAAAAGAAAAGAAAAGAAAAGAAAAACAAAAGACAGGAAAGAAAAGAAGAAAAGAAAAGAAAAACAAAAAGACAGGAAAGAAAAGAAGAAGAAGAAGAAGAAGAAGAAGAAGGCGGAAAGGAAAGGCGAGGAAAGGAGATGAAAGGTAAAAGGAAAGGAAAGGAAAAGAAAAACTTGCATGCTCTATCGTATATGGTTAACTGCACAGTCTGCAGTTAAATACATGAGTGAGATTTGAAAATTAAATTCAAATACAAGTCCTTCAATAATATATAGCACGCTATCCTAGTATGTAACAATCCATTTAATGAGCTTCGCAAACTTGTCTACGATTGCATTTCTAAAATATCCTCCCGCAATTGATTGATGGATAGATGGATTGACTGATTGATTGAGTTTTTTGGGGATAGGGTCTAAAAGCACGCGAACTTAAAAAACTTTATAGCCTTTATATAGACTAATACGAGTGCTTGGGTGCTAAAACTCATTCGTGCAGCGTGTACGTGTGAAGAAGCAGGTCCCACCCAAGAACGCCCAGGCATTGCCAAGTAATGAAACACCTCATTTTCGCTTGTAAAACATTAGTACTTGCCGTAAAGATTTTTTGATGCAACGCAATCTTAGACACGTTTAAGACTTACAGTTAACTGAGGGAATCTTAACGGTTTCATACGACGACTTCATTTTCAATTCAGCCGCTACATACCGAACAAGGCTTATGAATAGTGCAGGAAGCGGTTGCTTTTGTAAGCTGATAATCATAAGTAATATTAATTTTTGTGGTCTTCCGTTTCCGTGGGCTTTATTTCTACTTTTAATTTTTGGGCAATATTTTGCTCTTTTTCAGTTTTTTTTACTTCAATCAGAGCTACTCTGTTGTCACTTCTCTGGTTTACATTTTCGGATTCACTCATCCATCCATCCATCCATCCATTCATCGGTATTCATTTACCCATCCAATCAGTGAGCTGGTTGTTTTTCACTTCTCTGAGTTTCTTTTTCTTATTCATTTATTCATCCATTTACTGACTCATTCACCTGTCTCATCAGGTATTAGCTTTTCATCTCTTCTATGTCATCTCTTCTCAATCCATCCATTCATTCATTCATCCATTCATTTACTCATCCAACCAGTAGCTGGCTCTTTTTCACTTCTCTGACTTTCTTTTTCTCATTCATTTATTCATCCATTTACTGACTCATTCACCTGTCTCATCAGGTGTTAGCTTTTCATTTCTTCTCTGGCTTTCTTTCTCTCGTTCATCCATCCATTCATTCATTCATGAACTCATTCACCCATCAGGGTTTTTTTCATTTATTGAGCTCATTCTCATCAATTTATCAATTTTTTTCGTTCATTCCATAAATTCACTGGAAATTTTTGCTCATTTCCAACGATCAGACGATTGTGAATATCCGAGGAAATATCTAGGAAATATGTAGGAAATTGCATTTTACTATGATAGGAACTGGACAAAATGTAACATTTTCCTACATATTTCCTAGATAGTTTCCAATGATTGGAAAATGGAATAGTTAATTGGAAATATTTAGGAAATATGTAGGAAAATGTATTTTCCTACATTTTGTCCAGTTCCTATCATTGGAAAATGCAATTTCCTAGATATTTCTTAGATATTTCTTATCATTGGAAATGAGCAAACATTTCCAGTCCTTTCTGTTTTCTTTCGCTACTTCCTGTCTGCTTATAACCTATAACCTCCTTTGCAATCCAGGGCCACCATTTCACCGGTTTTTTAAAAGTTGGTCCGGTTTTTTCGCTTTTCTACACGAATTCGTGCTTTTAAAACTGTAATAACAATGGTTCCAACGGTAAAAGTTGGTCCGGTTGAAACCTGACTAACCGTACAGGTGGCTACGGCCCTGTACGTACGCAGACGTCTCCAAAGGAGTCTACGAAGGAAGCTACCTGAGATAACCCAATCACTTTCTTTACACGTTTCAATAATTTCTTACTTTTTCTTATATTTTATGCTTGTTATTAATTATCTGTTGCTGCTCTCGACACTAACATGACCTCTTGAAAACACTGTTTTATCCTCTCAGTAGAGAAAGACAATGCCATCAATGTATAGAATTTCAGGAAGGAAAACATTTTGAGTAAGAAACTAAGTACACAAGTGATGATTGACCGCAATCAAATATTGAGCTTGAGTTACACAAAAGTTTTAAGCGTTACCTGAGATGGAGGTGAGCAAATCAAACAGTATGATGTAATCAGAACAAATCGTGGAGGCAGCAAAAGCATGGTTTTGGTAAAAGCCGGAAGAAGAACGAAAAAATGCGCCACGTAATGTAAGCAGTGTCAATGGTAATACACACAAAAGCTCTGAACAACAAATGACATGAGTTTCACATCGAAACCTCTAAAAATTCCCTGAGTTCATCATTGAAAGTCTAGTTTCATTTGCGCAAGAAGATAGGAGTAAATTACTGAAATAAGGAGCAACGGATGACACAGTTGGTTATAGTGCGAGGCTTCAGTCGGAGCGAGACTGAGGTCCCCAAGTTCGATCCTCAGCGACCTCACATCCTTGTTTCGACTTCTTTCCTTTCCGTGTAGCTTTAAGTAGCTTTAATACCCGTAAAACGGAGCACTGATGGAGAGAGAGGGGATAGAATGAGCACACCGTCGGCTTCCTGGGAGACCAGCTTCTAGCTGAAGGAACTTCCGACGTTAAATGTGGTGCTTTTCCTTTAAGATATGACGCCTTTTGTCTTACTCAGTTGCAGCGTAATGATCGAATTGTAAATGAAAAAATTGGCACAAATGAATTGGATAAAGCGGACTTCCTAAGGAGAAGAAATTTGTATCACAAAAAACGAGCTTTCGCAATTCAGGGCGTGTTTATAGTGGGCGATTTCGTCCGCGCGGGCTGAGTTCGCCACACAGGACGAGGTTAAGCCCAGGTCGAGAAGACTTTCACGTCTTCCCGGGGAGAAAAGACTTGTGAACAACAGTGAATCGTTTTCGCGGTCTTCATATAAGCGTCTCACCCTAAAAACATATAAAACTTGTTGCATTACGACCCCCCTCCCCCTCAGTCTGGAACCAATCTCTCACCCGCAGTCACATCACAAATGGAATATTGCAAAATAGTGGATTTCCAGGGGCGAGGCTTTTCCAAAAGAGAATGAACCTTTGTAATTTTGAATAAAAATCAAGCGTTGTTGAAATCGAAAAGTTCACCAATAATTATTGCTCAATACTTGACTCGCAAGGGAAATCTTGATGAATTTGCTTTCGTAATGACTAAGTTTTTTTTGGAAGAATCCTACGTAATGTCGTGGACTCCAAGGGCAAGTTGAGTTTGTGCTGGAAGCTTTTCTTTCGCCACTTTCGAAACTACTAATCAGTCTCGAAACATTCTATCCTGTATAAATCAACTTCGTACAACTTTTCGTTCCTGTTTACAGAATATTTTACGAATTACAGATCTAAATACTAAGAAATTAAGAAAAATATTGCAGTTTGGTATTGAAATAGACCGAGCACGACCGTTACTATGACAACGAGTTTTTCTTGACGTACGTGAGGCCTGCAAGCACGTCAATAAAATCATAAGCGTGAACGCCACTCTGTCTGAAAACAATTCTGCGTCTGCAAGTATACTATATTCACGTGCTTGTGTAATTTTGAAGCAAAACCGAAAGCTGAAACCTTTGATTACATAAAGAATACATTACTGTGCCACATGAGGGCTTTATTGTAGTTTAAGCACGGTTAAACGTGTTAAACGCAGCGAGCATCAGCGAGTTTCCCCAGCGACGGTAACCAGGACGTGCTAAGAGTTTCAATACTGTCACGCAAATGTAACGCCAACGTGACAGTTGTAAATCACGCTCACGCGATGCGGGGATAGAGTTTCTTCCATATCAAAATACTCCTCAATAAAGGCGTAGTTTTGTTTGAAAATTAGACATAACTAGTAGTAATATATTGTAAAGCAATCAAGTCTCCTCCTGGAAGGAAACTAGAGCATATTAATGCCACGAACAATTTCCGTGATAAAAATATGTAAAAATATCGAACACTCTGTTGACAGATTTGTACTACATAGCTCAATAGAGGAAGTCTTTTCTTTAATTTATGACTTTCTGAATATAATCCAAAAAGCTGCAAAAAGGAGCAATTACAAAAGCTTTTACGAAGTTTTTAAAGGTGAATTTAAGCCTATAAGACTCTACCCATCTTCATCTTTGAGGTCTAATTGTTCCACTATATCGAAAAAAACTCGACCACAAAGATTTATTTTGGATATGATTAAATCAGACAATATTCTCATCCAGATAGGGAAATATCAACTTGAGCATTTTCGCTATCGTACGTTTTCAACATAAATGATCTATATTGTGCAATTCTTGAGCAAGTTGGTAATGTTGGCATTGTTCAGCTTAGACTTGAATGCAAAAATCTTGTCTCGTGATCTTCATGAAATATGTAGTAAATTATAGTTGTGCAATAATTTTGATAAAAGAATAAAAATGCAAAGACAAAAATAGCTATTTGCTATTTTTAAGCTTAAATTTTTTAATGAAAAAATTCACTGTCTCAGAATAGTACAGAGTAAAATTAAACTGTAGTTTGGTACACGGACTGGACCGTAAAAGAGTGCTATAATCACGAGAGATACGGCATGCACAGCTTGCCAAAGCCAGACCCTCGCCACGACATTGAATAAACTTTTATTTCTCGACCTCAGGCTAGACTCGTGAGCTGTCGTGCAAGATTGATGAAAGTTCACCAGAATTTTCAAATCGTAGGCTATGCGTGATCTTAGTTATAAGTACTCTCTGCAGAGTCGAATATACCTTCTAAGTAGTTTATCTGCTACATCTATTAACTCAAAAATACACACAAAAAACTCGCTAGTGTCGGACATCACGTCCGCTAAAATAATCGCAAAAAAGAACTGTCATTATGTAATTTGGACTTTGCACACGAAAGCTGTAATAATCTGAATTGAAAGATAAAAAAAATTAAAATCTTACGGGGAGTTATTCCTCTAATTTTAGATTCGTTGTAGTTTCATCTTTGTGTTATTATCGCGATCTTAAACATGTTGTAGAAACGTGTATTCTAGCCAGCGTTTGTTTTTGAGCTTACGTCAAACCACAACCGGTAGATTTCAAGGTCTACAATTTGATTGGCTGTCAAGACAATAGGTCATCCAGTGAACCAATCACATGAGAGGAGTCTAGTGTTATTCATTTCGCGCGCTGGCCGTTGATATAATAGATGATGACTTCAGTGTGAAACAGTTCAATCCCCAGCCAAGCTGACACTATTTATCAACCCGATATTTCGATCTAGATACAAAGTTCGACAATCACGAAATCAGCACTTAAAAATCATGAAGAATTCACAGAGAGAACAGTTCTGCGACTTGCTACATGAGATTAACATCGTTATGAGTGAAAGACAACATCTTCGACGTTGCAGTAGTTGTACCGGAGTGGAATCGTTTCCCTGTTCTGTTAGGGATGTCTGGAAAGGTTGGAGAGGACGAAGCTTCCACAAACCAAAAATTAAGGACGAAAACATTATATCTTTCTCGAGAAAGTCTTTGTGCTTGAATTCTATTGACGCTGGCCGACTTCTTGGCAGCGGAGGATTTGGCTCTGTTTTCGAAGCAGATATCAAGGGACATCGCGTTGCGGTGAAACGAATGCATAGACATTTACGCAATCCGCGTGCTTTGTTTGAAAGCCTACAAGCAGAGAAACTTATGATGCCGTTTAGGCATCCTAACATCATACAAACCCTGGCAGTCTTAGAAAACGAAGATTTGTCCGAGGTTTTCATCATCATGAGGTTTGCGGGAGAAAGGAACTTGCAAAGTGTCATTGACAACGAACGGGAAGTCCTAAACATGAGAAGGCGGTTAAAATTCGCTACAGATATAACTCGTGCTTTGCAGTTTATACATGAAAATAATTTAGCACATCTGGACGTTAAACCAGCTAATGTTATCGTGGACTCGTACGATACTTGTAGGCTGGGTGACTTCGGGTGTTGTCAACCTGTACACGCCGGAAACAAAGAACAAAATCTTCTTCCTCCAACTCCGACCCCAAGTCCACCCAGCTCAAGATCGTCACTTACAGGGACATACGCATATCGTGCTCCTGAGCTTTTAAAAGGCGAAGAACCAACAGTCAAAGCTGATATGTACTCTTTGGGGATTTGTTTATGGCAAATGCTTACTAGAGAACAGCCGTATGGACTAGAAAGTCAGTTTGTTGTGATATTTGGAGTGGTAGCAAACCAAATGCGACCTTCGCTATCGCAGGTACATGACTTGCATGACATCACAACAAACGCGTACGTTGAACTCATGACTCGACTGTGGCAAGCAGATCCTGAAAAAAGACCCAGCGCAGACGAGACAATGTCTTCTTTTTTATCTATGAAATCATTTTGCAAAACTCTTTCTCCTCATATTCCGTGAAACACGAGGAAATTGTTGTAAACAAGGGGATATTTTTTGGATGAAAATAGATTGACGTAAAGAACCGCTAGACCGTTGCATCATAATTGCGGAACATGAAACGTAAAAAATTCTCGACATTTTTCACGAAAATTTGTAAATATATTTGACATATTTTGTATGTTTTGTAAATATACCAGAAAATAGTAAAAAGATGATTGATGTATTTATTTCCAACCAAGAAATAAAACGTTCAAAATTTTGAGTCATATTGTTGTGCGTGTAAGAATTCCGTGTTTTGTGATTGTATATTTTGGTCTGCTGTCACGGTGATTTGGTATTTAACATAAATTATCATCTTCTCTCTATTGTATTCAGTTTCTGCCGCGAACATCATTACGGCACGTCTCTGTTATTCTAAATCGCGCGCTATTTTTTCATACGATTTTCCAACTAATTCAGCCTAGCATTGAGATGGCTTCCACAAGCATTGAGATGGCTTCCGAGCCATTGAAATGGCTTCCAAGTGCACGAAAAAGCCAGTCAAGTGCAGACTCGCGGAATTCAATTGAATGCTATGCGAAATGGGGATCCAACTAATAGCACCTAATAGCACATAATAGCCAAAAAGAGTGAATTTACAATAGCAACAAATTTCAAATACTTCACTCGCATTCACGGAATGGCAAAAATGCACTTTTTCTGTTTGGGTATTTTATAATGTACATTTTGCAGAAGACCTCCTCTGAGGTTTGGGCGGATTTTCTCTCACGAAACAATTTTTGCTGATGAAGTTCAAAATTTTCAGGAGTTTTGAGACAGCTTCCTACTGTACACAGTTGTAAAGCCTTTTCTTGGCTTCTTTTCTTAATTTTATGCCCGAAAAAGGGAAAATTGTCGTCGCTTTCTCCTTAAGTGGAAATGCCCATCCGTAACACATACAAAAATGTCACGCAAAAATGTAACGCAATTTTATCGAGTTGCTTAGCCTAGAATTCTAATCATTTTCGTCTTTTACAAAATTTGGTCGAAAAAGACAAAGCACTAATGAAGAAACTTGAAAATGTGATAATTTAATTAAATACTGGGAAAACGCTACAAAAATACATCGGATGATTTGACGCACGAAAGGAGTAACAACGCATTGTTCATCCCAATTGAGCAAAACCTCTCAAGTATGATTTTTGCCTGGTAATCTTTTATCTAATAAATCCTTCTAGAAAGTTAATGAGTTTAAAGACTAGAAATTCATTCCCAGCAGAAATCCACTTCATTGCAAAGTGAAAAGAAAAAAAGAAGAAAAAAAAAAAAACTATAAAAACACCTTATGTTGCAAAAATATTATTTAAAATCATATATTCTTTACTTAGAAAAATAATGCTTTTACGTTATGAAAACTATTATATTATACATTTCCTTAAAAGTAGCAATTTTTACCTCAGGAATAAAACTAGACAACAAATGAGCAAATCTCTGGCAGCTTGCATGATTACATAATCATGATATTTTTAAAAATAATTTTCAATCTTTCAGCAATATTCCAAAAAATTAAAATTAACCACAGCTAATACTCTACTAGGATGTTGTGAAAACACTTTTATACTAACTTCTAAATTTAGAATGATGTAAGCTTCCAAGGATTCGATTACACATATGCCATTCATAATTTATAATTTTATTCATGGTTAAAGAATTTAGAGCATCAAACAGGATGTAGAAGTACTACTATTCAATATTTATATCATAATAATTTGCAAATCATTTCTATATTAAACTAATGATTGTTTTCACAAAAAAGAAAAGAAGAAGAAGAAGAAGAAAAACACACACACACATACAGAAGAAAGAGTAAAATTTTCCATTTTGGAATAAATTGAAAACACGCCCTTAAAAAGGATGATCTAATCTGGCCTTCATCCAGCATAGTTAAAGCTCTAAACAATGATCTACATTTTAGTGTTGTCGTCAATATACAACAGTCCACCTTGGCCTTACCAAGGTAATTTTAACAGCAAGGTTTAAGGTTAATTTGTTGTTTTGGAAACATTCCCTCTTTGTCTATCAAAAGAACTAGACATTAGAGATATTAATGGCCTTATTATTACAGAGCCTAGGGCTGTTTAGCTTGTACAGTATTCAGTCACAAATCATTTAAATATTAATCTCTCTATATAAAATGATTTAAGACAATATGAATAAATTGGGAATACAAATAAGTGACTGAATTAGGACGTAATGGGATGGGAAATCTGAATAAAGATTTTGAATGGATATCAAAGAAATGGACTGATACATTTTCAGAATCATGAGTTAAAATCTGAAAATGGCTTTTGTACATTTGGGAAATTTTAGACCAGATCTGGAGTTTTCCAATAGAGTACAAATATTTAGCATTGTCATAGCAACAGTAACTATACCTTCTACTTGAAATACAGTACAAAAACAAATAAAATATTGAATATATATGTAATCAAGTGATACATGCACTTATGCCTATTATAAAAAATTGTTCATTAGCATAAAAAAAGTCAAAATAAATATCAATCAACAAATGGACACAATTTGGGAAAGGAGGGAGGGAGGGAGGGAAAAGGGTACAAGATCAGTTAGTTGAGATTGTAATTTAAAATATTCAGATTTCCATAGCCAAGAACTAAAATGATAGTTACATTAAGACAGTTAATAAACAAGCTACATCATTTAGGGAAGGTTCATTTAATATGACGATTGGGGGGGGGGGGGCATGAAGATTTCAAGGGGGGCCCTTTGATTTTCAAAAGATGTTAAGGGGGGCTTCTGAATTTTTGTGATGGTCAAAAGGGGGTGGGGGCTCAAGTTTTTATTCATATAAGAGGGGGGGCCTAAAATAATCGACAAGGTCAAAATGGGGGGCTATGAAAATTTTCCGGGTTAGATTTCCAAATCTTCATGCCCCCCCTCGTCATATTAAATGAACCTTCCCTTATTAGAAAAATCGGTTTATTTATATTTAAAAAATAATTTGTTTGACTTACTGGTGCAGTAGTGGTGTAGTATAATTATGCTCTTTGTTGGTACTTTGGTAGACTTTAGTAAAATCGAACGCCCAAACCAGTTACTGGAGTTCAAAGTTGACAAAATTTTCATTGCTACAAAGAATGAAGGATTTCTTGTTTTAGACGCTAGAACCAGTGAAAAAGTTTGAGAGTTCCTGACACAGAATGCGCGGGAGAACGGTAAAGGAGACTGGACCGAGCATCCAAACGAGGTAACACAACATGGCGGACATGGCGGAAAGTGAAGAGAGTAGCTCCGAAGAACCAGACAGAAGAAGAAGACCTTTATCGCCGATTGCAGGGACCCCTTGTGATGAACTCGATGCTGCAGACATCTTTGAAGGCTATACTGCAGATCGATCGGGACAATCGTTCGAAGATGACCTCGATTCGTCGTATCTTTCACCTCCTTGTAGGGACAGTGATGATTCCACAAGCTCTGAGCTTGATGATATTTTATACGGCAGCGAACTTGGAGTTACTCCTCCGAGGAATGTGAGAAGGAATAAAGAAAGAAGTAAAACTAGTAGGAAAGGACAGGGTTTGTCGTTGAAGATGCCTGTAATAAAGGCTGAGGTCGAGAAACAGAGAAAACGCGATCGGGATCGCGACCGTGAATGCAATCAAACACAACTACGAACAGAGAGAGCATTCCAAAGGGAATACAAACGAAATAGCCTTGGAAATGCTTTTTCCCATGACGTAGACTTATCCAAATCGCTAAATTTACCTAGTGTTAAGATTGAATCTCGTAGATTTATGTCGTTAAAGTGCACAAGGCCAGAGAGGGGAAAGTTAAAACGGTCCGAATCAGATCCTAAGAATCTTGGCCAGAACTCGAGTGATCTTTCCCAACACAGGCAAGAATTTCTGCGAACTTTCTCACTTCTCATAAAGATAGGAGCTCATGCACGCAAACAGAAAGATACTCAATTTGCAATGACGGAGGTAGAGCGACAGACTTCTGAAGAGCACAAGAAATGGCAGGTCAAACTTTGTCTTGCTTTATGGTTGGAGCTGAGAGCTTGGCACAGTGGAAGAACTATGGAGGAACAGGATAGATTCTTGGTGGAGGAGCGAGCTCACGTGGATGAAGTTTTAGATCGAATTATTAATTTTGGTATGAATAAAATGATCTCCAATGGAGACGGTGAAAATTTGGAGAATTTAGCTTCTATGAAGAAATCTGATACATTGGAAGAATCTGCTAATACATTATTTAACACTGTACATACTTCTACCCCAATTGTTGTTATAAATGATTTTGATAGGGAATTCAGAAAAGTAGATAACACATCTGTAGCTCAAGATGCTGGCACTTTGGGTGCAGATTCCAGAACTGAATTTTTTCCACAAGTGTAAATGAACAAAAAGTGGAACAAGAGACAGCCAATGTGCATGATCCAATGCAACACACAGCACAGTTTTGGGTGAGTTCAGAGAATAAAGACGTTAAACAAATAAGACAAAAGTTGAAATTAAAAGTACGTGAGAAGGCAGTTAATGAGGAACCAGAAGTTAGACATCAGCAAATTTCTAAGTCTGACAATATGATGGAAGATGATCTTTCATCAGATGGACTAGATGCAACAGAATCAACTCTAGAACCCAAGGAATTAACTGGTGATGATACGTCTACCACATCCAAGGAAAGCATGACAAAGAAATCAAATGTCACAAATAATTTAGCAAAGCAGCTTAAATTTGCACTGAACCAAATTGATGATGTATTTGAGGATCTTGAAGCAGCAGAGAGGCTGTATTCCACACAACGTGCTGTTGGTGAAGCAAATCCTAAGTATTTCAGTCCACTCTTTAATCGTAACCACGATGCCCTAGTATTATGGATGAATGTTACCAAGGAGATGTTACATAAGCTCACATTAGTTGCAAGGTTTATTGGTATAGAGCATGGCGTGGTCCCAGAGCTTTGGCAGGACTGGTACAATGTCGGCATGGGAATGCTAGGTGAGAAGTATAAAGTGATACTGATACATTGATGATATAGCCTATCATACATTTAGGATTAAACTGTTGTTATAATCATAAATATCTTTATTTAATGAGGGTATACTTGACATTATTATCGGTGACCCAGTTGTTTCTATAATGGCCCTCAAATAAGAATCCCAGCTGGCAAGGAGGTGAACCAGTTGACTATTTACAAGCATGGTTGAGAAACTGAATTGATCTGAACTAGGGGTTGCCCAGAACAAATATAGGGTATAGGTTTTTCCTCCCTCAGCAAAAATCAATGTGAGTTGAGCAATGTACATGTAGAGGTAGTGAGTGTGATCACCAGCAGAAGAATAGCCATTAGCAGAAGAATAGATCTGCTGTAGAAGATTATTTATTGATTGATTCATTCATTTATTCATCTATTTAAAATAAGTGGCTGTGATATTAACCACTGTATTAATAATCTGTAATAGGATTTTCCAATGTGGATGGTGAGATTTGTACTGGAAGCACATCTGAAGAAGACTGTGACAGTTCCAATGAAGAAACAGAGCCAAATGACAAACAAGACAGACACCCATCCTCACCTCAAAGAACAAAGTCTCAAGAACCCTGGAGTCCCAAGCAACCAATAAGATCCACCAGTAATCTGGCATCTCAATTTACTTGGTCATCTACATCACGGTACAGACCATTTGTCGACAGAGGTATTAAGAAGTTTGGACTGATAAAGCTTGGAAAGCGAATTGGTGACATCTTGGATATAACACTTTTGAAAGTTCGGCATGTTCTTGTACCAGAAGGACCTGAGTTGCGACATGATCACTTAGTCGAGACACTGCACGACTGGAATGAGTCCATCTCATACCTCGAAGATATTCTTTATCGTGATGTTGCTGAAGAGCAGCGGCCCAGGACTTTCTCCACCCCCATTATAAAAGACCTGGGATTTGAGAAGAGCTCTGATACAATACCTTGGAAGGATGTGTTCAAGGAACTGGGATTGCCATCATTAAGAGAACTGTATTTATTTCTAATAAGAATTCCATTAGACATCAGTCATGAATGTATCAGGCTCAGACTTGAACACAGACCCAAGGGAGAACCTTCATCTCTGAGCATAAACCAGGTATATGGAAATGTAATTTGTTAGGGAAATTATACTTATACCTGTTCTTCTAATCAGAATTTCATTCGAGTATGTCATGTGTACATTATGTATGAGTTAGAACATAGAAAGAGACAACCAAACATAATAATTGGGAGCTTAAGCAGGAGACGTTTTTGTCAACTTGGTTGTCACGTGTACATTTTTGTTTGTGTACACACCATCATAGATGAAATCTAAAATATGAAGAAGCCTCCACTAATGTTCTAGCAAGAGTGGGAACCTCATCTATGATGGTGCATGCACAATGAAAAATGTACAGTACACATAACATACGTCTGTGTTGATAAAAATGTCCCATGCTTAAGCTCCCTAATACATGTATAAGGAGAAAACTGATCTTTTATCATCCATGTCATTATGTAGTTTTGTTGCTAGTATTAACCATGCATAATTAACTAAGGAGCAATAGCTGAAGAGCTCGGGCCGGTTGTACGAAGGGTGAATAGCGCTATCCAGCGGATAAATCCTTATCCAGCGGATAAAATCTATACATAATCTATACAGTGGATAACTCTTATCTGGTGGATAACTTTATCCAACCTTCGTACAACCGGGCCCTAGTTATGAAAACAGCTTAAGTGACTTTTTAGGTGATTGCTCATTTTTTTCTCAAATATTGCTGAATTGGTGAAATTTCTCTAAACATCAACCAAAAGTCACTTGGGTCCAATTCATGCATATCCCTGCATATCCCTTCAATTTATCCTGGATGGATTAAAACAATGATTGTGTTATTTATTATGTTCAGCTTTTAAGAGAATGCAAAGAGGTCATTCTTGCTGCTGTATTGGTCAAAGACTACTACCTCTTTATGGTGGATGGAATTGTACTACCTGATGACTCTGATCATGAGAAACTTGAAAATGACATTGAAGAATTTGAACAAGACTTACAGAACACACTAAAGGTATAGAGTGGTTTTCATATGAGTGTGAAATGGACTGTGCTGTACCGTGACCGTGTCAGTGCCGTGATGTCTCCAAAAACATTCAAAATTCCTGCCATGACCGTGCGCTACCATTTTCACAGTAATATGAAATGTGCGCATCAAAGTGAAATTTCACTTAGACTGTGTTCTGCTAGAAACCTGTGATTCACAAAGTGTGCATAACTTATGAGCACCTGTAAAGTTGTATGTAACAAACATTTTGTCATAAATTTAAGGAAGTTTGTACAAATGAACTTGACAGAATATGGAGAAACTGCATATTAAAATGTTCTGGCTTTTCAAAATGAATGAAGTAGATGTAAATCATTGGAAAATGCGGTCATGATTTTAGATTTACAAGACAATACTCATGAATACGTTATGTACATGTATGCTTTGTGAAATGAGGGCCAGGCTTCCACAACCACTTATGGCCATTTTCATGTACAACCCTTCAATTAATAATTTATTAATTATTAATTATTTATTTATTTTGAATGGATTTCTAGGTATATTTTGAGTATCTTCACAACATGATCCACATGCTGCAAAGGCTACCACAGGCTTCCAAAGGACTCAAAAACAGGCTTGAAGAGGAATGGGTCTTTGTAAAGCACAAGTATCAACACATCCGTGGAGGAGCAGTTGCTGGTGGAACTAGATTTTGGTAAGTTGAGTCCACGGATGGTATCCTTTGGATGACTTACCACAGAATACCCACACAGACTTTTTTAGATCAAAATATTGACATACAAGACAAATAAAAATAACTTATTTGTATTTATAGTGTGATGGCAGCAGGTCTGCTAGAATCAACTGGAGATTTCCTGGAGTCAGGTCTAGACCAGTGCTGCTCTGATCTCCATGACAACACAGACCATAGTGAAGATGTCAGGTAAGACAAACCAAGTAGTCTGATTGGGAACCCTGTGGTTTATTTCCACAGGAAGCCCAGTTTTAGATTTTAAAGTGTAATGATGTTGTCTTCCAAATATCTGAAAAAGCACTTGTAACAAACAAGCATGGCACAAAATTACAGGACATGGAATGTCATTACACTTTATTTATTTATTATTTATTTATTTATTTACACAGCTTTAACTACGACTTGAAATAAAGGCTACAAATGAAATAACATGAATATAAGATAAAAGCAAAGATAGATATGTTTATCGTAGTATGTTCTTGGAATAGCATGACTGCCAAGAGGCAATCTCTACCACTTAGTTTTTGCAATATTTATTTTTCTGTGCATGTACAAACTATAAGATCTTCTCTTTACCTTTCATTTTCCAGGAGAAAGATTCTTGAAGCATGTCGAAGTATAAAACTGCTGTTCAATGAAGGCAGAGAAAGAGCCTCAAAGGCCCTGGGTTTTACTAAGAAACTCAAGATTGATTTAGCAAATGCTGCAAAGTTCAAGATTGATGTCTCTTTGGCTGAATTCTTGTCAATGTTAGAAAAGACAGATCACGTTCAGGTACACATATTTTGTAATGTGTGATTTCAGAAAACATTCATACCTCACCTATGGAGAGAATAGATTATTTGTAAATGGACCCCTTAACCCCTAGGCACAGATTTCATGAGTATTGTGGGTGCACTGAATCCCTGACGGCTGAAATCTGAGCCTACTTACCCCCTACAGCCTACAATTTTCTTCTATACCAACTCTGTAACTTCTGTACTTTCTCTGACCCCACCCTCCCCTCCAGAATATTCTACCCAAGGGCCAAAAGTTGTCTCAGGATGGGTGCATATCCCCTGTATCACTCTAGCACTACATCTGCCCCCATGCCTCAATTTTAATTTTCTTTGAACTGACTTAAAAATTCAATATCTTGAAACAAGAAAAGACTAAGATGTTGTTGATTGCCTACTTTCTGAGATTAATATGAGAAAGTTATCTGTACTTGGAGGGATGTACATGAAAATGGCCTGCATTGTAAGAAACATGGTATTTGATGACCAGGCATTGTTATTTTGGCACAGTCCATTGATACCACTTTTATTAGATACTTGAGAAAATTAATCAAAACATCAGATGGAGAATAGTCACTTACAAGCCATTTCCACAATATATCTCTATAGTAATCACACCCATATATTTACAGTACATGTATGTAACATGTTGTGTTTTATTCATAAGGTTGTTGTCGCACATACCACAGGACTGTTGATGTTTGTTCCCAAGGCAATGAAAAACAAGAAAAGGTCAGTACTGCTGCTTAGTTTAGTTTGCATTGTACCATATGATAATCAAGAATATTTAGTGACGTGTGTGGAGCTTTTACTAGGTGGTGATGTATTGGATCTGGGGTCCAGCCTGAAAAACAATTCAAAAAAGCACTAAAGTGAAGAAATTTTGTTCTAAAAGTTATTGTACACTTGCAGTGATCAGTACTGAAAACAGATCCCGGAGAAAAAATATATTCATAAGTAAAATTAACGTAAGAAATAAATTAAATGTCTTTTAAATAGCTTTGAGCATTGGCTCTTCAACAGCTGTTTGAAACCCAGCAATTTGAAACTATCATCAATTAGATATTCTTATAATACAAAATAATCCATCATCTTTTTCAAATTCAAACTGCCAACTAAAATGCATTTTTCAGTCAAATCATTGATCTTCTAAATGCCTGCTGTGGTCTAAAGAAAGGCAAGAAAGACCTTTGTGATGGCTATCTACTGGTAATGCCGTCAGGTAAAGGAGACACACCCATGTGGACAGGACCCAAAATAGATGTCACATTGACAGTGGACACCAGGATAAGCCTGGCTGATGTACAGGTGACTTAATAATTATCAAATCTCTTTCAAATAATGGATTATGGGCACTTTAACAATTTCTGCTACAAAATTGTTTATATTAAATTTTATTTATTATTGTTGTAGGTTGATGGCCTCATACTTGTTGTGTACAAGTCTCTACAGCTGGAAGAACAGCGCAATACATTCCTTCAGTCATTGAATATTGTTGTTTCTGTGGTCAAAGAAAGAACTTCTAGCCATCAAGCCATCTCTGACTCACTTGACTATTTGCAGGTAGATTATTAGACTGTATGCATAATTTGCTTTGGTATATTGAATTTATTGCACTCACAATGCAGCCAACACTTTTCAAGCCTTGTTTCACAGAGCATGACGTATAACTTACAGGTACTCATAAATCCAAAAATTGTTTCTGTTTTTCTGAGGATACAACTATTTTTTTCTCCTTCTTAAAACAGCCAGTCAATATTAATATGCAATGTCTTGCATAATGTCTTTGCTAATTTCTCGTGCAAATTTCAATTAAGTTGTACCTTAAATGTACTTTTACAACTCCTCATATTAAGTTATGCATGCTTTGTGAAATGGAGACCAGGTAATAGTCTAGTTCCAAGATATGCTTCATCTTCCAGAAGCAAATAAGAACAAGGCTACTTGCATGAAGTTTTATCTTGTTACAAATGTCTAAGCTTCATACACCTTGTCTTGATTCCTTCGTATGTGGCAAGTGAAGTACTGATATATGTCAAAAGTTGGCTCTCAATATCAACAACCTCTTTTTCACTACTAGGAAGCAGCATTGTCACTTGGTAAAAAGATAATCTTTGCCATTGAAAGAGCAAGTGAAAACCTTGATAGTGATATGTTTGAAACAGATGAAAATGAAAAACAAAGAGTTAGCCAGAATACTGTGGAAACCACGTACAGCTGTTATAACTTTGGTTTTGAGGTGAAAAGTAATTTAAATCTAAATTAAAAGGATTGGGAGTTTCTCAGGGTTTTATACTTGATCCTAATATTCAATTACACTGGCAGAACACTAAAAAATATTTAGGACTTTTCCAAGGATTGTGTTTTGGCCTAAAACACAAGATTACACTTGCAGAGAGAAAAACAAAATCATTTCTCATTTATTGGAATTTAATTTTAATGGGCCAATAATAGAGCCTTGTGGAACTCCACAATGTGTTCCTCAAGGTTCAGTTTTTGGTCCTAAAATATGGTACATTTTGAGAACTGACTGAAATGACTAGAACTAGCATACTATTCGCGGCAGACCCTTTCACGCTCGTTCAATAAGAAATGGAGACATGCGACCGCGCTTGTAGGAGTTGGAAGCTTCTGAACAAATGGGACTGGGAGGGAGGGAAAATGGAAAAGCGCGGATGCATTTGGGGAACAAGCGTGAAAGGAAAGGAGAACTAGTACTGCCATGAATGACCTACTGTCGAAAGAGTCGGAAATTACTGACATTGAAAGACATTTGGAGTTCTGCAAGGCTCTATTATTGGCCCATTAAAGTAAGCCTTTATATACTCACTTACTTAAATGTAACTACGATTGTCTTGTTTCAGTATTTAAAAGAAGTTGCAAGACTTGTATCAGGGTCAGCTCGTAAACCTCTAGCCAAAGACATGTTGTCATTTGCCAGGAAATGGATCAAGTTTGTTATGGAAAAATGTGAACGAGGACGAGGAACAAGACCAAGGTATTTTCAATGCCATACATGTACATGGCAAAATTCCAAGATATAGGAAATATTTAGGTAGATACTACAAACAAGCACCAAGCATTTTTCCATTTGCTTACATTTTGAAATGATTGGCAGGGGTTTCAATAATAGGTGGCTACCAGCGGTATAGCGCCACCTATTTTACCTCTCACTGCTGGTTATTTTGTGTCTTACTTAATAAATATGATTGCGGCCCCATTTGGGACACAGACGCCTACTTCAATCACTCAGACGCTTATTTCAAAAAGATAATGAAACCCCTGGATTGGTTGCCTCATCAGTAACAGTTAGATGTTGTTTTGGATGTAGACTCTACAGTGACAACAACAACAACAACAACTTTTATTTACACAAATACAATATTATGTTTACAACAAATATAATATAATATATTAATTACAAATAATTGAATAAATATATAAATATATAGTAGAAAAAAAGGGAGAATATAATATAATGTTAAATTGAGGTTTTGTGCATAGGGGCTAAGTTAACATAAAAGTTTTCTAGTTAGCCCCTAGTTGTACTTAATATAATACCAGGTAAAATCTGTTGAAGTGACAATGGATTGGAGCTTGACGTTGATATTTATAGACTGAATTGTATTTTTTACAATTGATTAAGTAAAAGAAACTGTTTTACTATTTTTGAAACGAATTTATTAGAAGATTTGATGTCTTGGGGAAGTTTTTTCCATATTTGTGTTGTCTACCTTCATCAAACTCCATTTTGAATTTCTACTAACCAATCAGAAGCTACTTCCTGGAATGTGGAAAGTTCACTCTGATTGCAATGGCCAGTCTAGACAATAGCTTGTGTATATTGGAAACCTATTAATGGCTCAGTTCAGAAGACTCGATTTTTTTAAGATTTTTAAGATTTTTAAGAATAACTAAATTGAGTGTGCATTTAACATGCTACAGAATTAGTAACCTAAAGTAACACCTTAAACAATTTGGGTTACTTTATAAGATGAAAGTGATGTTTTTGTTCTACAGGTGGGCAACCCAAGGCCTGGATTTTCTGACCATTGCAATTGACAGTAAAATAATCAGTGAGATGCCAGAAGCTGATTTTCAGGTATAAATCCAATCACTTTTATACATTAAAGAGTTCTCTGTTATATGGGTATTTAGTTTCAGCAAAATGATTAAAATTCTATGCATATTTGTCTTTTTGGATGTGTTTCTCTGCAACATCATTGATTCACATTTTCTTTCATTTTATCAGCTTCTGAAGAAGGAAATCAATGAGTGCATTTCACATGTTGTAGGCAGCGCTAATGGTGGTCCATCCAGCTCAGGTAAATTAATGATGATTATGATGATCGTGATGACAATGATGATGATGATGATGATGATTTAAGTATATTAATAAGTAACGATGGTTATTATGTTAATGGCCATTGTTAAAAGTGTGTGTGCAATGTTAAATGTTCTGTGGCCCATTTCTTGAAAGACCTGACTTATGGGTTTGTTAACCTTCCCAATAAAGTCTGCAGGTGTTTCTCAAAGAACAATGTTATTTCCAATTTCTATTACTATTCAATAATTTTTTGCTAATATTTTTTTGACACTGGCTATTGCTCATCAATGGCTTAATGTTTATGGAGAGACTTGATAACTTAATTTGCTTTATTATCTACTAAGCTCCTTTTGTATATGTTCTATAGCATACCGGCCCCACAGTCCAGCTGTAGGCTCATCCCCAGTCCATGGCAAGAGCACATCCACAGGTTCCTCTCTCCTTCGTCCATTCTCATGGCCCGCTAACAAAGCCAAACCAGAGGAAAGTGAACATGTTGTTCCACATCGCACTCTGTCAGACCCTAACAGGCAGACTGGGTTTTATAGTCTTGCTGAGGATGCTAATGGAGAAGGTATCAATATCAATGATTATAAATTATATCTAGAAAGAATTGTAATGATAACTATTAATTTGTGAAAACACACATAAATTATATCTATAACAAAATGATGTTTATAATGGGATGATGATGATGATGATGATGATGGCAGTGTTGTTGATGATGAAGGTAATGGCATTATTAATTATTTGGTTGCGAGATGTTGAAGATGATGGTGGTAGTGGCGGCATTGATAGAGCATAGATGTTTAGATGTTTTTAGATGTTTATTCATCCATTTATTCATTCATTCAGGCATTCATTGTATTTCTTTATTTGTAGTATTTACTTTTTACATGCAAATTATTTCTATATAATTGTATTTAATATATATTTTCACTTCAATCCTTTTCCATGTCTAGTTCATCTAGTGTCATTATTCTTGTATATTTTCTTTATTTTATAAAGCGTTATTTTTTTAGGGACGTATGGGAGAGTACATTTTGAATGTAAATATGTACCCTCTTTAAATAAAGTATATTGTATTGTATTGTATAGCAGGTTTGATATCAGTTTGAAACAGACTGTGCCATGCCGTGACCGTGTCAGTACCATGATGTCTATAAAAACATTTGAATCTCGCTGAATAGTTTTTGTTGCCCAATGCTTGAACGTGAAAAAAATCTCCTCTTAATTCATACATTTTTAGATGCTCAAGGGCCTGAAGGTGAAGAAGAACAAGAAAAATGCAGACCTGTGCCACAACATAAGGACAGCCTTGACTACTCAACGGCACCAAAAATGGAACGAATAAGACATGCACTTAAAAAGGTTGAAGAAAATCGAAATGCTTATTTAATTGAGAAGCATGCCATTGGTAAAGTTAGCAGCAGGCACAGGGATATAACCAGTGAGTTGGCAAATATATCGAATAGGCGGGTGCCCTTTAAGTGGCAGAGAGGAATGAAGATTGGTGAAGGGCAGTTTGGAAAGGTGTATGCTTGTGTGAATTTAGATACGGGTGATATGATGGCTATGAAACAGGTAAGGATGCTGGTTTTATTGATCACTTGAATTATTTGTTTATCTTCCTATTCATTCATTCATTTGTTCATTCATTCATTTATTCGTTCATTCATTTATTTGTTCATTTATTCATTCATTCAGGAATTCATTCATTCAGGCATTCAATGTATTTGTTTATTTGTTCATTCTTTCATTCATTCATCCATTTCTTCATTCATTTCTTCATTCATAGTATATTCATTCATTTATTTGTTCATTCTTTCATTCTTTCATCCCTTTGTTCATTCATTTATCCATTCATTCATTCATTCAGTGAAATCAAGTTTTCAGGGAGTTTTTCTTCATCTTGGAGAGCTTTCACAGAATGCCTCAAATTTCTTCTTTTGGTATGTGTTGACTTTGCAGTAGAGACAACTTTAGAACCATATATAATTAAACAGTTTTTTTTTTGCTTCTCAAATTAATATAAAAACAACAATTGAACACAAGCATATAAAGTGTACATATTTTTTTTTAATGATCATTCTCTCACAGCTTTGCTTTTGGTATGAAAATCAAAATGATAAGCTCCCATTAAGCTAGTGTGATGCTGACATTTTTTGGATGTGATTTCTGACTAATCAGAAAACAATATATTTTTAGAGAACAAATCAGGAATCAAAATTATGGTCGTTACTACAGTCCTTTAAAACCAGTTAGGGTTACAGTATGGAGGAAAATGACCAATCAGAAATGAACAAAGTTTTGTAGAACGAATCAAAAATCAAAGTTGCAGTACAATCATGTTATGGTTACAGTATATGGACTATACCATTTCCCATTCATACACAATTCACTCTATTCACTCTATTCACCCATCCATCCATTCATTCATTCATCCATCCATTCATCTAGTTGTACACTAGACATTCATTCATTCATTTAGTTGTTCATCCACCCCATCCATCCATCCATTTATCTACTCATCCATCCATTTGTTTGTTCCTTCCTTCATCCATTCATTGTGTGATTTTCTCCAGATAAAGTTCCATCCTAATGACCATGGAGAAATCAAAGAGCTTGCTGATGAGATCAAGAATTTTGAAGGGATTCAACATGAAAGTCTTGTCAAATATTATGGTGTGGAACTTCACAGGGTAAGTATAGCTGCACTAAACATAGGCATGGCATACCAAGGACCATAGTTGGTTAATATGAGACCCATTTATCTGTTCAAGTCTAGTATACTGTAATGTTTCAAATAAGCACCCAGAGATTGTTTAATTTTCAAGGGCAGAGAGGGGTTGCTTATTCAAGAGGGGGCACTTAATTGAATCATTGTGGTTCATGATTGTATCTCTGTGTATAGCAGGAGTATTTTTCATCTGATTATCAAGCCAAAAGCTGTAATTTAAACATTCCATGGCCAGTTTTGTATGACTTTATTTACTGTTATTTTGTTTAACTTGTTTGTTTGTTTGTTTACTGTCTCCTTCCACTGAAAGATCTCCATCTGTTTTGTTTATTCCAACTGATTTCTTTCACATTTTTGCTCAAACTTGGTCTTGATTTTACACAATTTTACAGGCTTTTCAATAGTTATACACAGAAATAATATTTCATGACCAAATGTTTATAGTATAACATAATGTTAAACTCAATGTCATCATGCAAAGAATAGACTGGTAGCAATTTGGTGCAATGTCAAATCATAATGAAATAATTGTTACAGTAAAACCATACAATATTGTTTAAGGACTAAAAACGTTTTGTTTTACTCAGGATGAAATGCTGATCTTTATGGAATTCTGTGCCGATGGGACAATATCAGATGTGGCTAAGTTAGGTCTACCAGAGTCAATGATTAGAGCATACACTATGCAAATCCTTGTAGCTGTCAATGTACTTCACGAGAGAGGGATTATACACAGAGATGTCAAAGGTAGCAACTAAATTTTGGAGTTTATCACTTGGAAATATGTACAATTTATTATATTTTCAATGTTACACCAGGAGTCACTCCTTATAAGCACAGGTGTGGCTTAGTTGGTTAGTTTGCAGCCTTTGTAGGGATGCTTCCTTTACTATATGCATTTCGGTAATTATGAACAATCTGCACCGTACGGTAAGTGGTCGGAAAGGTAATGGTAAGTGGTCGGTAAGATAACGGTAAGGTAACGGTAAGAATGTGGTCGGTAAGGTAACGGTAAGATGACGGTAAGGTAACGGTAAGATGACGGTAAGGTTATGGTAAGGTAATATCATAAAGGAAGGAAATAATATGATAGAGAAATAAAATAGCATTGGAAGCACCAAGGTTAGACTTTTATGAATGTGGTGGCTCTTAAAAGAGCCGTTTGGTTTCATTGTTTTGATCTTCAATAACCAGCAGCAATGTCTCAAAGTATGGCGGATAGTAGATTCGTGTGGACATTCGTATCTTCCATTGAAAATTTGTCGAGGTATTCTGGAACTGTTGTTATAACGTGTTATACGATTACCGACCACTTACCGTATGGTGCAGATTGTTCACGATTACCATGCATTTCCCATCATTTTAAACTTCCCCCTAAGAAGGTGTTTACATGGAGACTGGGATGATTTTGTCTCAGCTGAAATCATCAGGACAAGAATTTATTTATGTTTACATGGGTAGTTTCTACTTGGGATGACATGAAGGGATTTTCTTCCTGGGCTGAAATGAATTTCTGGTCTGACACACATTTACGTGAATTTTGTACCAATTTTCATCCCACGAGGCTGCAATTTTGTCATCTAAGAGGGGAGCATTGGGGGAACTGGTACACCGCAACACCGCAAAAAAATGTCAACACCGCAACACCGCAAAAAAATTCGACGGAACACCGTCACCGCATTTTTTTCCAAAAGGAACGTGATAAAACATTTTTTTTGGACCTTAAAATCACAACGCCGCAAAACAAATTTCGCTTCACTGTACATCGCACATAAAATAACGTAAACACCGCACAGCGCGAGGTTTGTCATCACCGCAACACCGCAATTTTTCAGCCTCGTTCGCCGCAACACCGCACTAAAAAAGGGCAATACCGCAAACCCCAATGTCCCCCTCATCTAACAAAACATGTCCATACTTGTATTTTCCAGGAGCCAATATTTTTCTGTCATCCAATGGATTACTAAAGCTGGGAGACTTTGGATCCTCAATAAAACTCAAGAACCAATCACAAACCATGCATGGTGAAGTGATGAACATTAGAGGAACTGTAGGTAGGATTGTTGTTGGTGACTCCCTGAAAGTCAGAAGAGCCCTCTGAACATAAGCTCACCCAAAAATAAGCCCAAAAATAGACGTTGAGTATATATATGCCCAGGAGTTATTTTCAGGGGTTTACAGTAAAATATCATGTGAAAATCATGCAAAATTAGTTAACACTCTGCATGATTAGTTTCATCCAGTTGAATTACAGAATTTTGTGAGCTGGACGTCATAATATTCAATTTATTGTTTCAATTGTGTTCATAGCATATATGGCACCAGAGGTCATTACAATGGATAAAGGTGCTGGATATGGACGTGCTGCTGATATTTGGAGCATTGGATGTGTAGTGGTTGAAATGGCTGCTGGGAAGGTATGAATGACTCACTGGTTTTGCATGTTATACTACTAACAGTGTAGGACATTGATGGTTGTGTCATTAATTTTATCACTCCGTTTAACTTGTCACCAATACTTGTAGATGAGATTAGGGTTTAGTGCTAGAACAGAGGGACTCACATCATTAATCCAGGTTGAGAAGATCACCATGGCAACTCTGCCATCAATCCACCATCTCACACCCAACACACTGAGCATACAGTGGAGAATACCTACTTGGTTACACTCCCAAATGAGGGCAGCGCTGGGTGGGGCTATGACAAAAGATCTGCCATGATCAGCAGCGAAACAATATTCATCGATCAGAATTGACAGTTCGATTGCCAATGATTGTAAAGAAGGCCAAGATAACTTGGCATGAATACATAAAGTCCTTAGACAAGTCCCAGAAATTGCTCAAGATGTACAATATCTCGATGAGTTAGTGCTGTCCATTAGTGAACGTCCTGAGGTTAACCTTCCCTAAATTACATTATTTTAGTCCCATAAAACATGATAGTTTAACGGATGGTGTCCATCTTAAGGACGTTCGCGGGCATTGTTCACGCGCACTTTAACTGCGCACGCTAGCGCGCGCTACCTCGACTAAATCCAAGCTAGCTATATATAGATGGCGGCCTAAAAGAATTTTTTTCGGTAATGACTATTTCAATTTTTTTTAAATGAAAATTATTTAAAAAAATAAAAAAAAGTTAAAAAAAGGAATTTTACTGAGGAAAAAAAATCGTTCAGGTTGAAAAACTGCAGAAAAAAGTATGGAAAAGATTCCGCTACTAGATCCAGTTTGAGCTGTCAAGCTGTCAAGTTTGAGCAAGTTTGAGCGAAGTCGCGGCAAAAGCGTCGCTCATGACTATCAATTCGAATTAAAAACAACAGCTATTTTTTAAGTATTTACAAATATTTTCACACAATATTATTCCATGGATTATTGAGTGATCGTGTAAATAAACATTGAGCAATCTATTTAGTTTTTCTACAAAAAAATGACTTCTATGCTCGACTCATATAGATTGGCGCGCAAGCGATCTTCTACGAGAAAGTGGGTGCACTTTGATGTCGCCTCACTCCTCAACGAGCACGGTGACCCCCATTTTTTATTTGCTCTTTGAACTTCTATGATGACATTATCTCACCATGCGAAGTATGAAGGAAAAAACATGGTAAACTTTTTTTCCCGCGAACGTCCTTAAGTTATTTGGTTCAAAATCAATCTGGGTGAAAAAAAATTGTTGATACCTTATTTTACTTGTAGCCACCATGGCACGATTGTGATAATAATTGGCAGATAATGTTCAGAGTAGGGGATGGTGGTGTTCCAGCAATTCCAGAAACCCTCCATGAAGAAGGACAAGATTTTCTGAGTGAATGCTTCCTGCATGACCCAAGAGAGAGACCCACGGCTAGTGAATTAATGGATCATCCATTTGTTAAGGTAACATCGTGTACATCCCTTTCATTTTCTTTCTTTTCTCTTTCCATTTCCTTTTCTCCTTTTGTTTCTTATTTTCTTTCTTCGCTTTCATTCGTTCCTTTTCCTTCCTTCCCTTTCTGTGTTCCTCTCCTTGCTCCCTCCCTCCATTCACTCCAATCTATCTGTCCACCCTCAATTCCATCCTTCTTTCCTCCCTTTCCTCCCTTCTTTCTTTCTTTTTTTCTATCTTTCTTTCTTTCTTTCTTTTTTTCTGTCTGTCTGTCTGTCTTCCTTCCTTCCTTCCTTCCTTCCTTTTAGTTTCTTCCTTCCTTCCTTCCTTCCTTCCTTCCTTCCTTCCTTCCTTCCTTCCTTATTTGTTTGTTTGTTTGTTTGTTTGTTTGTTTGTTTGTTTCTCTCATTATTTCTTCCTTTCTTCCTTCATTCCTTAAACTTTTCAATTTCTTTCAGTGCTGTTGATGTCATGAAATGTTCAATACCTCGTCAAAGGAAGACGTAGCCTCCAAAACAAGTAGAAAGCGAGACTCTCTTATCAGGGAAGATAGAATCACACATATTATTATTTCATATGCACTCACTCTGGGCTCCAAGGGTTTTTGTTTGCTTTCTTTAATCAACAAACAAACAAACTTTGAGACAAGACGATAAACCCCTGGAACCCAGGGTAGCACTCACTTAATGAGGTTTTAAAAATACTAAATTTTAATTTAAGCAGTTTTAAATTGTATGAAGTTCAGTGGAAAATTTTTATGTTTACTGTCACATTCACGGCAGCGTGACAAGGACATCGTAAGACAATCACGTAATACGTATTTTCGTGACAAGAGCATCGTAAGACAATCACGTAATACGTATTTTCCGTGACAAGGAGCATCGTAAGACAGTCACGTAATCTGTATTTTCGTGACAGACGGTCACGTAATCCGTATTTCCGCTGACAAGAGCATCATAAGACAGTCACCTAATCCGTATTTTCGTTCGTGGTATTACGTACAAAATATGTTTGCTAAGCTGTCAATTTTTCGAAAATTTGCGACAAGAAAACTTCAATAAAATGCCGTTTATAGCAGAGCTACTCATTCTTGTTGCGGCTTTTTCATTGTCGTCATGCACCACTATCCTTACCCACTCCTCAAAGATGTGAAACGACTACAAAGAACGAAGCGAAACATTATTTATTTGCATTAGACGGACAAGTGTTGACTCAGAATTAACGAGTGACTTCATGTTCTGAGACAAAAAAAAGAATGAATGAGATAGCAGACAGACAGAAGCTCCTCTTATGGACAGACAGACAGACAGATAGACAGGTCGTTGTTTGTACAGTGTATTGAAACCAAAGAACAGACCAGAACACAGGTAGCCCAAAACGTTTGTAATGTTTGTATAAAGATTTTTATAACTCGTATACCATTGTAAACAGTCTTCCTGTGGTTTTAAGATGTATCAAAACATAATTCTTAACTTATTATCATTTAGATGCTTCATGTAGAATTTTATAATACTGAAAAAGAGTTAAAAATATCCTTGCCATCATTTGTTGGCTCTATGTGTAATTATATATTATTAACTATACAGTAGAGCCAGTGTTGTTGGATCTCCCGAGCCCCATGCACAATGTTGCTGTTGTCCAACTGATTTCAGGGTAGTAGTTACAGAGTTGTCACAGCAACGTTGATTGATTGATTGATTGATTGATTGATTGATTGATTGATTGATTCATTCATTCATTCATTCATTCATTCATTCATTCATTCATTGATTCATTGATTCATTCATTCATTCATTCATTCATTCATTCATTCATTCATTCATTCATTCATTCATTCATTGATTCATTGATTGCAACATTGTAAAGGGGGAGATGCAAGGGAGCCGTTCTTACAAATATCCAACATCAAAAGGCCAATGGTACCAGCAATTCTGGTGATAATTGGCAGTTTGCAGTTGTGGCCATTCTGGCAAATGATTTGAAATAAAAGGTAAATCAGTACTTGGTGTATGCGAAACCAAGTGTTTCAATAGATATATCCACTGATATAATCTTGGTGTTGTATACAACTAGTGTTGCATACACCAAGTACTTACCAAATAATATGGGCAACCATTAACCGCTAGTTGTAAATAGAGTAGATTTAGTGGTATGACTGTGAAAACGGCACCGCACGATTACGGCAGGAATTTCGAATGTTTTTGTAGACAACACGGCACCACACGGTTACGGCAGGAATTTTGAATGTTTTTATAGACATCACGGCACTGAAACGGTCACGACACGGTTACGGCAGGAATTTCGAATGTTTTTGTAGACATCACGGTACTGACACGGTCACGGTCTCGGCACGGTCCGTTTCACACTCATACGAAATCTGCTGTAGTGTGTAAAGTAAGAGCTGGACCTCACTTGACGCATGAGCTCAAGCAACTAGAAATTCTGAAACTTATAAGTATTCTTTTACCACTCTTTGATTGAGTTGACAAATTTTTAGACATCTTTTTGTTATAGTAATGCTTTTCCGTCCCTAGCCTCCTCCGCAGGTAACCCTTCATGGGATTTCTTTGTCAACCAACCAGACCGAGAGGAATTGGCGAAGCCTCAGTCCCCTCTCGGTCATAGGAGACGGGAAGTCATAGGACAGGAAGTCCCCACTTTTTCTCTTGTCCAAGGTGTGAAAAACAGAGAAGAAAGATGCGTTTTTAGTGTTGGTTGCACTTATTTTATATGAAATATTATTTTAGCTACTCTGCTCCAAGAGATTTTCTCCAATAATTTTAGTCCAGGAAAAAGAATACTTATAAGTTTTTTTTCGGAAAACCGAGCTGCGATATTCTCCTCGAATATCTCCTGGACCCGCCAGGGTAGATCTTAGGAGTTATTGTGTAAGGAGTTTTAGTGAAGCTTATCAACTTTAGGTGTGTTTTTACAAAAACATTTCAATAAACTTAGAGTGAACTTGCAAGTCTTGAAATCGGTCTACTGATCGGTTCTTTGCCCAGGACCCCTTATAATGACATGAAGTTACAGTGAACCTCTCGATACGAACACCTCTATAATACGGACACCTCCATATTGCGGACAGATTTTCTTGTCCCGGCAAAATCTCTATATATTCGTTGTTACTGAAATACTAGAGTGGATTTCGTATGACTTTGAAAAACTACGACACGGTCACGGCACGGCCACGGCACGGAACCTCGCCTGCTGATTTCTTTACAAATTTGTAAACACATCAGCAGGCGAGGTTCCGTACCGCGGCCGTGCCGTGCCGTGGCCGTGCCGTAGTTTTTCAAAGTCATACGAAATCCACTCTTTGTCTCTAATACGTAAACGGAGGACGGCAACGTACACAATGGGCACATAATCTCGGCCACAAATGGCAAAATTCATATCAATTCTACCTCTATATTACGGACAATGCGTAATTTAATGACATCTTGTAAGCTAAAAGTAGTAAGTGATATCAGTGAAAGAGCGATACAGAAAAGCAGTACGGGAACAATACAAAGTGCTGGGCCCATCAGACATCGAGTGATTTTATATGATTTTATATGTACTTGTCATAAACTTTAAAAGGACGTCATATATAAGCCCGACCTGTATAGTAAGCACACCTCTATAATATGGACATTTTTCTCCGGCCGGCCCTTTGGTGTCTGTATTTGAGGTTCTGCTGTAGATGAAACAGCCTCATTTCTCGCCCAGTGTAAGGGAATCCATGCAGAAACTGGAATCCACGAATAATTTGATCTTGGGATCCGGATTCCAGCGCTTGGAATCTGGAATCCAGTCATTTGAATCTATGTGAGACAGGAATCCAGAATCTTGCGTCATTCCGGATTGAGCGCTTCAGAGATACTTTATAGTACTACCTAGTGATGACATACGAAACACTTATGCTAAGGATATTTAGTGAGATCCCCAATAGCCTGCGTAGCCTCCCCTCCCCTCCCCTTTCCCCTCCTTCCCCTCCCCTCCCCTCCCCTCCCCTTTCCCCTCCTTCCCCCTCCCCTCCCCTCCCCTTCCCTTGAGAACCGGCCACGCAGGCTAGACCCCCAACAGATGCAGGACAGTATTTGTGGACGGTAATCTGGTAACTAAGGAGCTGTGGCTCGTTATAGTGACTATTTATTTTTCTTTTGCTAAATAAAGTCCCCCCCCCCCCGTCCATGTTAAAGAGGCGTATTTTCTGCAAAGAAACATACCACAGGATGCCCTCTGAGCAGCTATCCCAAAGTGATTGCGTGACAAAATAGGCCAAATAAACAGGGTCGTGACATGGTACGTTTTTTCGCTCGTGATCCCGTTTTTTGGTCGAAAATTTTGATCCCTGATCCCAAAAGTTCTCTTATTTTGATCCCTGATCCCAGTTGTGAAAATTTTGATCCCTGAATCCTGTTGATTTGACTACTGATCCCGATCCCACGTTTGTGACCCCGATCCCATGGCTTGAGATCCCGATCCCAAGCCTGTGATCCCTGATCCCACGTACCATGTCACGACCCTGAAATAAATATTCACCTCAGTCGCGTGATTGGAGATGGCGACTCAAGAAAATGTCTCCGTTGTTCTCCACGCTAAAGATGATCTACGCGTTGTGAGTACAAGAAATAATGTTTAAGAACTGATAGAATGTGTGAATTATATTTCGTCTTCTTTTTTGAAGGAAAATCGTTCTGTGAAGCCGCCGGAAAAAGGAGGTTAGACTTCAGTAAATATTATGGTTCAATTTTGTGCAACCTAAAGTTCTTGAAACCCCTTTTATACTAAGGTTTTACGCAGTTAACGTGGTCCTCAAATCATGAAATAAATACACAAAGAAACACAATGAAGAACCATAAAGTGTTTAAGAATCCCAACTGGCAAGGAGCTAGGCAAACCAGTTGGCTATATTCAATTTCAAGCATGGTCGAGAAACTCAATCTGAACCAGCCAGGGATTGCCCGGAACAAATTCAGCCTTTTAGCTCCACCGGATTGCAAGACCGACACTCTGACCACTCAACCATGCTACCTCCTTAAGGCCCATGCTACCTCAATACTATGATTGAAATGACTCTTTTATTTCGGTATGAATGAATCGTGTAAAGAGGAAGAAAGAACGCCTGCAATGACGCTTATTTCTACATTGGCTCGGTTTTCTTTTATTCTTTTCGGTTGAATATATCGCATAACCCCTCATTATAAATCGAATTTGATTTTAGACAGGGAAGAATGGGGCTAATGAATAGCTAATTAGCTTATCTCAGCAGGGGAATAACATTAGTATGCAAAGGGAATAACATTAGCATGCAGGGGGGATATGGCATATTCCCCTTGCATAATAATGTATATCCCCCTTGCATACTAATATGTATAGTAGCTGCACATATTAAACACTTGACCCTTTCAAAGCATAGAAGCTGAGACCGAAAGGAACACTGGGAAATTTGTTTATTAGATGGTTTTAAAGAAGCGTGTGGACGTTGACGTTTCAAACAGTGATCGAGATAAATTCTTGGTATTTCCAACACGATTATGTAGCGAATTCACAGATAAAACATACGAATATCCATATATTACTAGTGTACCCCGGTGTCACTTCGATCGGTCTCAGAGTTCGATGATTTTGAAAGGGCCAATGTTTGTGCAAATAGCTATATTCGACCGGAACGTAACTGAAATTTATATAGTAAACCATCTTGTTTTATATAACAACCACCATCGTAGCCGAGAGGTTTCCCTCTGCCTACGACAAAAGCGCTCGGTCGTAATATAACGGAGAAAAATGACTTTTGAAAACAAGCAGTACACCAATTATATGTAACGACCTTTACTTTTGAGACCGATAGCATATTTGGCGTTCAACTTATTAGAATTGAACTTGTGCACAACGAAATCCCCCCAAAAACCTTATGACTAGAAATATCTATACTTTGGTACACTAAATACAACATTAAACAAAACGTAGAGTATAATCATATAATGAATGTGGCTATTTTTGTGTACTATACACAGAGCGGAGAGGAAAAAGCATTTCAATATCCTTCCTCCTCATCTTAATGCCAGTTTTCTCCCTCCTCCCTAATTTTTTCGGCCATTTCTCCTTCACTACATCTCATAATTGTTTTCCTCCCTCTTCCCAAACCGAATTTTCTGCATCTTTTCTCCCTCCTCCCTACTTTTTGGGGGCTATTTCTCCCTCCTCCCTAAACCGTTCCTCTCCGCTCTACACAAAAGTAGCACAATTATTGAAAGTGTAATGATTTCCAACTGCGGCTTCATCTTGTGTAACCTTTATATTCGTCGCAGGACTTACGGGTTTTCTTTGAAAGCGGTTCCACAACATTGCTTTCTGTGGTGGTAGTGGTGGAGAAATGCTCTCGATTTCCTTGCAGAACATCTGAAACCATTTGTTTTTCTTTATCGCTGACTCGTTGGTAACAGTGGAGAGACATTCTACTCCGGTATCCAGTTTGCACCCAGATCCATATTCGTTTGTCCCGTCATAAAGGGGTACTTGGATGAAAATCAATTAAAATTGGAAATGACTTGAATCGTAGTAAAACCTATCTGTACGACTCCCAATAATCACCAAAAGCAACATTTTCTTTACATTCAAACGAGGACGAATAGAAATTGTCAAGTATTTTAGCATTTAAGTTGTGAGTAAATGACGTCATTTACTCAACCCTATTGTTCTTATAGACTTTTTTCCAAATTTCTCTTTGATAATGAGCTTGAAATTCAGATTTTTGGGCAGAGGGCAGCTATTTATTTAACTACATTCATCTTCAGATAGAAATAATCAGTTTCCAATTTTCATCGATTGTCATCCAAGTGGGCCTTTAAGCTTCTGAATAAAATAGCATGTCAAAACACTGACTACTGACGAGTTTGCGGATGTCTGCAAAATAAATAAAGTTCATTACTGAATATGCACTATATTAAATATGTTATTTATTCAGAGGTACAGATTGCCATCCAAAGTGCTGGTATTTGTGGAACTGACATTCACCTTTGGAAGCATGGAGTAGCAGGTGGTCAAGTTCCTACTGGTCCAGTAGTTTTAGGTCACGAAAGTAGTGGAATTGTTACAGCTTTAGGAGAAGGCGTGACGAGTTTAAAAGTCGGTAAATGAAGGAATTGGTTAGATAAGGGTGCGTTTACTTTGGCAATTTCATCCCAGGGTGAATTTGTCGGCTTTCAAGTTCCATCCTCGGTCGAAAAAGAACTTCAAGTTGTCCCTGATACAGAAAAGATTTCATTAGTCGCTAAGCGCAAACGAACTCTTGTCCATGCCTCCATGTAAATATCTCATCCAGGGACGAACTTGCCCATGTAAACGGACCCTTAGCCTCCTTTGCAGGAATTTTTCTTTTCTCTCTTTTGGGGTATTGGGATCCCTGTGTTCCTGAACCCTAACTGAAACCCTACAAAAAATATTGGATTTTGCGAAGGAGGCTAACGCACCCTAACAGTCTACATTACTCCTTGTAAGGTCATGGGATGCCCGCCGAGTGAACGCTCCAGTGAGCGTCTTAAAAGAAACGACACCACAGCAAAACGACTGCGCATGCGCTAGTTTTCGCGGGCTTTCCGCGAGCGACCGCGTATTTATCACAGGAATCCCAAGCAATATTTTTAGAATTGTTTTCTTTATATTTTCCCTTGTCATCTTTAGTAAAGCACTGAAAGTACATCCACAGAAAAGTACTGGGACAAAAAGACGGGCAATAGAATATATAGCTATTTCAATATAGGTTGACGGGGCGAACGGCGATTGGTGATTGCACGACCGAAAGGAACTGTGGTTACGCTATTAGACCGCTATATCCGGCGCAGAGATATGAATCGCCTATCGACCACTTTGTCTAAGGCCCTTTGTCTAATACGGTCTTTACTGCATGGTACCGGCATTGCTTGGGTTTCTAATTAATATGAAGCAATTCTTGTTAACCAAAATTTCCTTTCGGCCGTGCAATCGCCGATTACCATTCGCTATATGCCCCGTCAACCTTTTTTGAAATAGCTATATACTACAAAGTTCCTAACCTCAGTTTTTTAGGACTACGTTAAGCTTCTGTGGATTGAGTTTTGCCGGCAAAGTTTGTTTTTCTACCTAATGTTTTCATTGAGAAAGACTTCTTTTTTAGGTGAGCGCGTGGCCATTGAACCTATACTACCATGTCATACTTGTCCAACATGTAAAGAAGGAAAGTACAATCTTTGTAAGGATTTGAAATTCTTTGCTGTCCCACCATATCAAGGATCACTTTGTAGATTTTTCAACCATCGAGCAAGTTTCTGTTTCAAGTGAGTTTTTGTGTTGATGCTTTAGCATGTTTAGGGAGTGATCGTGGGAAAGGACAATTAACCTCACTTTATAATTTGCGGAGTAACACCTTAGTTAGCCTAACTAAATACAGAGCTTGATTTCGAAAAAGGGAGGCAGTATATGACAAGGGCGGATCCAGGGGGAGGGTCGCGGGGGTCAGGACCCCCTGTGTTTATCAATGAATATGTCATGAATTTGCGACAGCAGTAATTTTTTTCTGTGAATTAAAAGACTCACTTTTAACATTAATTGAAATATCACTAAGCAATGCCAACCCTCTACCCATTCAGTTGTAAATATAATATTTTTGTTTCTAATAAAAAGTGTTAAAAAATCACTAGTCTAAGCAACTTAATGTCATATTTTCAGCGAGTTTCAATGGCTTAAGACCTTTTCGTTTGGGTTCCCTGTTTGTAAACGTCACGTGACCCCCACTTTTGAAAAATCCTGGATCCGCCCTTGTATGATCGAGTGGTCGACAGACAGTGGTCTTGCAATATATCCGGAGGTCACAAGTTCGAGTTTCCGCTCTGGCCACTAACTGAGGCTGAATGTGTTCCTGGTAGTCCCTAGTTCAGATTCAGCTCCTCAACCATGCTTGTAAATAGCCAACTGGTTTGCCTCCTGCCAGTTGGGATTTGTAATTGAGGGCCATAATGAAAAGTACTGCATGTAACCAGCATGTCACCCTCATTAAAATAAAGTACTTATAGCATCTACAGAGATGTTAGAGAGTCATCGAGTTGAAATGGACTAGAAAAAACATCCGAGCCCAAACCAAATAAGACCTCTCTTATCTCAGAAGCCCAAGTAGCTTGACTGGGAGAGCACCTGACCGGCCTGTAATTAGGAGGTCAAATCCCGTCTGGAATCTGAGCTGAGTCCATTTCATCTCGTTGAACTCTCTAACATCTCTGTGAATATCTTTCCGTATGACTCACGATAGCGGTTACTTTAAATTACATGATATTTGGTGTAGTACGCGCGCTCTGATTGGTCGAGAACCGTACGTTTGTGTTTACGGTACAAACATATGACGTCATTGAATCTTACGCGCGCTATGATTGGTTGAAATGTTTCAATGAATATTATATAAAATTAACAAATAGATTTCATTTTTTTAGGTCGGTATATATTCTAATAGATGCAAAAAAGACGTCTTCGTCTCGGGGCGGACACAGATGAAAAACCCATTGCGTATACTCGGAAGTTTTAAATAAAACCATTGGAGGTTTAGTAAATCTTGAAAGTTAAGGCTGCCCGTGAAAAGTTAGTGGTTATTTTTTCCTAAAACATCGCTTTAGTTCTCTTTCCCTGGTCAAACAATACACGAGAAATTCGCATAATACACGACAGTTGAATCGATGGTACTTTTACTTGTAAACACGAACGCGTTCACGAATTCCCGCCGAATTTTCGAGCATGCGCAATGCGTTTTTCACCCGTGCCCTCGTGGCGTACTTTTTTGTTCTAGCTCGCCACATTTTGACGTCATCTGTGCATCTATTAGAGTATAAACGCACGGAAAAATTGGGACCTTGACTTTCACTTACGTCATCGAAAAATTTCCAGGATCCTGAGTGAAATCAAATGTCATTCACTCAAAAGAGCACATAAAACTATGTAACTCTGCGAAATTTTGAATTGAAACAAGTTTTTGTTGCGAAGATATTGACATTTTAACTGCTCATTCTTTAGTAAGAAATGTATGGTACTTCGTGATTGGTGTCACTGTACGGGTCACTAAAATATCAGCGGATTTCACATCCCTGAGTAAAATCAATGTATATCTTTGTAAAGAGCAAGTAAAGCTCCATATGTCCAAGAAATTTGCAGTCCGAAAGAGAATTTTTTTGCAAAGATATTAACAATTTCCCAAACTCATTCTTTAGTAAGAAATGTATGTCGTCGCCATGTTGGTGTTGCTCTCAGCGACACCAACATGGCGGACAAAATACAAATTGGCAAAATCATATAAAAATAACAGTTAAATCGTTTAAGTTGATACAGATGTCTTAAAAACAAAAGTTTCATTCAAAGAACAAGCCAAATGTGCGTAGTTTGTAGCAAATTTGTCTGTTTTTGCGTCTGTTGAATACGCGTGACAATATTGCGTGACAATATTTATACCTCTGATAACTCGAAAACCAAACAACGGAAATAGCTCAAAACAATTTCTGTTATTGATATAAAGAACATACTATAGACTCAACTTTAAGTAATCTATATGAAGCATGTAAGTTTTTTGATGACGTCATGTGAAAGTCAAGAATATTTGTTAATTCATTTACACAGGTAGATAGAATAAGAAGTACATATGCTGCCTCTACAGAGTATATATAAACCCACTCGATTTATACAAATAATTTTGTATATTCTACTCTAGATTACCAGATAATGTCAGCTGTGAAGAAGCTGCCTTGTTTGAGCCACTATCAGTTGCTCTCCATGGATGTCGTAGAGCTGACTTTAGACTTGGGGACAATGTTCTCATTTGTGGTGCAGGTGAGCCTAAAGCTGCACACGTCTTTTACAAACATTACTCCGGTCTTTTTCTCGTCGTCCTCAACGTATGTCATCCTTCTTCTTATCCCCATCCTCATTTTTCTTCCTCCTTCTCTCCCTTCTTCTTTGCTTCCTCTTGCCTCTCTTCCTCTTCTTCCTCCCCCTCCTCCTCCGCTCCTTCTCTTTCTCTTCTTCTTCCTATAGACGCACTGATAGTGATGTGTACTTTAGCTGAGTGCTACGCTATCTACGCTAGCTGCGCTATCACCAGTTTGCTATTGCTGGTTTTCAATCATTCCCTTGAGAGTCAAAATATAAAAAGGTGGCAGCCATGTTGGTTGAACGAACAAGAGACACTAATGAGCAATCTTTCGTTGAAGTTCAACCAAGATGGCCGCCGTGACGTCAATTGAAAGCCAGCAATAGCGTACTATACTATTTTAAGACCTTGTGACGGTTCGTACATTTTGACTTAAGATTTCTTTTCCAGGAACTATTGGTCTGCTGGCTCTTTCTGTAGTAAAGGCAGGTGGTGCTGCGAAAGTCGTAATGACTGGTACGTTATTACAACGTAAACGTACGATAAAATATAATTTATAGATGGACTTACTGATTTTCATACTCATAGGACTTCAGCCTCCTCTGCACATCCGTAGAACAAGCTTCGCGGTCAAATGAGAAATAAGAGACCTTAAGATTGACGTTTACGATAAACCGCTAACGACAAACAGCAGAAAATTGAATTTGATGTTGATCTTATATTATACTCCAATACTCAAGCGAAGGGAAAAGGACCTGAGAACGAGGTTGGCCCAAAATTGTCTCAGGAGAGAGATGCGCACTGCCTGCACCCCTTTCCTAATTCCGCCCCAGATAACTCTGTCGTTCTCCATTTTTCCAGACTTGGATGAGGGTCGTCTTGCTAAAGCCAAGGAGCTTGGTGCAGACTACGTCATCAAAGTAGAGAGTAAAGATGGTAAAGAAGTTGCAAAGAAAGTTGTGGAAGTATTTGGACCAGCAGACAAGACTATTGAATGTACAGGAGTAGAATCAAGCATCCACACTGGAATATATGTAAGTAGATACAAACAAATCTGTTTTTTACGACCTTTTGGATCCGTGGCCTTTAAAGCTGATAGCCTGGCTACATAGCTGGCCCTCAGCGGAAAGGGAGGGTAGAGAGGGGGAGAGAGAAGGGGAGGGGAGGGAGGGGGAGGGGAAGTCCCCATAAAGTTGATTGTTCAGTTGACTGAGATCTAGCAGATGTGAGATTGTTTCACGTTTGACTTCAGCTTGCCATATGATGGCACTTCTTTGTAAAGTACGGTTCTTTTGACTTAATACAGCGATCTTAATATTGTAGAAAAGGCTAACTGTGTGTCATCTCACTACTCAACATCAAGGAAAGGGATTGGTGGGTCTTAGCACTTGTAAAAACATTTTACCTAGAATGGGTAATACCACAGGGATCCCAAAAACCAACGATTAATCGTATTTCAATTACAGGCTACAAAATCTGGTGGTACCATAGCTCTTATTGGACTAGGACAGGATGAAATCAAGATGCCAATAGTAGATGCGATTATACGTGAAGTGGACATTAAAGGGGTATTTGGCTACAGAAATTGGTAAGCTCTAGGACCTTATCCTCTTTACGATGCATCCCACCCCTTCCCTGTGCAGCACCAGAGGCCTAGTTCAACTTGATACTTAAATAGAGCTTGCAAACAACAACAGCAGTCAGGGGTGGATCCAGGATTTTCTTCAGGAAGGGGTGCAGGGTGCACCCAGGATTATTTTTCGGGGGGTAGGGGTGGTGCAGCGTTATAGAAATGGGAAACTATCAAGAGGATATTTTGAAATAGTATCGAGAAGAAAAGGGCCCAACGTTGTCTCAAGAGGGGGTGTGCACCCCTCCCCTAAATCCATCCCTGAGTAGCTAGTAGCGGCAGCAGCAACAATGACAACAATGAAAGTAAAAAGTCATTGCTTTCTAAAGTAATCACATTTGAAATTTCCTCACTTTTACTTTCAATTTGATATCATAGTTAAATTTTTCATTTTGTTTTTGATTTTTTATCATATTTACATTGTTTACGTTGCTTTGTTTTTGTTACCATAGTTACATTGTTTACATTGTTTTTATGTTGCCATAGTTATATTATTTATATCTTGTTGCCATAGTTACCCTGTAGCCCTTGCAATGGTTGCATCAGGAGCTATTAATGTCAAGCCCCTCATTACACATCATTTTAAACTGAAGGATGCTCTGGAAGCTTTTGAGGTCTCAAGAACAGGAGCTGGTGGTGCTATTAAAGTTATTATCCATTGTAATGAATAAAAGTCAACTGCTAAATAAATGTTTGAATTCGATGCAAATTGGTTGTCAAAGTCAATATGAAACCTTAAACAAAATCACGCAATAGTCTGTCTACAGGCTGTAGGGGAAGGGGGAGGGGAGGGGAAAAGGGGAGGGGGAGGGAGAGGTAAGAAGAGAGCTACGCTACAATCAGCTACAATACAATAAACTTTATTTATGCTCGAATTTCAAATCGCAAATACATTAAGAAATAAAGAATAAATAAAATGATCTGATCCGACTATCTATTTTTCATTTGCCTCTTTCGTTAAAAAGGCGTCTTTTCTGCAAAGAAACACCGTTTCTACTGATTCCGTTGCGGCTACCACAGGAAGCCCAATGAGTAGAGATCGATCCCATAAAGTGATTGCGTGACAAAGTGTTCCAGATAAATATATTCACTTCAGTCTCTTGCTTGGAGATGTAGTCTCCCTCGCAGCCGCTCCTAGTGTCGTCACGCAAGGATTCCTCCCCTAAGTAGCTACTTAGGGGAGGAATCCTTGCGTGACGACACTAGGAGCGGCTGCGAGGGAGACTATTGGAGATGGCGACTCAAGAAAATCTCTCTGTTGTTCTCCACGGTAAACATGATCTACGCATTGTAAGTACAAGAAATAATACTTCTCAAAGAACTAACAAATTTTAATTTAATTATGTCACGATTTTTTGCCGTTTTGTTTAGGAAAATCGACCAATAAAGACGCCTGCAAAAGGAGGTATCGTCCCGGGTATCGTAACTGATATCGTATAATTAAACCTCAATTTTATTCCTTTTTGTACTGTAATTTAATTGTTATTAGTGTAGTTTTGGTTAGGAATGTTTACTCAAGAAATAGATATATGTGTACAAAGTTGAGGTAAACGCCTGTCACTGTTTACTAACGAATTGTAATGCTAATGTTCCAACCATTTTCACAATAACATTTCAGAAGTTCGTTTGGAAAAATAACCAATCACTCTCTGGTTGGCACATGAATGATGATGATGATAATAATAATAATAATAATATACACTTATTACGCGCTTATCCATTTCTGCTCTAAGCGCACAAAAAAAAAAGAACTATGTGAATTATGTTAATTAAGTTCCAAGTTAAATGCAGATTTGAATAAGTAAGTCTTCAACTAGTCTTCAAAGCTTACTAGAAGGATGAAAGGTAGCCTCCTTCTCCTCATTTTCCACAGGAAATCCAATAGAAAGGAGTAGCCTGCGGAGGAGGCTAGATGAAAGGGATGATAAAGGCTTTAATACGGTCTTTAATACGTCAACGCGAGGAGCGCTATAGTAAAGTAAACCCCACAGCAGCCAGGCTAATCGAGAGAGTGAGGTTCACAGAAATGTTCTTTGGTCTATATATTTGTGATCGCCCAAGGGCACTGGGACAAATATTGGTGGTTTTTTGATCCGTTACACTTCAGTAATGGCCTTAATCCACTAACGATGCACGAAACATCGGTGTCATTTTTGATACAACAATGAACCTTGAGAAGCACATTAATGATATTTGTAGGGTATCTTTTTATCACATTAGAAATATCTCACGTATTAGAAGATATCTAAGCTTTGAGTCTGCGAAGACGTTAGTCCATGCATTTGTTATATCTCGTATAGATAACAATAATGCTTTATTATATGGTTTACCTGATTATCTAATTAAACGCCTACAGCATGTGCTTAACACAGCTGCTAGACTAGTATCATTAACACGTAGGATAGAAAGTATAACGCCTATACTTTATGAGCTTCATTGGCTCCCAGTACAATATCGTATTATTTTTAAAATTTTGTTATTTTCTTTTAAAAAACTCATTAATAATTCATAAGGCAAACACAATGAAAATCGCCACCGTGACGAGTGTCTTTATATCTGATAAAGATTCGGCCTAATTTACATGAACTTTAACCTCGATTTTCTCCAAGATAAATGAAGATATTTTTGAATTTCTTTTAGAGAACAACTCTAATATGTGTTGGAGTTTTTTAAGCCGTATAAAGAACTCGAGATCGTGTTTTATCGGTATAAAGATCCTCGCCTACGGCTCGGATCTTTATATCCGATAAAACACTCTCTCTCGTTCTTTAATAATAATAATGATAATGTTTAAGGTTTATATACCGCAAATATCTATATGTATATAATCAAATGCGGTTGAAATGAACTGAAATGAAATGAAGTATAATCAAACATAAATGGATTAAGAATCCCAACTGGCGAGGAGGCGAACCAGTTGGCTATATTACAAGCATGGCCGAGAAACTGAATTTGAACTAATCGAAATCGGCACAAATTCAGTCTCAACATAAAATAACTACAGGTGTTGCACCTGAGTATCTTAATGTTCTCTTAAATCGATACGAACCTAAACGTAGTTTAAGATCACAGCATAAACTTTTTTTGGAGCAGCCTGGGTATAAACTCAAATCATATGGTCTACGTTCATTTTCCGTGTGCGCTCCTGTGCTCTGGAATAAGCTTCCTACTTACATTAAAGAGAGTTCTACTTTAGCTATTTTCAAGAAGAATCTTAAAACTCATCTGTTTAAGGAAGCTTTTAATTTATAGTTTTATTGTAATTAAGCATTAGTTTTTTCAATTCCTTATAGTATTTTTAATTATAAGTTTTAAGAGCATCCTTTCTGCACAGTTCATACCTATAACATAATAATAAGTACTTAATTTTTATAGTTATTTTTAGATCAGTAGTTTTCTTAGATATTATCAATTTAGAATTGCAAATATATAAACATAGTTTTTTAATAGTATTTTTTGTATATGGCATTATATATCATAAGTAGTATTATTGTAAAGAGTTTCATGAGAAGCGCATTTGGGCACATTGGAAAATGCGCTATACAAATAAAGTTATTATTATTATTATTATTATTATTATTATTATTATTATTATTATTATTATTATTATTATTATTATTATTATTATTATTATTATTATTATTTTGGCAGGTCTTGCGTGACATTTTAAATTTTAATCCAACAAAAACAAAAATATAATATTTGAAAAGAACACACCAAAATTAGTAAACGTTGAGATTTTTGAAGTAGCTTCGATGAATAGCGCCAAAGGTATGGGCGGCCGAAGTTTGCTTTATTTGTATAGAAACGTTCCAGTTGGTGGGCAAGCTGTTGCCCATCACCGAACGTTTCTATAGAAAAAGAACCAACTTCGGCCACCGATAACTTTGGCGCTATTCATCGAGACTGCTTCAAAATCTCAACTTTTACTAATTTTGGTCAAGAGACCATAATACTAAGAGAGCGAAGCTCAGTATTGATGTCTGTGCCATGTTCGTGGCGGCTAAGGCTATTTTTAGTAACTTCGCCATCGCGCGCGCAAGGCTCTTAAACAATAGAATTCAAACGGTCCCGTCCGCGCGCACGTCAAAAATCAAATTCTATTGGTGGAGGGACTTGCGCGCGCGATGGCGAAGTTACTAAAAATAGCCTTAGCCGCCACGAACATGGCACAGACATCAATACTGAGCTTCGCTCTCTTAGTATTATGGTCTCTTGTTTTGGTGTGTTCTTTTCAAATATTATAGTTTTGTTTTTGTTGGATTATTCCCGTTATCGTTGAAGTGCGACCTGTAAAGTTCAAAGTCTCGTCTGAAAACAAGCATTGAGACGGACGTCAATCAAATTACGCCAGTGAGACAATTGACAATTTTACTACCAAACAAGAAAAAACTGACTCATATTTATTGAAAAAGCTTTACTTTCATTTAGAAAGCTTAAATTTTGTATTTTCCTTCGTAAGTACAAGATATTTTCTTGGTTTGTTTTGGTTGAATGATTGACGTCCGTGAGATTGTAAGTTTCACTTGAAGGCAATTTTAATTAAAAATATTCTATTCTATTCTATTCTATTCTATTCTATTCTATTCTATTCTATTCTATTCTATTCTATTCTATTCTATTCTATTCTATTCTATTCTATTCTATTCTATTCTATTCTATTCTATTCTATTCTATTCTATTCTATTCTATTCTATTCTATTCTATTCTATTCTATTCTATTCTTATTTAAAAATATCTCAGGGACTTGAAGATGTTTTGCGATGAAGCTCTCCATTATGTTGAGCGTGCAATACATAAACTTGAAGGAAAGTCTTGTGCAGACACTGATGATGATGGAGTTGATGATGATGATAATGAAGATGCATGATGATTACAATTGTTGAATTCATATTAGAGACGGAAAACTCGTCTCGGACGGGATTTCGTTGCACAAAATTCTTTATACACAGAAAACCCGTCGCGATTTCCACGTCTTATGGGAATTTAGAACGGTTTTTATCATTAGACGAATTATCCGTCCAATTTTCTCGTCGTTTTGGCCGGGAAAGTAGGACGAGTTTCCTGCCAGACGAGTTTCCCGTCTTCAATATGAATTTAGCTAATGATGACAGTAGCACTGATGCAATCCAGCTCTGAATATGAGTGGTTTAGCTTGTTTTCAAACTCAATGGCATTGTTTAATAAATTTCTCAAGTTTTATGCATTGTTTGTCATTTGTAATTAAGATTGAAAAAATGAGCATCCCCCCTTCATTGCAATAATAATTTGGCATCCCCCCTAAAATGTCTAAAAACAATTACGAACCCCCCCAAATATCCTCTGCCCCCCCCCCCTCCCCTGCGGTATACATAATGAACGCAGCCTTAAATTGTTAGTTTGCTTGATCAAGTTGCTTGATCTTATTCTTTCATCAGCTGTCAAACATCACTGCTGTGACCACGGTTTATCGTACGTAACGAACTACTTCCGCGTGACCCGTGACGCAAGTGTACGCGTCGGTTAATAAGTAACGCGTCACGCCGTACTAGTTCGTTACTTTATGGTAAAGCTTGGTCACAGCAGTGTTGTAGGACTTGTAGCTAGCGTAATGTAAAACATGTCCCGTGACCCGAACTCATCCCGAGACGAAATATATAACCACTGTACTTAAACACCATTGAAATTCAGAGGTACAGATTGCCATCCAAAGAACTGGTATTTGTGGGACTGACATTCACTTTTGGAAGCATGGAGGAGCAGGTGGTCAAGTTCCTACTGGTCCAGTAGTTTTAGGTCACGAGTCAAGTGGAATTGTTACAGCTTTAGGAGAAGGCGTGACGAGTTTGAAAGTCGGTAAGTGAAAGAAGTTATTTATTTATTCGTTCGTTCGTTCGTTCGTTCGGTCGGTCGGTCGGTCGGTCGGTCGGTCGGTCGGTCGGTCGGTCGTTCGTTCGTTCGTTCGTTCGTTCGTTCGTTCGTTCGTTCGTTCGTTCGTTCGTTTGTTTTGCTTCGCCTGCAAAAGGCAGGTACGCATACGGGAAACCACTTACTTTGTTCCGCCCCGTAATTTTTCGTTGCGTTGAAAGTTGTAGAGAGAGGGAATGTTACCACGTGCGATCTCTTCTACAACTTTCTACGCAACTGCATGGTACTGCATGTTGCAAGAAAAATAGCCTCATGTAACTGGGCCTTTACCTTTATAGCGAAGAGGTGGCGTACGGAGAATGATAATGACAATGTTTTATTTAGCATCATTTTTTCATTAGGTATACAGAGAAAAAGCATCATTAATACTTAAATAGAGATGCAAGCTATCTGGGAATGTTAACCTTGGCGGGCTAACCGGTGTAGATAGCCGAGTAGATAGCATTATAAATTAGATCTTAGCGTCATATATATATGCTAAATAATACACAACATATACTAAATGATGAAATACAGCTGATAAATATATATATATCAATAATTTTGTGGAAAAAAGGAAAAAAATGCAATAAAACAGAGATAGGATCAAGATATTATAGATATTTTCACTGAAAAACATTTAGTTGTTAGAGTATGAATCACAAGTAAGATTTAAGTAAGTGATCTTTAAGTTTTTCTTTGAAGTGATCTTTTTTCAACTTTTTGAATGATTCATCAATTTCATTCCAGATTTTGGCCCCTGCAAACTTAATATTGAACTTCCCATAATTAGTACGAGTACGGAATGAAAAATACTATCATTTATTGAAAAAGAGAGGCACTTATTTTATATTTCTTCTTCATGCAGGTGACCGCGTGGCCATCGAACCCAATCTACCATGTCATACTTGTCCAACATGTAAAGAAGGAAAGTATAACCTTTGTAAGGATTTGAAATTCTTTGCTGTCCCACCATATCAAGGATCACTTTGTAGGTTTTTTAACCATCGAGCAAGTTTCTGTTTCAAGTGAGTTGTGTTTTATTTTTGCGCAATAAATTTCGTCGTGTTAACATGTCTTCCAAGGTCTTGAACATATCAAGCTAGAGTGGTAAAGCTCACATCAAGAGTTGTAAGCAATGTTGCAGAAAATTGAGTTTTGTGGCAACTTCTCCCTTCCCTCCCCCCAAAAAACAACAACACAAACAACAACAACAACAAAAACACCACACAAGGATTGAAGAAGCGTCGCCATTCCATGCATACCATTTCTCTTTGGGGCATATATGGTGTTCGCTTTGAAATAGTTGAACCAAGAGGAGATGATCATTTATAAGGGCCCGGAAATGATGCAACTTTGTCTGTAACAATACACGCAACACAGCTGCACCGTGTTTTCCACCCCTGCAACGTTGCAGAATAAGATACAGAAAATAGTAGAACAATTGGCACTAATTGTTTTACAAAAGAAAGTGGGCAAAGCATTCTGGTAGTTGTAGTACATGACGCCATCATGCAAATGGCCAATTCCCAGTCAAGACGTTTGCCTGCGTGCGTCATTACGCAAAAAGTGGTAAAGGATTCAACTTCGATCGCTGCTAATATAGACCATTTTCACAAGGTTGCTCACAAAGCTCAAATTCAGTCTGAGCCTCGCTTTGAGCTCAATTTTTAAAATTCCATGGGCTACAAATCCAGAATAAAGCATATTTTTTTCACAGTAAAGAATAAAAATTAATATTTAAATTGCATTTGAGTTTTAAAAAACTTAAAAGTGAATTCTTGGTCCGTAAGCTGCACATGCAATCTTGAGAAATTGGTCTATTGAGGGTAGATTTACAGATATGTGTAGTTATTTTAATAATGATAATGATTAATAATAAATTAATATATTGTACTCAAGGTTACCTGATCATGTCAGTTACGAAGAAGCTGCAATGCTTGAGCCACTATCGGTTGCTGTTCATGGATGTCGTAGAGCTGATGTTACTATGGGTGATAATGTCCTCATTTGTGGCGCAGGTGAGCCTGTGCATGTGATTCTTGTTTTCATTTCCGAGCGAAATCCATTGATCTCTGTATGTTCCTAGCTTTAAATTCATGGGTTTGTTGTAACAAAATCGTGCAACGTTGTGCATAACATTGTTGCGTTGCACGTTGTGGAGGAAATGCTCCTCTTGTTACCACCTTTGTGCAAACATTTTCTTCGATGCACAAAGAAAAAACTCTCTCAAATTTTCAGTTGAAATAAAGAAGATTTGTTGCGCGCAGATTGGTAACTGAAAAGCAAATGATATGCGATTTTACCATCATCATGATAATCCGTTATCATCATCTCCATAATCATCTTAGCTTCTACACATCGTTCTCACCAGCACTGTCATGACTGCCAGAAATTTGACACTTTTAACATTCTTTTCGAGATGAATCTCGTCTTACGAGCCACGTGCTCTCATTGCGCGCAGTAAAACGTAAACCAGCTATCTTCTCAGGCTGCAGTCTGGTGTGTTTCAGTCTTGTAATGTCAGATCAGAGTAATATGATCGAAGGTCATTTCTGTCACTGCTCTACCATGCATAATTGCTGGGTTTCATCCATTCATTTGGGAATTCAGAATACAATAGAGCGATAGCCATGTTGGATGAACAAACAAGTGACGCTAATGAGAAATCTTTTGTTGAAGTTCATCCAAGATGGCTGCCGTGACGTCACATGCAACCCAAGAATAGTATTATACAAAACTTTCATGACGTTAAAACAAACTGTAATTTTCCAGGTCCTATTGGTCTGATGTCCCTTTTCACCGCAAGAGCAAGTGGTGCGGCAAAAATCACAATAACTGGTACGTCACTGCAACTTATACACCTTATGGGAAAAGTATATGGACAGACTCAAAGTCTGAGCAGTCCAGGGGGGTCAGTGTGAAGCGCGCGCGATTATTTCTAGGAGAGGGAGGAATGCAGGTGCATGGGCTAGAATTCCACGTTATCGATCGCTGATGCTGTTGTAGACCACCAGCAATGACCTCTGAGATTGTGAGCATTCACATCAAAAAGGACGGGTTCGTTTCTCGAAAGCCATCCAAAAAGGTTAACAATCCTGTTTCTGGATGGTTAACAAAACGCTATTTTCAATCCCTTAGTTTATGGGTAATTTTACATGGGTACGTGTATGTACGCTTCAGTTACGTACGTTTCCCGTAAATTAACGACCCGATATAGACTAAATACCGCGCGTATCTGGAAACAGGAAACCAGCACTTAAAAATTTGAGATGTGTAGAATCAAAGCTATAATCAAGGCTACCTAGTCAGTCATGGTGTTGTCCAGGAATTTCTGTAAAGCGCAACACCTTGCCGACCGTCTTTTATGAGACATCCAGACCATGCACGGCCGATTTATCTAATAGAATTTTGTCTAATGTCTTCCCCAATAAGAGTACTCCATGATTCTGTTTTCAGACTTGGACGAGGGTCGTCTTGCTAAGGCCAAGGAGCTTGGTGCAGACTACGTCATCAAGGTAGATAGTAAAGATGGTAAAGAGATTGCAAAGAAGGTTCTGGAAGTAATGGGACCAGCAGACAAGACTATTGAATGTACAGGAGTAGAATCAAGCATCTACACTGGAATATATGTAAGTAGATACAAACAAATCTGTTTTAACGACCATTTGGATCAAAAAGCCATCTTATTGGTAGTCTTAGTGGGTCTTAACTTGCCGAGTGCTAAAATGAGCATCCTTTTGGCTTTCATTGAGGGATCCCAAAACCAACGATTAATTGTATTTCTTACAGGCTACAAAATCTGGTGGTACCATAGCTCTTATTGGACTAGGAGAGGAAGAAATCAAGATGCCAATAGTAGATGCAATTGTACGTGAAGTGGATATTAAAGGAGTTTTTGCCTACAGAAATTGGTAAGATCCAAAGAGGCTCTATAAACCTTAGCCTGTTTGCAGAGTTTTTTATTCCTTTACCCCTCTTGATGGTTTTCACAATTGAAAAGCATATTTGGTCTCAGCCTGAGTATTAGGCCCTTAGGGAGGGGAGGGAGGGGATCACTCCCTTTACAAAGAATGATGCTAACTCTTCGCTCTTTTCCTCTCCCCCATCTTCTCCCTTTAGAAAGGCTGGCTTCTCAGACTTATGAATCCATATACAGTCATGTATTTTGCAATCATGTGATTTAATGGTTTCCATAGATACTGTGGTTACCATAGATACCATGTATACTGTGGTTACCATAGGTACAATGTATTGTTTATACTAATACACAGTAGCTATATTCCATTCATATGTTAGTTTTTTACATAAGGAATGTTTACATTGTTTATGGTTTTTGTTACCATAGTTACATTATATTTATATTTTATTGTTGCCATAGTTACCCTGCAGCTCTTGCAATGGTTGCATCAGGAGCTATTAATGTCAAGCCCCTCATTACACATCATTTTAAACTGAAGGATGCTCTGGAAGCTTTTGAGGTCTCAAGAACAGGAGCTGGTGGTGCTATTAAAGTTATTATCCATTGTAATGAATAAAAGTCATTCCAAGAATGTTGTTGAATTCTATAGAAATTGGCTGCCAAAGTTGATTCTCAAAGAAAATCATCATATTTACTGTTACTTTCACAAACTTTGATCATTAGTTGAGGAAATTCCCAGAAGCAAGTAATGATTTTCAACTCAGATAGGAACTAGGTCTTTTCATCCTTCATTAACACTTCTTGTTCTGCAACTAACTTAGGACACTCTTGGTGTGTTATTATCCATTGTAATGAATAAAAGTCATTTAACATTTCTAAATAAATGTTTGAATTCTATGCAAGTAAAAATGCAATTTTTCCAGGAATGTTGTGCACACTTATGATGCGAGTTTGGTCACACATCTGTAAGAAAATGTTGTAAGAAATCTTGTATGAGGCCTTAGGTGACACTTTTTAAGTCCGATATTTTGAAGGCAACCTAAGGTCGATGACTTTTTCTAACACGATTTGCAATTGTTCACGCGTTCAATTCGTGGATATCGTGACAAAGTGATATTGCGCGACAGTAACCAATATCACTTCACTTCCCCTTTGCTTGTAAATGGCGAATCAAGAAAATCTCTCCGTTGTTTTCCACGGCATAGATGATCTACGTATTGTAAGTATATGAAATACATAATACTTAAGAACAAATAATTTTATTACAATTCAAACTACAGAACGATTATTTGCCTTTTTACAGGAAAATCGACCAGTAAAGCCACCAGGAAAAGGAGGTAAACTTATCATACCCTGAACGACCCTATTTTATCCCTTTTTGTACTGTAATTTAATTATTACTGTCAATTTAGTTAGGAATGTTCCATTAGTTTATTCAAGAAATGAGATAAATGTGTACAAAGTTTTAAAGGTTACAGTTTAGAGATGCAATCACTAAGCAGTTAGGCTAGAGAATGGTCGCTTGTTTTTCCGTGTTCCTGTTCAAAATTTCGAGTTCATGAGTCCTAGTTCAGTAAAAATGTCAGTCCAGGTTCAATCCGTGTTCTGTATCACTCGATGGATCGCCGCTTTTCCCTATATTGTGTTTCATAACATTGTATAGAGGGATTTCACGGCAACCATGTTTGTGGTCAAAATAATAGACCTTTTCTCCCATGAGAATTGGAATCTTTTTTCATTCAAAAACTTTCTATTGTACTTGCCCACAAACATGGCTGCCATGAAATCCCTCTATAGTAAGTCATGGAATGAATATGAATGTCATTAAAATTCAGAGGCACAAATTGCCATCCAAAGAACTGGTATTTGTGGGACTGATATTCACTATTGGAAGCAAGGAAGTCTCGCCAACCTAACTCCTACAGGTCCAGTAGTTTTAGGTCACGAGTCAAGTGGAATTGTTACAGCTTTAGGAGAAGGCGTGACGAGTTTGAAAGTCGGTAAGTGAAGGAAGTTTTAACTTAAAAACACTTTAAAAAAATGCAAGATGCTAGTTCAGAACGATTACTGTTTCTTGTACTTTCCTTTAATTAGATATATAGTTTTGAATCAAGTAACCGGAAGATTAAAACCTCTTAGCATCGTCACACACCGAGCATTGCGTGACTCCCGTTCAAGAGATATTTCTGTACAGGCACAGGTAGCCCAAACTCTTTGTGAGAGCTGTGTAAAAATTTCATGACGCACGCTTTGTAAAACGGGACTTTTTCAATCATACGAAAACTGTTTTTAAGCATCGAGAGTTTATCCTTAAAGTGCGCCTCACCCTCAATGTGAAATTTTGATAATCGTTTCTTTATGAATGAAAAAGCTTATAATGGTTATAATAACTGTTTCTTAAATTGCCCCTATCATCCCTAGCCAGGAACTTCATAAATCATTTCTTTGTGAATGGAAAATCTGTCTTGTTAAATATTTCTTGATACACACATTTCCCTTTAGAGAAATTAAGCATTCAAAATTAGAAAATGCAAATGAGATGACTTCAACCCAGGAATTTGATGCCACATTTTGTTTCATATTTTCGAACTGAGTTGCATAAGGGTAAGGAGTAAATATGTCCATAGTGTGTAGTTTAGCACAGAAAGCCTTTTCCAAAAGGTAAAATTGTAATAATTGCTTATAGTCATGTTTTGTATATTTAATAATTCCTGGGTTGACGTCATACCATTTGCATTTTTTCATTTCGAATGCTTAATTTCTCTGAAGGGAAATGTATATATCAGGAAATATTTAACAAGACAGATTTTCCATTCACAAAGAAGTGAGTTATGAAGTTCCTGGCTAGGGGTGATAGGGACTTTAAGTCTCCACTGTCTTCTAGCGTTTGCACACTAATTGGGGACACTATACTCTCACACACACACTACCTCTACATTAAATATTTTGCCAATAATCACTCGACACACACGTTGATTTTTACTGAAGGAAAAATCAGAGAACCCGGGGAAAAAACCCTCATGGTATGGAAGAAAACAACACATCAAACAAACTCAGTTCACATATGATCCAGCGCCAAGCTGGGACTCGAACCTGGACCACAGCGGTGGCGTACTAAGCGCTCGGTCAACCATGGTTCAATATTTCTGGATATATACCTATTTGCACTATAATTGACCCTTTCAAAACCATCGAACCTAGAAGCTGAAACTGAAATAGCTTCTGGGTACACTAGAAATATATGCTTTTGCATTTTCATATGTTTTATCTATTATTTTGCTACGAAATCGTGTTTGCAACAGTTTGCAATACCAACAATTTTTGCCAGTCTCTATTTGGAACGTCCACTCTGCGCGTTTCTTTAAAATTGTTAGATGAACAGATTTCACAGTGTTCATTTCGGTCTCAGCTTCTGTACTTTGAAAGGGTCAATGTTTGTTCAAATAGATATACACTTATTTCAAAAAACGTTGTCGCAGTTCAGAGCAACAAGCGTCATGCCAAGACCGAAATGAATGCTGGTTTTGTTTGTAATGTATTCAAATTAGACTCGTTTCTAGTTATTGAACTAATTACAAAATGTGAGCAAGTCCTTGTTAGTATACTACACTTGATTCTTTTGATAACAATTCTGCTTTGAGTACTTTAAAATTCTTAGCAGCACAGAATCAGTATTCATTAAGGGGCTTGCCTTGACGCTTGCTGATTTAATTAAAACCGTGACGTTTTTTGAAGTAAGTATATACTGCTCCTTTCTAAAATTCAAGCACATGAAATCAATCCGAAAATGCAAATGCATGATATGTGACGTCAAACGAGCAATATATTATTAAATATGTATGTATGTATATATACAAAAACACTTGAAGTAATTCTTAAAAGTTTTCTATTTGCCAAAACAATATGCTGCACTGATCATGCAAGCGCACGTATTGCAAATTTAGAAACAAAATTAGAAACATTAATATTTCTAGGTTGACGTCGTCTCGTGTGGGTATTTCGATTTCAAATGCCGTATATTAACTCAAAAAGGAGACATCCCTATTCACCGGGATATTACATCATGCAGATAAAGAAAATGAGCCATGTTTCTTACATCTTTTGCTTTACCATTTGAGGGTGTGGGGTAACAGTGCTTATAAAAGGAATAAATTCATTGAGAACTTTATTTTCTAGAAAAATAAGTTCACAAAAATGATAAATTTAAAGTTGCTTTATTAGGAGTGATGAGTACTTAATACAGTTTAGAAATAATGATAAGGATTATATACAAATGACAGAAAAAGCCCTGTTTAGTAAATGTTCAGATTTTGTCGATTCCCTCCACTGCCACATATGTCCCAGACACTTCTGCTCGGCCTTGTCCTTTGACCTTCGACTCTAAAAAGACTTTGTCGGCGCCCGCAGTTGAAGCTGGCGATCGCGACGGATTCAGTTCGTACGTATGAACATCGAAGGTCAAGTTTGTTCTTGACTGTACAGGTACATCATTGATGTGTATTATTACATCCCTTTTGTTGATCGCAGATGGCTCCAGCACCAACTTGCTGAGTCTGCTGAACTTGATCTTAAAGTTGTCTGACTTTGCAGCGGTCTCATTATCGGGACAAACTAACAATTCTATTTCTATCAGTGAAGGCACTGGTATTTTGACAATCTTTACGACTACTGATGTAATCATCTTTGTAGCCCATGGTACAAGATGTACGATCCCCTCACAGTAAACATCAGTTTGGGACTGTTCCTTGTAGTACTTCGATAGTGTGACTTCTTGGAGACGTTTGATGTAAAAAGTCCAGCACATTGCCAGTACGGACTTCGTTTCTTAAGCCTATTATCACGGACGTGCCATGGTTCTTTTACTCGACCTCTGTGCATATTTTGCGTGGATAAGTCCAAAACTATTTCCTTACGCGCCATATGGTCGATGGAAAGCGTAAACTGTGGTGTACATTCTTTTGAATATACTGTGTGGAGCAGCATCAAAGACTTGACTTTGTTCTCTCTTGGAGATGGTTGCATAATGGCGGAGTTCCTTACATGAGCTTTCTCTTTGGAAGACAGAGGATATCGGTCGACAACATTCAATTGCTGGACCCCAGAATTTGCATGTTGAATGTTGCCGACGTGACTGTTGATGGTGCTAAGATGTTTCGAGCGTCATCCAACAATTCTTTTTCTCTATCTTTCTCGCCGTTAGCAGCTTCCTCTGTTGAAGAATTAAGGGCAGTTTTGAAGACCGACTCCTTTGGTGGTTGCTTGAAGACTGCAGGAACCTTGTTGTTTTGTCGTAACGTCATGCTGTCTGATTTTGGTCCAGGTGTTTTGACTTCCATTTTGTTGGTTTCTAGCACTGCGTGGACTGCTTTCTGAAAAAGCAATGATGGATTCTGAAGGCGAGGAGGCATCTTTCCGCGTTCAGTTTGTTCTTTGTCAGATGTGATCGTACTGTTTGGTCTAGATCTTGTCTGTCTTGCTTGGTCAGATGTTGTCGTGCTTTTTGCTCTTACAGCAAGTTGAACAATAGCTAAGTTGCTATTTCGAGATGTTGTGGGTCTTGCTGGAGCTTGCTCGAACTGACCGGCAGGTACACTCATTGCAACGCGTACTTGAACACAAGTTGATGGAACTATTTTAGGTGATTGATCTGTTCTGACAAATGGTACAATCTCCCAACCAGTGACCTTTGCTACCTCCATGTTTTTGCACAATAACGGCATGCTGGTGGTTGGAACACAGGGTTGATCTTTCCTGACATATGGTACAATCTCCCAACCAGTGACCTTTGCTACCTCCATGTTTTTGCACAATAACGGCATGCTGGTGGTTGGAACACAGGGTTGATCTTTCCTGACATATGGTACAATCTCCCAACCAGTGACCTTTGCTACCTCCATGTTTTTGCACAATAACGGCATGCTGGTGGTTGGAACACAGGGTTGATCTTTCTTGACATATGGTACAATCTCCCAACCAGTGACCTTTGCTACCTCCATGTTTTTGCACAATAACGGCATGCTGGTGGTTGGAACACAGGGTTGATCTTTCCTGACAAATGGTACAATCTCCCAACCAGTGACTGTTGTAGCACGTTGTTTATGTAGCACGTTGTTTATGTGTGCTGGTCTTCTTGACAACCATCCTACAAGGTATAACATACTGGACATGGCTTGAGATGTAGAATGTGATGTGCGTTGTTGTACAGCTGTGAGGGAGAAAAAGGTGGATAAGAACTATGTAATTACACTCTACGCACATGTTGATTATAATAGTAACACTAAACTAGAAGAAACAAATAGTACACACAGGTATTATGCAAGGAAGGAAGGAAGGAAAGAAAGAAAGAAAGAAAGAAAGAAAGATAGAAAGAAAGAAAGAAAGAAAGAAAGAAAGAAAGAAAGAAAGAAAGAAAGAAAGAAAAAAAGAACGAACGAACGAAAGAAAGAAAGAACGAACGAACGAGAGAAAGGAAGAGAGAAGAAGAAAACACAAGGAAGAAAGGAACAAAAAAAAAATGAAGAAAAGAAAGGAAAGAAATTCAGAAAGAGAATAACAATTAAAAAGAAAAATTATGAATTAAAGCAAAAAGGATGAATAACAAAATTGAAAGAAAGAAATTCAGAATAGACATACCAAGAAATCGGAAAGCAAGAGAGAAATTAGACAAAGTCAGAAACAAAGCGAAGTCGAAGAGAAATATTGTAACAGAAATGCGTCTCATACTTAAAGAAACTTTATAGCTCTTGCTGGCACGTGGCACGAGTTTGAAGCATGGACGATGATTGTAATAAATGAGTGTTGGAAGACCATATCGCTTGACCGTTGTCACTTGGATGATCTCAGGTAGAAGTGGAGTCACAATGACATTAGCTTGTAATGCAAGATCTTTCATGCAAGTAGCTACTTCCTCGAAGAAGTAGTTTGAACATCTGACTTCAAAAATGACTTCTGGTCTCACTTTGTTGCATAAATGGCAACTGGTACTGCAGAGTCCAGACAGTAATGCATGCGTCATTACGAAGTCCTCCAGTTGGTCGTTGTCTTGACCTACATACTGAAACTCCAACGAATCTCCACAACATGATGCAGCAGGTTGCTGCGTATTGGTCTCGTCTGGTATTTTTTCCCACCATCCAACGAGGTAGGCACTCATTCGGGACATCGCCAATGAAATGGAATTGTAAACGGCGAGTAGAGAGGATGTTGATTGTCGTGATTCCTCTACAGCTGTTGTGAAAAACAGTGATTCAGAAAAATCGTGCAATTGCTCTTGCATGCTGCGTGCAAATATGACAATACTAGCATAGGTAACCTAGGTGTCATGCCCTTTGGTGGGAGTGTCTCAATGATTATTAGCCCCCCCCCCCCTTAAGCTAAAGCCTTCCCTGCATGCAGGTGTCCCTTATATATTACATGTAGTGTTTCCTGTCTTTCCCCAAAAAAGATGCCTGACGAGTACGCTGTACGCTATGTACTCTTACTACACATTACATCATGATATGGTCAAAATGTTGTGGAAAATATAATAGACCCCAAAATTATTATTAAAACAAATAAAGAAAACAAAAACTAAACAAACAAAACAAACTAAACAATGAGCAACAACGACACAACAACAACAAAACCAGACAAATTCTCGCTTACTGATTGGTTGCTGTACCATGTGAACAAATTTTGATTGGTCAAAAAAATGACTTCCAACTGGCTATATCACTAAGTAGGAAAGTTTTAAGCCCGTGAACACAGCTAGCAGTCAATCGTGTCAATGAACCATGCAGCAAAAAGATCTACTTTTCCTCTACCTGGTAGGTAAAGGGAGACTCTGCTCGCAGGGCAGGCTTTCAATTCACCATAACTAATCTTATTGAACGCCGCTTTATTTATCAAAAGCACAAAAACATTTCCAATCTTGAGGAACTGTAAGTTACATTTGCCCTTATCGTGTATTCTCGAATGATTGTTTCAAGGAATGTACGATATTCTGCAGTTTCATTTTTATTCTACATACATGTTTGGGTAGTCTCAGCTATCTTCCTCGGTGTAAGTGAACATGGCATGATCAGTTCAATAAATACACAACATATGTCGTACATTCCTTGAAACTAATAGTTCACTTGCTTCTTCTTTGTCCGAATGATTGTTCCAATATACAAACAAAAAACTCTTTTTTCAGCATAATGTTTGCTGAATATTCCTTTGATAAAAGTTGTCAAACTGTTTTGTCAAAAACGCCGCTTTGAGTCGCTGTACAGCCGCTTAAGTGATCCCCGCTGCTTAAGCGATCCCCGCCGCTTAAATGATTCCCAAATCGCCGGTTAAATGATCCCCACCGCTTAAATGAACCCCAATTGCAGCTTAAATGATCCCCGGAATTTTTTGATTGGGAATACGGATTACTGAACGACAAAAGAAACGTGCAGAATTTCAGCACATTCTTATCAAAATTGTTCCCTTTTTGTAAATAGTGGGGTATTGTACATGTTATGTTAATAATCTTTCAAGTCATTCTACTGGAAGTACATATGTATTTTATTACGGCAAAATTAACTCATTCAACCAGAAGTACATGTCTTGACGATTGCGACCTTTGAGTCAGCAGCTGTAGCGTAAGAGCAGTGAACGACAAAAACTCTTGAGTCGAAGAATAGCTCAGTTGTACAAAACTAAAATCATCTCTGTCAGAAAAAGTTGTCTGTAAGTAGTTTCATAAATCATCGTGGATGGAACTCGTATTGACACGAACGCGAAAGGATGGTGAATGGGCTGACTGGATCATTGTATGGGCAATGTCAAATATGCTTCATAGACATCGCATTCCACCAGCGGGAGAGAATCAGTAAACAAGAAAGATTGTTTGGTTAGTTGTTGCCATGTAGACACACTAACGTTTGTAGTCCACAGTCCTGAGGGTCCAGATCCTATTTTTTCTCCAGGGATCATTTAAGCGGCGAATGGGGATCATTTAAGCAGCGGGGATCATTTAGGCGGCAATATGGGGATCATTTAAGTGGTGGGGATCACTTAAGCGGCGGGGATCACTTAAGCGGCTGTACAGTCGCACTGATAGTCAATAGTACGACAAATGTGATTGGCTTATATTTGCGCAAGTTTTGAGAATTTTAGTTTTGATCAGAAAATACAATTTGATCGTTCTTAAAAATTCCTCTAGCTATATCATAAAAGCATTAGAAGATAGTTTTCTATGACTCTACCGATGAAATAGAGCACTTGTGATGTTGGGAGAAACACGAGAAAAGTTTTACCGTATGTGCATTGCCTATAGAAATCAATAAAATGGGCGACTGCTCAAAAACTGTCAATGTCCCAAAACTTCTTTGTTCAACACTCATATTCCTTTGTAATGATAGTATATGCTTAACGAAAGCTGTATATAACTGCGCGAGAAAAATATTTCATTATAATTACCACTCAGTAAATCACATTTGTGAAGTCAATTTGACTTTTTGTAATTTTATTTCAACAAAACTTCAATAAATAATGTCAAACCCTCGATCCCCTTTCTTTCTACAAGTTTCTCTTTATCCTTCTGTTAATATGCAATGCAATTGGATTTGAATTCGGCGAGTTATTTTCTTGCTGTCGTTCCTGGCCGTGCATGATAATGATGTATGGTTACTCATTATATCATTGACTAAGACATTGGTAAACTTACATTGTGTAATTTGTCTTTGAGTTTGGTTTGCGGCCATCTCATCCTGGTACGGACCGGCACGTGATACTACTACTTTTCTTCTCCAAAACATGACTGCAAGTACAAAAACAATTAGAGAGACATTTTAAAAGAAAGCTTGTCACCTTGAAAGGCTTCTACCTGTTGATTTGAATGATCGTTTCAAGAATGTAGCGCTCTGCGCACGACGGAAACTTCGAACTTGATGACTTATCAGGGAAGTTTTGTTCCTGAAGAAACTTTGGAGAAGCTTTCGGATTGAAGCAATGAATTTGGAAACGCTTTGACGCTTTGAATACGCACTGTAAACTAGCTAAAAGTATTCGTAAGCCTTCACGGGAAAGAGTTACGAATGAAATCTGCCGAAAAGAACTTCCGACGTAGTTATATACGTAACAGACGTAACCAAGACGTAACCGCGCGCGAGATCAATAATCAGTGTTTTAGCCAATCAGGTTTCAGTGTGAGATCACAGGCTGGAAAATCCACAGGGAGCCCAGATGAATCGGGTGATGCCTTTGGCAGGCTGGACGGTATGACAGTGGGCTCTGGGGACAAGAATAAGAAATGATGAGAATGAGATCGATAATTCTGTAAAAATTAAGCAATTGAAACCTTGCTTCATTGCAGTATTGCTTGTTTCTTTGTTGGCTTCTGGAAGCGATTTCAAGACATTTGAATGATATTTAATTTAGAAAACTTGCATAACCTAGAGCCTTGGGCTACCTGTGGTACAAGAGCATCTTAATTAGTTCGGTTCTTGTTCAGTTGTTAAATAACTGGGTTCTTTAAGTGTCCTAGTCTTATAGCGCTCGCACACTAATTGGGGGACACTATACTCTCACACTCATTACCTCTACCTTGAATATTTTGCAAATAATCACTCGACTCACCAGTTCGTTTTTGATGGAGGGAGGAAAACCGGAGGACCTGGAGAAAAACCCTCGAAGCAAGAGAGAGAACGAACTAACAAACTCAACTCACATGAAGTGCCCCGTTCGGGAATCGAACCAGCTAGGACCACAGCGGTGAGAGGCAAGCGGTCTAACCACTCGGCCACCCTTGCTACCCATTTGCTCCCCAGTTGGTTTGTGTGGCATTGAAAGGTCCCCAGTTTAATCCCAAGAGCCCCTGAGGTACCTCTTTCACTTGTTTCGATCTCTCTCTCTATTCCGTGTAGCTTTAATTAGCTTTAGATATTTGTAAATCGCACCGTCTGTCGCAAGTTCTTCAGTCGAATGACTGTTGGTACGTTTACAGTTTATATATATAATTATTTGTCTATTTTTAGGTTTATTTTATTATTATTTCAGTGGAATACCTGAAAATAGCCCATGGCTAAGAGTATCACCCACTATAAATAAAGTATTGTATTGCATTGTATAGATGGGATTGGTTTAGCTCTGCTTTACATTGAAGGGGCGCGCGGACAACAAATACCATCTTTTACCGAAAACATAGAAATAATTAAATAATCAAGTGATAAACTGTTTCCTCCACATTGAATTACGGTAATTTATTCCGAGCTTTCGGACCTTAGGTCCATCATCAGGGACATGACAGTGGAATTGTATTTACAAACGTCAATATATTGAATTAACTGTCAAAACGTCTCGCGCGCGCATGGTGTAAAACCGCGCGCGAGCAAGAAAACTACACATTACAAAATAACCAAATAAACGATACGATGTACGGGAAAGAAATAGATAAAAACTACAAACATATAGAAAGTTAAACAAAAAACAAAAAAAAACAAAAAAAAAAAAAAAAAAAAAAAAAAAAAAAAAAAAAAAAAAAACAAAAAAAAAAAAAAAAAAAAAAAAAAAACAGTTAAACAATTATATTTTGTTAATGAGAGGCAGATAGTTGTCTGGCATTTTCCTGCCACAGTCTCTGTTGGTAAGAGCACTTGTGTCTTTTGCTATCATCATAGTTTTTTTGTTTTTTTGTTTTTTTGTTTTTTTTTGTTTTTTTGTTTTGTTTTTTGTTTAACTTTCTATATGTTTGTAGTTTTTATCTATTTCTTTCCCGTACATCGTATCGTTTATTTGGTTATTTTGTAATGTGTAGTTTTCTTGCTCGCGCGCGGTTTTACACCATGCGCGCGCGAGACGTTTTGACAGTTAATTCAATATATTGACGTTTGTAAATACAATTCCACTGTCATGTCCCTGATGATGGACCTAAGGTCCGAAAGCTCGGAATAAATTACCGTAATTCAATGTGGAGGAAACAGTTTATCACTTAATCATGACTCCCACATGCAAACCAACATTAAATTAAATAATCTTTTCACAGCAGCATATCCACATAGTGGTTCTTCATCTGCTGGCACTCACACTCACTATCTCTACATTAAATATTTTCAGATGAAATTCTCAACTCACATGTTGATTTTTGCTGCGCATGGGGGAAAGCGGAGGACCTGGAGGAAAAAACCCTCGTGGCATGGTAGAGAACAATACATCTGAAATAAACACAGTTTATAATTCAGCGCCCGAGCTGGGACTCGAACCCAGACCACAGCGTTGAATGGCCATTCCAACCCTGAAAGATCGAACGATACTTATTCTGTTTTTCCTCTTCAGGTGACCGCGTGGCCATCGAACCCAATCTACCATGTCATACTTGTCCAACATGTAAAGAAGGAAAGTATAATCTTTGTAAGGATTTGAAGTTCTTTGCTGTCCCACCATATCAAGGATCACTTTGTAGGTTTTTTAACCATCAAGCAAGTTTCTGTTTCAAGTGAGTTGTGCATTTATTCCGGGCGATGGGGGATTGGGGACGGATGGGCGTTGTCAGAAAATTGTTGCAATGGCGTGTGGGACGATGTGGGGCATCAAAGCTGAGACCAGCAATCGAAATACAAATTGTTTTGTGGTTTTCCTATACCATCCGGGAAGCCGCTTAAATTTTCCCCTGTTTTTCAAATTGCATGTCTCAAAACGGATCCTATTGAGTCCACATTCGGTAAATATTAAGAGATTCATCCAGATGCTTATGCTTTAGGGAGGGGTCAGAGGGCAGGACAGTGTCACTGATTTTTGGCCCAAAACATGAAAGCAGAACTCAATTTTAGGAAATATAATAACATTTAGATTATTACTATTACCAGCCTCCTCCGCAGGAAACAATCGTCTCAAGATTTCGGGATTCCTGTGTTGCAAAGTCTCCGAGGCTACTGAGACTAGCGCGACAAGAATCCCGAAATCCCGGGACGGGCTAATGTTGTCTGCGAGGAGGCGACTGTTGGAATACAAGAAATGTTGCGCTGAAGATCAAAACGACAATATTGATCAAAATTTGTTATATTATAACGGCAGTGCAAAATTTTTTGAAAAAACTGATTGTTTATAAAAATTTATCAAAATTCTATTGGCGTTTACTGAGGGCTTGTTACACTAATCCGATTTGACTTCATTTCATGTAAAGATCCAGAGACACGATCTAACTTTTCTTACAACGTTGCGCGCAATACACTTCATCGTTTATGTCCTTAAAGGTCTTGAAGATATTTGACCAAGATCACATCAAAAGTTGCGCACAGTATTACAGGAAGAATTGGATTAGGACAATTACCCCCAAAACCATCTTGTTGCACACAACGATGCAAGAACCTTCGCCACCCGACTATTGTCGTTTTTCTTAGCGCATGTATGGTGTTTGAAATATTTGAACCTTGAAGAGACGAATATTTAAGACCCGGACACAATACAACGTTTTCTGTAACATTGCGTTGAACACAGTTCCACTGTGGCGGTGTGCATCCCTGAATTCTTGGTTTGCAAAAAATTCCCAGGAGTTTGAATTGAACAAAAGAAATGGCGTCCATGCTGGTGGACTTGACAAAAGAAAACCACTACCGTGACTGGTGGACCTTTTGTCAACTCACTCTCCTGTGAATGGTTTCAAACCAAGAATGGTGCGCAGAACGATGCAGAACTTTAGTGCTTACCTCAGTATAACTGTTACGTGAACTGTTGCAGGGGTAGACACATGGTGTAACACTGTGTTGTGAGTAATGTTTCAGAAAAGCATATATACTAGCTTCATTGGTAATGGGAGGTAGATTTGCCGATATGTGTGGTTATATTGTATTAAGAGACAGATTATATTGTACTCAAGGTTACCTGATCATGTCAGTTATGAAGAAGCTGCAATGCTTGAGCCACTATCAGTTGCTGTTCATGGATGTCGTAGAGCTGATGTTACTATGGGTGATAATGTTCTCATTTGTGGCGCAGGTAAGCTTGTGATTCTTGTTTCTATTTCCGAGCAAAATCCATTTCATCTCTGTATGTGCACAACTTCCAATTTAAGTTTTTTTTTAATGAAAAGCAATAACCAGATAAACGCTGCATTTTACCGACATTTACAAACTTTGAAGTCTCACATACGCACAACATTGTTACATTGCAAGTTGAAGAGGAAATGTTTTGGGAAGTAGATGCCCCCCTCTAGTCATTGCAACAAAGAACATTTGTTGCGTTCGGAGTGGTAATACGACAGACATTTGCTCAGCAACTTGCAAGATAACAATATTGCGCGAAATGTTTCAAGATTATATGTCATCAGCTAGCAGTAGCAGCAGCAGACACGGTTGCAGCACTCTGAAGAAGGGCAATGCCCGAAATACGGTGTTACAAAATTTGGCACTTTGCCAGAGATATATCTGGCGTGCAAGCCATGCCCATGTTTTCTCGTAGCCTGTAAATAAATGCCGCTGATATTGCGCGCTGTAAAATGTAAAGTATACGTAGTTGTATTCGCAGGCAAATTCTCTTGTGTCTTATATAATTCGTGTACTATGCATGCCATGCAGATCAGTATTACCAGTGGAAGAGATGTTGCATGCAGTAAATACAAACTGTAATTTCCAGGTCCTATTGGTCTGATGTCTCTTTTAACGGCAAGAGCAAGTGATGCGGCAAAAATCACAATAACTGGTACGTTACTTATACACATTATGGGATGAAGTAGATGGACGGACTCAACGTCTGTGTTCAGGTGCTGTCAGGAACGAAGCATACGCTGTTGACTATTTCTTGGGAAGGGTGTCTAACGCAGCTAGGCCTAAGGGGAGGGGGATGAGGTCCGGCTACCCAGGCTGTTTTTTGGGGGGAGGGGGAAGGGGGAAGGGGGGGAGGGGAGAAATGTTGGGCTGGTTTTTCATATACACATACACCCTGAAGACTGTTGAACACTAGCGATGACTTCTGCAATATTGAGCAACCGCTTCAAGAAGGACGGGAGACTGATTCTCTGAAGCCAACAAGGTTAACAATCCAATTATAATTTCTTGGTGTTTCTCAAAGTGTACGCTATTTTCATCACTAATGAAGAGTTGAGATGTGTGGAATGAATTGAGCTAATGAAGGTAACCTAGTCGTGGTGTTGTCCAAGGAGTCCAGTAATACGCGACATGTTGTGGTACCCGATCTTTTTGAGGCATATATTATATAATGAGATGTAAAACTATCTAATTCCTTCCTCAAGAATTGTACTGATTCTGTTTTCAGACTTGGACGAGGGTCGTCTTGCTAAAGCCAAGGAGCTTGGTGCAGACTACATCATCAAGGTAGAGAGTAAAGATGGTAAAGAGATTGCAAAGAAGGTTCTGGAAGTAATGGGACCAGCAGACAAGACTATTGAATGTACAGGAGTAGAACCAAGCATCCACACTGGAATATATGTAAGAACTGTAGACGGAAGTGGCGCACAACGTTTCGGCATGATAGATTGGTTGCCTCAGGCTGTGTCTTGAGGCGCGCGGTATTGAAAGCAGTTTTCGTATGACTGTGAAAACGACACAGTCACGGCACGGTACGGTTACGGCAGGAAACTCAAATGTGCACCGCACGGTCCGTTTGACATTCATATACGAAAACTGCTCCATCCATTGGGCTCATTAACTGATGGGGAACTTCACAGTAGCATCAAAACTAAAGCAAAAATCAAAGGGAAATAGCGCGCTTTGGATGTACCTGGAACCTGTAGCATGCTAACGGGATTGTTGGCGGATCCGTAGCCTGCGTGGAAGATCGCAATCGACCAAGCATGCGGCTAGCGGGCCTGATAAGTTATCAAGTATTTCACTGCTAACAGGTGGCAGTTTGGTTGACGTTTTTTATCTTACTTTTGATTTGCTAGTCAATGTCCCCTATCCACTACTCTTGCAGTATAAAAAGCTCTGCAAGTTTTGTGTCATTAGACCCATGCAGGCACCGTTTGGCATAACGAGCCTCATGCCCTTAGCAACCGCAAAATCTCCGACAGATAGGTAAAGATTCTTTACCCATCTGTTGGGGGTCTAGCTGATCAGAAGCAACAACTCATTTATAGCTAATTTAACATGTTTTTGTTACAATTTTGCATGAAATAGTATTTTGGACTAGTGAGAAACTTGCTGACCCGAAATAAGAATATTATTCGTGTGTTTTGAGCAACTAAAGCTTTTTCAGCAGAACAGCAGGACCTCTTGTTTAACAAACATGTCATACTTGTCAATTGACACCATCTTTTGCCAAAAACCAGGCTTTCATTCAGAAAAGATTACAACAACAAAGCTAAATCGCAAACTCAAAAAAAATAAAACTTTCTTTAACTCTCGTCCAAGTCGTTCAGATAGACTTAAGTAGAAGACTGCTGAATTACAACAACCGGCCACCGTAAGCGAAGATCTCAGCAGTACTATAGAAGTACATCAATCCGAAGTCAGCGCAAATTTAGATTTTATATTATAATTCCAGTTCTGTACAAAGACTGAGGACTTTTATGCTAATAAAGCTATTTTGATTACTGAAACGAGCTTCAAGTACTGCTTTCTAACATATTATAGTCTTTTTCACCCAGCAATTCGAATAGCTGGATGGACCAGCTAGGCATAAAGAAAATATTTCTTTACACCCGAAGCACTCAGGCACTGTACCTACCAATTCAAATAGCCAGGACTTCATGCTGGATGAACCAGCTAGGCACAAAGAGAATTTCTTTGCACCCGAAGCACTCAGGCAATGCACCTACCAATTCAAATAGCCAGGACTTCATGCTGGATGGACCAGCTAGGCACAAAGAGAATTTCTTTGCACCCGAAGCACTCAGGCAATGCACCTACCAATTCAAATAGCCAGGACTTCATGCTGGATGAACCAGCTAGGCACAAAGAGAATTTCTTTGCACCCGAAGCACTCAGGCAATGCACCTACCAATTCAAATAGCCAGGACTTCATGCTGGATGGACCAGCTAGGCACAAAGAAAATATTTCTTTACACCCGAAGCACTCAGGCACTGTACCTACCAATTCAAATAGCCAGGACTTCATGCTGGATGGACCAGCTAGGCATAAAGAGAATTTCTTTACACCCGAAGCACTCAGGCAATGCACTTACTTCAAATAGCCAGGACTTCATGCTGGATGGACCAGCTAGGCATAAAGAAAATATTTCTTTACACCCGAAGCACTCAGGCACTGTACCTACCAATTCAAATAGCCAGGACTTCATGCTGGATGAACCAGCTAGGCACAAAGAGAATTTCTTTGCACCCGAAGCACTCAGGCACTGTACCTACCAATTCAAATAGCCAGGACTTCATGCTGGATGGACCAGCTAGGCATAAAGAGAATTTCTTTACACCCGAAGCACTCAGGCAATGCACTTACTTCAAATAGCCAGGACTTCATGCTGGATGGACCAGCTAGGCATAAAGAAAATATTTCTTTACACCCGAAGCACTCAGGCACTGTACCTACCAATTCAAATAGCCAGGACTTCATGCTGGATGAACCAGCTAGGCACAAAGAGAATTTCTTTGCACCCGAAGCACTCAGGCACTGTACCTACCAATTCAAATAGCCAGGACTTCATGCTTGATGGACCAGCTAGGCACAAAGAGAATTTCTTTGCATCCGAAGCACTCAGGCAATGCACCTACCAATTCAAATAGCCAGGACTTCATGCTGGATGAACCAGCTAGGCACAAAGAGAATTTCTTTGCACCCGAAGCACTCAGGCAATGCAACTACCAATTCAAATACTCAGGACTTCATGACCAAACGGCAATACAACTGTTACCTCCTTGTCGCGCGTCGATCGAGCACATCTCAATTTGTACGCCATTGTCGTCTCGCGAGAATTGATGTGGATATTTCGAAATAATTAATTGCAGAACATAGAAACTTTTTACCACATAAAGTACTATTCAACATGTACCAAAACGTTTGAGGGTTCTTTTGCTCAACCACTCTATTCATAGTTAGGGACCGATCTAAAACACGAACACTGCTCAAACATGACCGAAGATGAATGGACTTATATTTCAATTTTGCGCCAAAATCCTGACGTAGCTCCCAAAAATAACACGGAAAACGTAACTGCGTATGTATGCTGTTGAAAGAATAATCCCTCGGCAATGTCAGAACGTAACCGCAATTAATCAGATTATGACGTTGCTCCGTAGCAACCAGTACCCCTGCTGTTTTAAAAATCAAGTCGGCTGCGGCTCGTTATGTTCTTACCACATCACACAGGGTTCCCAAAACCAACAAGAAATTGTATCTCTTACAGGCTACAAAATCTGGTGGTACCATAGCTCTTATTGGACTAGGACAGGAAGACATTAAGATGCCAATAGTAGATGCGATTATACGTGAAGTGGACATTAAAGGAGTTTTTGCCTACAGAAATTGGTAAGATCCAACAGGCTCTTAGATCCTTAGTCTGTGTGCAGACCTCTCCCTGTTGATAGTTTTCATTGGAAAAATTGGTTGTTGAATTAACCCGAGTATCATGCCCTTTTGGAGGGGCAAGGAGGGGATTCCCTTTATAAAAGCTGATAGTAACCCTCGTCTTCTCTCCCTTTTACATTGAGTACATTTTTGTGATCATGAAAAAATCAAAAACAAAAACAAATTAGAAGCTGTGAAATAAAGTGCCACATGAGTTACCTATTTTGTTGATGTGATCTATAGGCCTCGTAATATGAGCAACAAAATCGTACAACTTGTGCAACATTGCTGCATTGCAAGTTACAAAGCCAAATGTTGTTTGTATTACCTGTACCCCGTGTGCATCAAATCTTTGCAACAAAGAAAATTTGTGCGTGGGGTGATAATATGAGCAACATTTGGTCTGCAACTTGCAACACGTTGCACAACAAGTTGCACGATTTTGTTGCTTGTATTACCTGGCCTTATGGATTCCAAAGACATTTAGTGTTTCTAGTAAAGTTATTAGATATAAATTTGCATTGTCCATGCTAAGATGTACTAGCTATGTTTCATTTACTTTTTACATACAGAATGAAGAATTCACATTTTTGTGACCATCTTACATTGTTCACATTTATTTTGCCATAGTTACATTTTCTTTTTCAATGCCATAGTTACAATGTTTACATTTTGTTGTTGCCATAGTTACCCTGCAGCTCTTGCAATGGTTGCATCAGGAGCTATTAATGTCAAGCCCCTCATTACACATCATTTTAAACTGAAGGATGCTCTGGAAGCTTTTGAGGTCTCAAGAACAGGAGCTGGTGGTGCTATTAAAGTTATTATCCATTGTAATGAATAAAAGTCATTCCAAGAATGTTGTTGAATTCTATACAAATTGGCTGCCAAAGTTGATTCTCAAAGAAAATCATCATATTTACTGTTACTTTCACAAACTTTGATCATTAGTTGAGGAAATTCCCATAAGCAAGTAATGATTTTCAACTCAGATAGGAACTAGGTCTTTTCATCCTTCATTAACACTTGTTCTGCAACTAACTAGGTCACTCTTGGTGTTTGGTCTCTAGGATGTCACCATTACTGCTCATTACATATGTATGTTGCATGAAAATTTAAAGATTCTGTTCATAAATAACATTGACTTGTGTAGTTTCAGAAAATATCCATACACCCATCATAGAGGGAATTTGAAATCCTGAAGGGGAGGGGGGTCAGAGAAAGAACAAAATTACAGAGTTTGTATGGAAGGAAAATGGAAGTTCCAGGGGATAGGGGGGTCCATTTACAAATTCTCTCCATGGTGTAGGTATGGATATTATTTTCTGGAACTACACATTACTATGTATTTATTTTATCACATGGTCTTCCTAACTCTACTTCAACAAGGTAACATTACAAGTACAAATGTTCATAAGATGATCTTCCTATTCCAAGAGACTTAAAAACCTTGGTTGTTTCTTGATTTGGCGACTGAAAAAGATTTCAATAAACAGTTATTCCTAATCATTCACTCATTATAATGATTGTCATTGAAGATAATTATGTCATTACATAGCTGTCATTTGTCATTTAAAGCAGATTTAATATTGAGTTTAAAATGGACTGTGCTGTGCCATGGCTGTGTAAGTGCCATGATGTCTATAAAAACACTCAACATTCCTGCTGTGACCATGCCATGACTGTGCAGTCATTCAAAATCTGCTCTACGCTGTACAGTGATCATGTCAATGTCAATTTGAGGTGTCAAAAGAGACAACAAGCAGTGCATTAGTGATGAGGTTGTATACGCTGCTTTTATTTCCATCACTTGTGAAAATCAAGCCCTAGTGATGCACTGAGTTAGCAGTGTTTTATTTTTCATGCCTATATACAGCATTTACATTGTCACATGTGAAAAAGACTATGTTATTTCAATTGCGTTGATAAAAACATTTTTGGAAATTCTGGCCACAAATTGTGTCATTTTCACAGTCATTCATCCCCCCCAAAAAGTTCCATATGTTGTTTGTGCTTATGCTTATATGTTGTATGTTGCTAGTTTGTAGGGTTGGATCCAGGATTATCTTCAGGAGGGTGTGCACCATCTTCAGGAGGGGGTGCACCATCATATATATTGGAAACTGCCAAGAGGATATTTGAAGAAATATTGAGCACAAGGACTCAGTCATCTTAGGAGTGGGTGTGCACCCCCTGCACCCCTCCCCTAAATCCACCCCTGGTTTGAACCATAGAATCATTCTAAATTCCTGACACAAATTTGAAGTACTGTGACCATTCCAGTCTTCCAAAAACTGCTTTAGTGTTGCTTAAGTCATTTACACATCACTGCTCAAATAGTAGCCTGCGTCACATCCGGACTTTTCCTCTGTTAAGTCCGTCTGCAAAATAACGAACAAAACCATGTTCTGAGACCCCCAGCAAATAGCAGGATTATAGATAATAGATCCTGATTGGCTGATGCATTTTTCAATTCTAACGAGACTCTTGATTGGCTCGCTTAATGTTCATTGTGTCGATGTTTTGACAGCTTGATGGACTCCAGTTATTAACAAACTTTATTGCTAACATGACCCGAGGTCAATCTCGTAATTTCTCTTTGAGAGTCTGAGAATGTTTTGTGAACTAAGGCTATTATTTAGCAATATGTTCAATTGGAATGTTTCGAAAGTTTCTTTTTATAGCAGGCAAATCGATGTATGTTAACTGGTAGGTTGTTTTGATTGAAAAATCTGTCTGTCTTTTCATAATCACGGTAAATCTAACGGAAGTGTTGTCATGGTGAAGACAAACACACCAGTGATCATAGAGCCAATCACGAGTCTCGTTAGAATTCAAAAATGCATCAGCCAATCAGGATCTATTATCTATAATCCTGCTATTTGCTGGGGGTCTCAGAACATGGCTTTGTTCGTTATTTCGCAGACGGACTTAACGGAGGAAAAGTCCGGATGTGACGCAGGCTACTCAAATAGCATTACCTTTTTAAGAACAGAGAACTCATCAGATTCAAGTAACACTCCAAATGCCTTTACAGCCTGGACATCTATTTGTTGGGTTGCAGTGTAGCAAACATAGATAGCTGCTGGAACATGGAAGACTTGGCAGTGGGTTAAAACTAGTAATGGAATAAACAAAGCAACATCAGATAAATGATAAATCCTTATTAGGGACTTGTGGTTTTGTTGGAATCTTACTGGAAATTTATCTCAAAATCATACAGTAAAAAAGAAGTTTTGAAAATTAAATGCTTTGTAATCATGTCTCATGGAGTGAGTCTGGTTTTACTTCAAAACGTAATATTTGAAGAGTTATTTGCCCTCTTTTACAGCAAATTCAAGTAAATCATTATATTCTACGATTAACAGCTATCAGACAATATCTAATTTATTTGCTGTACTGTCAATTCAATTTTACTGTCAATAAAATGCAAACTGCTTTTACTTTCGAGATGACACTGCAAACCTGTATTGAGCTTAACATAAACATGCTCATTTTGGTTATTTGCATGTACAATTTTTACTCCCCCAACAATGAACAGATGATACGACAATAACACTTCAATCAATGATTTTGAACAAAGGTTTCAGTTTGAGGCTTTCAGACATGTACGTCTCTGTACATAATAATCCTTGTACTTTTGGCCTGATGGGCATTAAATGAACCTTTGTTCAGAGTCACTGGAGTATATCTTCAATACCAGCTATTCCAGAAATAGCTAGACTGAAACTGAAACTGTTTTATTTGCACACTTTCAAATAGATATACAAAATAATAGATATATAAGATAGACCATTTCACGGTTGTCGTGGTTCAACCTCAGCCTCAACACCGTGTAATATATTCTTTAGAAATTGACTGCAGCCTGTGGAATTTTAAAGTGTTTTGATTGTTTATTGATGTGTGCATTCCTTACATTACCATGGGCTGCAGTCAATTTCTAAAGAATACATTACACACTGTCGAGGCTGAGGTTGAGCCACGACAACTGTGAAATGGTCTATACACGACTTTCATAATGGCCGCTGCTAATTAGCATAAATAGTGAAAAATTACTATATCTGGACCTGTATCAACTTGAAATTATTAAGATTGTTGATTTTGATAATTTGTGCAATTTTCAAAACAAAACATTAAATCCTTGACAAGATATGGAGATTTAAAATTCTGAAAATGCACCAAAACGAGGCTACCAAGGCTTTTGGTCAAAATTACATACAAAACTCTCTATTTTTGACAGCGCATAACTTTTTTGATATTGAACCAAAAATGATAAAATTTTCTGAAAATATTTGTCTTGAAGTAATTTCTCACATAGCATTGATAATTTCTTGCACAAGGCCCTCATTTTCTCTACTGGAAAAAACTGAATTATGAAAGTGGTCTATTGCAAAGCAATCAAATATGCTTACTTGCAGCAGAAAGTCCCTGTACTGTATTAGGAGTCTCTAAAAATCCACATGCTAACTTTCTACCATCTTTTGTCCATTTAGTTGTGTGTAAAACTTTAAGAAAATCTGATGGCAGACTTCCAGGATCAGAAGTGATGTATTCACAAGCAGGCGCTGATGTCAAGATGATTACTTTAGAAGGCTTTACTTTCTCAAAAAGCTGTAAAATGTAAAATAAGTCAATCAGACAAGAGCTATATTAATTCAAAATGAGACTCATTTTTGCATAATCAAAGAGCAAGGATGGCACAGTTGGTTAGTGCGCGGCCTTCGGTGCGAGAGGCCCCAAGTTCAATTCCCAGTGACTTCACATCCTTGTTTCAACTTCTTTCCTTTCCATGTAGCTTTAAGTAGCTTTAAATACCCTTAAAACTGAGCACTGATGGAGAGAGGGGGTAAAATGAGTGCACCACCGGCTTCCTGGAAGATTAGCTCAGCTAAAGGAACTACCGACGTTAAACAAGGTCCTTTATCTTTTTTTTAATAATCAAACCTTTTGTATACTTTTGCATTGTTCTCAAAATGTGCACCTTTAGAATTTGGAGTATTTTGGAGTGGCTTCTAAGTTTGCAAAATATATGGTTTTCATCTCAGGCTGATGCTTATCACTGTTAAGAGTAATTTTGGGTGTTGGTGTGCTACAAGACACCTCAAAACCCTGATCCTATCACAGACCTAAAATTTTGATTTTCCATATCCTACTCCAGGATTTATTATGGAAACCATACCTATCCCAGCCCAAAATGGTACTTTATCCCAAACTAAAAAGGCAAAAATGATACTCTACCCTAAACCTGAGAGCGGAAAGATGATGTCACCCCTATAATTCAGTGCATTAAACAACATTTGTGTGATGTGCACAAGTTTCTGCCCTTCCCTCCCCTCCCTTGTCTAATATCACAAGGAAGCTGACAGGGGAAGACAAAATCAAAATTGACACTTTAACCAGTTATATCTAAACGTTCAATACCTTTTTCGTCCATAAAAATGTTCTGTTTTCGTCCACGTGTGTCTGACATTGACAAATCAGCGTGTCTTGATTTTGTGACAGACGATGAATTAAACTAACTTTTTCCGAAGGCTTAGGATTTAACGCTGAATTAAAATCCTTACAATCATGTCTTTCAGTCACTGCAGCTACGACTTCGCTATTTTCTCCACAAAGAAAATGCGCGCGAAGAAAAGTTCCACTAACTTCGCCAACTCCAATAACAAAAGTTGTACATTGAAAGACATCTGAACTTGATTTACTCAAATCTTCCTCTACTTTGGGAGACCAAAGCCACGAGGGTGTTAGCTTAAGTTCTTTTTCAGGTGTTATTTCATCTTCCTCGTCATCGTCTTCATCTACGGCACGAGAAGAGGGAAACCTCAGCTCCCAAACACCAAAATCGGCCGCCATTTTGGGTAAGTACTTCATGTATGCTCGTATTATAATGTCCTGGCATGTGTTTAGCACCATTGGACTATCCTCAGCATTGAGCAACTGTCCCCATTACTGAGCAACTGTCCCCAGTACTGATCAACTGTCCCCAGCACTGATCGACTGTCCCTAGTACTGATCAACAGTCCCCAGCACTGATCAACTGTCCCTAGCCCTGATCAATTGTCGCTAGCCCTGATCATCTGTCCCTAGCACTGATCATCTGTCCTCTAGCTAACTGATCAAACTGTCCCTAGCTAGGATTAGCTGTCCCTAGCTAGGAGTAGCTGTCCCTAAGCTAGGAGTAGCTGTCCCTAGCTAGGAGTAGCTGTCCCTAGCTAGGAGTAGCTGTCCCTAGCTAGGATCAACTGTCCCTAGCTAAGGAATCAAATCTGGTCCTTAAAGCTAGGATCAACTGTCGCCCATCACTGAGCAACTGTCCCTAGTACTGACCAACTGTCCCTAGCACTGATCATCCGTCCCTAGCTATGATCAACTGTCCCTGGTACTGATCAACTGTCCCTAGCTATGATCAACTGTCCTTGGTACTGATCAACTGTCCCTAGTACTGAACAACTGTCCCTAGCACTGATCATCCGTCCCTAGCTATGATCAACTGTCCCCAGCACTGATCAACTGTCCCCTAGAAACTGATCAATCACTGTCAATAGCTAGGATCAAACTGTCTCCTAGCTAGGATTAACTGTCCCTAGCACGGATTAACTGTCCCTAGCTATGATCAACTGTCCCTTGCTATGATCAACTGTCCCCAGCACTGATCAACTGTCCCTAGCACTGATCATCTGTCCCTAGCTATGATCAACTGTCCCTAGCACTGATCAACTGTCCCTAGCACTGATCAACTGTCCCTAGTACTGATCAACTGTCCCTAGCCCTGATCAATTGTCCCTAGCCCTGATCAACTGTCCCTAGCCCTGATCAATTGTCCCTAGCCCTGATCATCTGTCCCTAGCACTGATCGTCTGTCCCTAGTACTGATCAATTGTCCCTAACCCTGATCATCTGTCCCTAGCACTGATCGACTGTCCCTAGTACTGATCGACTGTCCCTAGCACTGATCAACTGTCCCTAGCCCTGATCAATTGTCCCTAGCCCTGATCATCTGTCCCTAGCACTGATCATCTGTCCCTAGCACTGATCAACTGTCCCTTGCACTGATCATCTGTCCCTAGCACTGATCAACTGTCCCTTGCTATGATCATCTGTCCCTAGCTAGCTATGCTAGGGACAGTTGATCTAGCTAGGGACAGTTGATCCTAGCTAGGGACAGTTGATCCTAGCTAGGGACAGTTGATCAGTGCTAGGGACAGTTGATCAGTGCTAGGGACAATTGATCAGTTCTAGGGACAGTTGATCCTAGCTGGGGACAGATGATCCTAGCTGGGGACAGTTGATCCTAGCTGAGGACAGATGATCCTAGCAAGGGACAGTTGATCCTTGCTAGGGACAGATGATCCTAGCTGGGGACAGATGATCCTAGCTAGGGACAGTTGATCATTACTAGGGACAGATGATCCTTGCTAGGGACAGATGATCCTAGCTCGGGACAGTTGATCCTAGCTAGGGACAGATGATCCTTGCTAGGGACAGTTGATCCTAGCTAGGGACAGATGATCCTAGCTAGGGACCGTTGATCCTAGCTAGGGACAGTTGATCATTACTAGGGACAGATGATCCTTGCTAGGGACAGATGATCCTAGCTAGGGACAGTTGATCATTACTAGGGACAGATGATCCTTGCTAGGGACAGATGATCCTAGCTGGGGACAGATGATCCTAGCTAGGGACAGCTTAATCCTAGCTACCTCAGTGCTAGGGACAGTTGATCATAGCTAGGCCGGGACAGATGATCAGTGCTAGGGACAGATGATCATAGCTAGGGACAGTTGATCATAGCTAGGGACAGTTGATCAGTGCTAGGGACAGATGATCATAGCTAGGGACAGTTGATCATAGCTAGGGACAGTTGATCAGTGCTAGGGACAGTTGATCAGTGCTAGGGACAGTTGATCATAGCTAGGGACGGATGATCAGTGCTAGGGACAGTTGATCAGTGCTAGGGACAGATGATCATAGCTAGGGACAGATGATCAGTGCTAGGGACAGTTGATCAGTGCTGGGGACAGTTGATCATAGCAAGGGACAGTTGGTCATAGCTAGGGACAGTTGATCAGTGCTAGGGACAGTTGGTCAGTACTAGGGACAGTTGATCATAGCTAGGGACAGATGATCAGTGCTAGGGACAGTTGATCAGTGCTGGGGACAGTTGATCATAGCTAGGGACGGATGATCAGTGCTAGGGACAGTTGTTCAGTACTAGGGACAGTTGATCAGTACCAAGGACAGTTGATCATAGCTAGGGACAGTTGATCAGTACCAGGGACAGTTGATCATAGCTAGGGACGGATGATCAGTGCTAGGGACAGTTGGTCAGTACTAGGGACAGTTGCTCAGTGATGGGGACAGTTGATCAGTGCTAGGGACAGATGATCAGTGCTAGGGACAGTTGGTCAGTACTAGGGACAGTTGATCATAGCTAGGGACAGATGATCAGTGCTAGGGACAGTTGATCAGTGCTGGGGACAGTTGATCATAGCTAGGGACGGATGATCAGTGCTAGGGACAGTTGTTCAGTACTAGGGACAGTTGATCAGTACCAAGGACAGTTGATCATAGCTAGGGACAGTTGATCAGTACCAGGGACAGTTGATCATAGCTAGGGACGGATGATCAGTGCTAGGGACAGTTGGTCAGTACTAGGGACAGTTGCTCAGTGATGGGGACAGTTGATCAGTGCTAGGGACAGATGATCAGTGCTAGGGACAGTTGATCATAGCTAGGGACAGATGATCATTGCTAGGGACAGTTGATCAGTGCTGGGGACAGTTGATCATAGCTAGGGACAGATGATCAGTGCTAGGGACAGATGATCATAGCTAGGGACAGTTGATCATAGCTAGGGACAGTTGATCAGTGCTAGGGACAGATGATCAGGGCTAGGGACAATTGATCAGGGCTAGGGACAGTTGATCAGTGCTGGGGACAGTTGATCAGTACTGGGGACAGTTGCTCAGTAATGGGGACAGTTGCTCAATGCTGAGGATAGTCCAATGGTGCTAAACACATGCCAGGACATTATAATACGAGCATACATGAAGTACTTACCCCATTTTGCCTTTTGAAAATGACTCAGCATGGACGAGAAAGGACTGGGAAAACAAATCACGTCACGCAAGGGCAAGGGTCGAGCTTTTTTTCGTAACTTTTTTATTAAATTTTTTCTTTGTTTGAATTCTTTGAAATCGTCATTAAAATCATTTTCTACAAATAAAGTTCTATTATAGATGAAGTTCCATCAAACTACGGGTTGATATTAAGTTGCGTGACTTAAACCGTGACTGAGTGAATGCGTGACAAAATAGAGATCACTTCACATCACTTCGACCTTTGAAATGGCGGTGCAGGAAAATCTCTCAGTTGTTCTCCACGGAATCGATGATATCCGTATTGTAAGTATTCCAAATATCACTCAACAACTGATGAATTTGATGTTAACTTTATAAATATCAAATTTTATTTGAAATAATTTCTTCATTACATTTCTTTCTTTTCAGGAAAATCGTCCCTTGGAGCCACCAGCAAAAGGAGGTACACACTAACTCACTTTTCAACCATATAATTCTTTATGTCATAATTTATTTGCTATTCAGTTTTTTTATTTATCGGAATCTTTAGACAAGGTAAAAAGATGAACAAGAAAACTGTTTTTGATGTCTAAAGACACGAGATTCGCACGAGATGAAGTCATTGTTCTTCAGTGGGGTGTTAGCTTTCACGGGACGCCCAATTCAAATTTAAAGTCTTTTATGATAAGGATACAGTATCAATCCAGACGTTTGTGCTTTTCGAATTACTTAATGATGTTTAATTGGTTAAAATTTCCTAGACTTTTTGAGATATCTCAAGACTCGATTGTCAGCTAGACCACAGGAAACCCAAGCTGTAGTAGTGAGATTTTTTTCCAGAGTAATTTTTACTGTGGTTCCAACTCTTTCTGCCTCTATTATTTCACTTGCTCTGGGAACTTAAGAAAATCTCACTTTTCTTTTTCATTCCTTGTTTCATTCATTTTCACCTTTCATTCACTTTCCTCTTACGTTCTCTTTCCTTCTCTCCAAAGAGGTACAGCTTGCAATGCAAACTGTTGGAATCTGTGGTTCAGATGTTCATTATTGGAAGCATGGTAGATGTGGAGACTTTATTCTTAATGCCCCTATGGTGTTAGGACATGAACCAAGTGCAACTGTTGCTGCTGTTGGAGAGGGTGTCGCACACCTTAAAGTTGGTAAGTAAAGTTTGTTGTAAGCAAATCTGTCAAAATGTTTCATAGTTGTAAGCAATTAGATACCCTGGAATTCAGAAGAGTTGTATAAACTCAGACAAAAAGCTTTGAAGTCAAGCTGACAGTGAGCAAAGGGGAGAAGAAGCATCCATTAGGAACCTCACTTCCATGCTCAAGCTCGAGCTGCTTTCTCTTGCTTTTGTCATCTTGAATGGTTAATTTTCTTTATAAGGGCATCTGGATTCTGGGTTATAAGCAGGATAAGTTGATAAGATTCCTTTTTTCAGGTGACCGTGTAGCTATTGAGCCTGGAATTCCTTGCAGATGCTGCTCATTTTGTAAGGAAGGACGTTATAATCTCTGTGGGGATATGGCATTTTGTGCAACCCCTCCATACCATGGATGCCTGTGCCGACAGTACAACCACCCAGCTGACTTTTGTTACAAGTAAGGCTTTGTTTATAACTGAAGGGGTACTTACATGTATGAAAACAACTTTATAAATGACATTTTGGACAATTTTTCCACTTTTTTTAAAATGTTCCCAAAAACCATTGCTGATATTCCATATAATATCTATCTCTCAACTTCAGCAAAAAGTCTTTTTTCCCCATTTTTGTGGGATACCCTTCAATTTTAATAGGGCTTTTCATTTTTTTTCATATTTCTTCATGAGTTACAAATTCAGTTCCAGTGCTTGTTTCTCAACACCAATACTTGTTGCTTCATTATGATTGAATTTTTCTTTTGCTGTAATCAAGGTTGCCAGATAACGTGAGCTTTGAAGAGGGTTCCTTGCTTGAGCCATTGTCAGTTGCTGTACATGCATGCCGCAGAGCTGGTGTTACTATGGGCAACAATGTGTTGGTGCTTGGCGCAGGTAAAGAAATGACATCTGTGTATTGTATAACTTGTGTGCATTTTTTAAAGCCAGCAAATAGTCCAGTTTCCAGTTACTAGAGACTGCTGAGCTTCCTGGCAAAAGGCGCATTTATACAGGGTTAGCCTCCCTTTCAAGAAAGACCCATGGGAGTAAACTTGATTTTTTTCTGTTGTTAACAAAACAAAACAAAACCAAAACAATTGCGTTTACTCCCATGGGTCTTTCTTGAAAAGGAGGCTAACCCTGTATAAATGCTCCTTTTGTCAGGAAGCTCAGCAGTCTCTATAGTAACTAGAAACTGGACTATTCTGTTTTTTGTTTGTTTGAACAGGTCCAATTGGGCTTGTCAACCTACTCACTGCCAAAGCTTGTGGTGCTAGTAAAGTCACCATCACAGGTTTGTCCAATCTCCTTTCTACTCTTCAATCATTATTTCACATTTTTAATGTATTTTTTAACTATTCCATCTGTACAGACTTAGATGAGGGTCGTCTTGCTAAAGCCAAGGAGCTTGGTGCAGACTATGTCATCAAGGTAGAGAGTAAAGATGGTAAAGAGGTTGCAAAGAAGGTTCTGGAAGTAATGGGACCAGCAGACAAGACTATTGAATGCACAGGAGTAGAACCAAGTATCCACACTGGAATATATGTAAGTAAACCATATGAAATAAAGACTCAGTATAGAGTATCAGTAAGTGGTTGCTGAGATGCCAGTAAGTGGTTTGTTAGGTATCTGCAAGTGCAGGTTGGTAAGGTGTCAGTAAGTGGTTGGTAAGGTGTCAGTAAGTGCTTAGTAAAGAGTAAGTGGTTGATAAGGTGTCAGTAAGTGGTTGGTAAGGTGTCAGTAAGTGGTTGGTAAGGTGTCAGGAAGTGATTGGTAAGGTGTCAGTAAGTGATTGGTAAGGTGTCAGCAAGTACTTGGTAAAGTGTCACTAATTATTGGTTGGTAAGGTGTCAGCAAGTACTTGGTAAAGTGTCACTAATTGGTTGGTAAGGTGTCAGCAAGTGGTTGGTGAAACATCATCAAGTGGTTGGTAATCTCAGCAAGTGGTTGGTGAAATGTTAGTGAGTGGTTGGTAACCAAAGGTTTCAGTAAGTTGTTGTTGGTAAGGTGTTAGTAAGTGGTTAGTAAGGTATATTTACAATGGTTGGTAAGGTTGGAAGTTAGTATTATGAAAATACAGTGTATAACTTACTGAAAGAATACATAAGCCTTAATTTTGATCCATCTTCATTTAACTACAGTTAATTAACAAAAACTAATGATTTCTCTGGTCAACATGGGCATGCATGCATACTAACCATGTTTAATCTTTATCTGTTAGGCAACAAAGTCTGGTGGTGTGTTGGTGATTGTTGGACTTGGAAAAAGTTCCATAGAGTTGCCAATAGTTGAAGCATTAGTGCGTGAGGTGGACATAAGAGGAATATTCCGCTATGCAAACTGGTAAGCATAATATGCATTGCATTTTCTAGGGAACAAAGTCAGGAGGAGTATTGATACTGGTTGGATCTGGTTCTGGTACACATAACTGTTTACCAACATTTGATGCAAGGCGAAGGGAGGTTGATATTAGAGGTGTTTTTAGATACTCAAACTGGTGAGAGATTAGTAACTACATTTATAACATAGAAAGCTATGAACTATTTGCCCATGGGCTGCACCATGTGTGCAGTATCTTTGTCATTATCCTTTTCAAATTGTTCATTTTCAAGATGGAAACACATACAATGTGCACTCTGATTTGCTGAGAAACCTATGAACTATTTCCCCATGGCCTGTACAGCTGTTTTTAACACTCTTGGCTCCGTTATAAATCAATGAGACAACAGAAAGCCACTTGCCCATTGCGTTATAGACACACTTGAGACAATATAAAGAACTCTCAAGAAACTAGAGTTGCACTCAGCTATGCTTCATGCCACTCTTGTTTGTTAATCGTTCTTTATATTTTCTCCATGCCATCTGTAATGCCATGTGCGCATGGCTTTCTGTTGTCTTATTGATAGGTATTGCATGAGACACCCTTTGTATCAACTTTAGAAGAGATATCAATTACAGCAGTTTTTGTATAGTCACATGCACAACGGTAACTGATCAAAATCTAATTTCTTATTTGGAATTGTATAAAACCCTTTAGGAGATTGATCACCAGACTACTCATCAACATACATGTAATACAATTTTGTTGTTGCTATAGCTACCCTGCAGCCCTCGCCCTCATTGCATCAGGAGCTGTCAATGTCAAGCCTCTCGTCACTCACCATTTTAAACTAGAGGAATCACTGCAAGCTTATGAGACATCAAGGACGGGGGCTGGTGGAGCCATCAAGGTCATGATCCACTGTAATGAATAGGGAGCTGCTTAGTGGATAGTCTTCCTTGCAGCCTTGTCTTGTCACGCAATGCTCCTTGTATGACAAGCATTGCGTGACAAGATTAAACATGACTGCAAGTTTGTGAGGCTACAAAGAGTACAAGTGTGGAATCAAAATGACATACACTAAGAAAAATCATGGAAAGAACATAACTACAGTGGAAGTAGTCCTTTCAACAGATTTCATGACTAAATTGCTGGTGATACCAAGCAGTTATCTTGTATGAACTTCAACAAAAGATATTTCATTAGTCTGTCGTTTGTTTATCTGGCATGGCTGCAGCTTCTCTGTTGTTTGATTCAAGAAATTGATTGAAACACAGCCATAAAAATCTCCAGTATTTAGCATTTACAGTGAAGGATATCACAGAACTGACTCTCACTATTGAATTCCATGCATGCTGTCAGGTTTTTACAGTGTTGCATCATCTTAAACCAAAGCTTTTCAGTCTGTGCATCAGTTATCTTGAAACTAGGCTTTCTTGAAATCTTTATTTATAGTGGACATTTTGAGTTTGGGATAGTGGAAATCATCTGCATTTTAGTAGCTGAAAGTAAGACATTTTTCAACAGGGATCACACAGAATCTTAGGCTCAGATTTCATTTATTGGGGTTTTGTGTGCCCACGATAAGAGTATCGCAGGCACACGAAACCCCAACAGCTGAAATCTGAGCCTAACAGAATCTGGGAAACAAAAATCCATGTCTTTCCATTTCTGGGTAAACCTTGTCAGACAAGCTCAATGAATGAGGACATTTTATCCCCTTACTACAATCATTTTTGTCATGCTACTTTGTAATTCAGGCTTTGCCTTAATATTTGCAAATGAATTTGAATATTACTCTTGAAAGTGATTTTGATAGGTTAGAGTTAAGAAACATTATCATGCTTTTGACATATTAAAGTCTGGTTCACATTAGCAACATAAGCATACACAGACTTAGTATTTCACTTATCACACAGATATGGAATAAGATGAGCGCTGCTATTACATGTAAACAGTATACTACTCAGTGTATGTTGCTTGTGTTTATGCTTATGTGGCTAGTACACACGAGGGTTTTAAGATTGGATTTTTTTTTACATTTATATTCATACTGGGGGAACCACTTACATGTACATTGTAATAAAGGATACTGTCTTATTCAATTGTGCCTTATTCAATTGTCTCAATGCAATGTTTTGACTGATATTGCTAGTTGGAGCTGGTGTAGACTGAATTCTATTCTCTTACATGTAATAGGTGGATGCAATGTTTCTATACATTGACATTATTACACAAATTTGATCACTGCAACTATTTCACAGTGGGTTTTGCAATCTGTGATTAAGTCCTATATTCTCCACAATGCTTTTGAATTCAAGGAGAGAAGTCAAAATTGATCAGATTTCTCCAACACTGGATAGACCATAGCTGGAAACCCAGTAATAAATTACTGTGACCACTACTATGTACGTCTACAGATGTGGTTTCTGATGTGGTTTCTGTGGTTTCAATGTTTTATTTTAGAATATTGTCTCTACAGAAAGATGTCGAAATGAGTTTTCTCTTTAAGCAATGTTCATACCAAACTTGTATCTCCATTTACTTCCATGTCCTTGCTTTCATTCTTACTGATTTCATCCTCTTCGTCCTCTTCATCATCCTCTGCATCCATGTCAAAGAGCTTTACTCTTCTTCTAGACACTGACAAATTACAACACACTTTTCTAGATCCGCTTACGGATAGTGAACCTGATTGGAAGCCTAGGATTTTACGGCAATGGGTCAGTCTTGGTCCTATGTCTTGGATCTCTAGGGTTGGGTTGTCAATCAATGGACATCCATGTTTGAGTTCAAGTTTACCAAGGTGGATAAAACTATCACTCTGTAGCAGATTGAGAGGCATTTGCGCTAAGAATGTTGTCCCTTCACTGTCATCATGCTCTTTTAGAAGCACAGTAAGAATCTCTGCATCATAAAACTCTACATCTAACACTCTGTAACATGTTTGATTTTCAGCGTCATTAGGAAGTCTTGAAAAGCAAAATGACGATGCTTTAATAGAAACTGGCTTGTCATCACTTGAGCCAGTTTCTGTGTTGACTATGAAGATCTTTTCTCCATGTTTTTCATCTAAGGAGAACACTACACTTTGGCTTGTTGAGGTTTTCAGGAACATTTGAGTTACATTCATTGGGGAATCTTTTGCACAGTCAGCTAAATGGACAGAAGTCTTACAGTGGAAAGAATTGCCTATTGTGTCGGCAAGTGTTTTGAAGGAATTCTCAATGTCAACTTGTAGAGTCTTTGCCAAGGTAACAAGTGAGGCATTAGCGTTGTGTTGAACAATCAAGGGACTGTTCTTCAGTACTGTGCTGTTTGAAACAAACCTTGTCCAAGGTGTATCCCCATATGTCGATAGAGCTGATAATGGCTTATTGTCTTCAAAGTATTGTCCAACTCTCTCTAAACTGAACTTTCCTTGCTCATTTACCTTCAGTTGATTTTGTAGGAAGTTTGCAACCAAAAGAACATCATGTTGGCTGGACTGTTTAACATAGCTGGGAATTGGCTCATCAGAAAGCCTTAGGATTACAGAATACAGCCACTGAAAAAATGCTTTGAAGCTTTTCAAACTTGTCTCAATAACATCAACAAGTTCTCTTGTCTTTAGCATCACACAACCAAGTGCTTTAGTGAGCTTCTGTACTGACTCACTGGACAAACCAAGGATGCCGTAATGGTCATACCACTTTGCCATTCCCATCATTTCTGTTAGATGAAACAATAAAGCCTGTATGACACTCTGGAGATGTTTCAAAGCAAGTCCTTGGATACTGGAGTATGAATTCTCAATATTATGCCCTAGTTTTTTAAGTCCCTTCTCTGTGAGTTCATGAAGAAGGAATGACTGAAACTCAGGGGAAGCAGTTCCTTTGGTGAGAAGTATTAAGAATTCTTGACTAACTGATGACCCTGCAGCAAGTCTCTCTGAAGCAAATGTTGTCAATTTGGTATCCATTTCAAGAAGTATATCTTCCCACGCTTCAGACATCAGTGTAATGGTTTTGTTAAAATATTCCATCAATGTAACAATTGTACCAATCTTTTTTGCAACAACAGATAATTCATATCGACGTGAATCCAACAATGGTGATGCATGCACTTCTAATGATATCAACTGTAGCTCATTCTTTGGGTGTGGCTGTCTGACTACTGCCGTCATGATTTTTAGATTATTTGAAAAGGACACACTCTCAACCTCCACATCATCGGCCATCTTTAAGTTGACAACACTGCACAAAAATACTCCATATAGTAAGATATGTACTTGACCTTTACAGTCCCCAATTGTGAGAATATTCAGCTCTTCAGGCAACGTCGCCAGTTTCTTGGGATCTTTATCACCTTCTTCGGCAGAGTCCTTAGAAAAGAGAGTTTCTCCAGATTTTGGTAGGGAGGGGAGGGGTGGTAGAAGAAGCTCAGCCTTGTCAACGTTGAATGGTTGCTTTTCGATATCTTTACGAACACCGGTATCTTTTTCTTGCTCTATCCAATCCATACAGGACGGTGTTTCTCCAATAGTACAGCTATGTACGCATTCACCATTTTCAACATCAAAGAGTTTAACGCCCCCATCTTTGTAGCCAATGCAGAGAAGTTTGCCATCGGGGCGCCAAGCCATTTGAACCGCTTTAGCTTCACTGCTTGAAACACTCCATACTCGCTTCCAAGAAAGTCTATGAAGCCAAACTTCACCTTCTGCAGTTATTATAGCAATCAGATCCATTTTGGGAGACCATTTCATGGAGTTGATCTCCGCCGAACATGGTTTATCTTCAAGTTCACGAAAAGATCCTGAACTTCCCGCCATCTTGGATCAAGACCGCACAGCGCATGACATTATGATATATCCACTGACAACTCATCGCGGGCGTCAATCTATTCGTAAAACTAAAAAACAAAAAAAATCAAAGCTACATTTTGGTAGTATAGCTATAGATTTCTGTCTTGTATGGCATAAATAATTTTTATCAGACTTCTGTGTGTTTTATATTCAATTAATTGAATTAAGTGCCAGTGAGTTATTGGGCGTCAAAAACCATCCATAAATAAGACTGATATTTTTACGTGCAAGGACATAAAAAAGTTTATATTCAAAATACACAATATTGTCTACTTTTGCAAATCATTCTTGTATTTTCGTTCTTTCATTCATATATTTGATCGCACGCATGCTCAGTAGGCCCTATTTTCTCATGGAAACGAGGTCCATATTCAAAGCGTTCTTAGGAACGGAGGCTCATTTCATTAACATGAATTCAACTTTAATTTTCTTTTAAATTTTAACACTATTTCAACAAACCAAAACACCTACAGGAAGCTGAAAACATGTAGTTTCCGTAAGTAGGAAACTTTGTACTCAAACATGGAGTCTTCTGGTCGTGAGCCTCGAAAAAACAAGCGGGCTGCCGACCGGCCATTTTACGAGAAGATTGGACCAACTAGCTCAGACATAGTTGCTGAAGCTCGTTCTGCAGTCCGTTCTTTGAACACCAGAAGGCCCTGTACTCCCACAGAATCCAAGAGAACTTTATTTAATACCAGTGCTACGAGACCAGTGGAAGGGCGGCCGCCCTCAGCCCTGAGGTAAGTTTTTCATGTGAAAAAACTGTGATGTCGTAAATGTAGTGTTTACTGTTTGCGGTTCAAGTACAACAATGTTATTCATATAAAGTGGTTTTAAAACTGTTATTTTATACAATACATAACCGTTAGTTTATGCATTGTATAAGTTTTAGATGTTTCATTTGCAAGGATTCGTTCGTTTGTCAAATTACTTTGGTGGACAAAACAAAATTATGGAAGTGAATATTTGAGGGGCGCCAAACACTGCTAAAAGTCTCATAATTATGTGCTTCCTTCTCGGTATTTTTATACACAAAAAATATACTTTAAATGATAAGAATTTGTTTTCAAGTATTCTATATTATGGCCTGAGTTTGATTATATCCTCAGGCATAAATCACTATAAGCAAAGTTCGAATTTCCGAATGTGTCAAAATTTTTCTTAAGAAACATCTGCAAAGTAGGGAAGACATAGTAATTATTTTGCTAGTTGCAAAATTGTCGTAGACAAGTCCAACTGAGAGGAAATTATGTTTATGTGAGATTGTAAATTGGTTTTTACATTTAGCTAGTATAATTAACTGATTTTGTCACGATATTTTTTCTTGAGTTTTTCAATGTTTTCCCTTAGCGCGCGAGCTTCGTGAAATTTATTCAACATATAATTTATATTCAATAGTGAAAGATTTGCACTTATCCTCGAAAAGTTTTCGAAATTAAAGTGCATTATTCTCTGCCTAAAATATCCGGAAATCTAAAAATATCTCGTTTTAAAACAACAACAACAACAAAATGAAAAAAACTTGCATTTAGTAAATGAAAAAAATTAATTCAAATCTCAAAATCATAGTAACTGTTGATTTTTTTTAAGAAATGAAATTAAAGTGACAGTTATATGTCATTTTTGTGGCATTGAAGTCTTTTGTTGCGATTGGTATTCTATAAAAAGATCAATATTTGCTCAAATAAAACTTCTAAGTTGAGCTTGTTTTTGTTGCAATTAGAATGTGTGCTTTCAGTTTCATTTTGTAAAATATTTGACATTTTAACCTATTTCCATATTTTTTTTGTTTTATTTTAAAGCTACAGTATACAGCAGTATAATTTTGTTATTATTTTTTTAATTTTCATATACTTTACTCTACATCTTAGAGCACTCTGAAGTGCGACACATAAAACAGCTTGTAAATATTCAAGTGTGATAATAATAATGTATGTACAATGTAGACAAAAGTTTTAAAACTATAATATGGTTTAGCGTTTTTTTAGGAGCTAAATTTAGAGGCCTATTCTTGTTGTTGATTGAAACGTTACTTCAATTAAATATTTAAAGGCCGCCTAATCCCTACTTGAAACTATTTTTTCAAAAACTATAAACTAATGTGTCTTTGTCATCAAAACTTCTTGATTGAAAATCCTGTAGGTGTAGAGCTTTTTAAAAATGAAGGAAATTAGATGTCCCAACAGCTGTGTACTTACAACCTGGAGCCTGGGTACAAGTGTGATGTCACCCCAGGCCAAGTCAGGTTGTGGAATCCTTGTTACTGTGCTTGAAATGCAACGTTACATCTGAAGATACAATTGTACATGTAGCTTTATCCTTGGCCAAAAATGTCTAAACTACATTTTCACTGTCAGTAATGTTCTTTGTTTTGGTTTGATAGCCACACCTGGAGAAACCTGGGGTGAAGTCACACATGACTAGTGCCATACCCCTAGCAAGCATAGTCATGGTCAAATGCAAGATCAGAAATGGCTAAAAGTACTACATTTGTACTTTGAAAATTTGGGTTTTGTGGAAGTTGAAATTTTTTTCCCAAGGGTAGAAGAAAAGTAATGAAGATTTTCGATAAAAAGGTTCTAAGTAGGGATTAGGTTACCTTTAATCATTCATTTCATTAACCTCAAGTATGTTAATGCCTGGGTTTTTGGCCTAATTTTTAAAACTGGTTAAATTTTAATATTAATATTTGATAAGGTTCAAGGTTTTTTATTTACCACGAAAACAGTTACAAGTTAGACAAAAGAAGAAAAAAAGGTGGAAGGTTGCAGGATTACAATTAACCCAGGGGGTTAATATAAAGAAGTTCCTGCAACCTAAAAATAGATATAGCAATAAAAATGTGAAATAGCGGTTAAAGTGGAAGTGAAGGAAATATAAGCTCAAGTGAAATAATAATTACAAAATTTGTATATAAAATGATGGAAGTAACAATAAATAAAAGCATTTTTTGACTTTACTGAGTAAGAAGAAATCGCTTGAACTGTTTTTTGAAACTTTTTTGTGATTCACTGTTTTTTATTTGAATCGGTACTTCGTTCCAGCATGTGGCAGCAGCATATTTCACCCCAAATTTACCGTAATTTAAATTTTGACGAGGTATGAACAGATTTCTATTTGATTTTGAACGTGTATTATAATGGTGCTGTAGTTCTATTTCTTGTGTTTTAGGATAGGAGATGTTTAAGTTAAGATTAATTTAGTGAATACATCATCTTACATCATCTAGTTAATCTTTCTATTTTAGTCTATATTTTTCCTTATAAAGGTAAAGGTAAAACACTAATATTTAGCGTCGGTAGTTCTTTCAGCTGAACGCTGGTCTCCCAGGAAGCCAACGATGCTCTCTTTACCCCCCACTTTCCACCAGTGCTCCATTTTAAGGGTATTTAAAGCTGCTAATTATAGCTACATGGAATAGAAAGAAGTCGAAACAAGTGTGAGGTGATCTGACAGAGAATTGAACTTGGGACCTCTCGCATCAGAAAGCCGCGCACTAACCAACTGAGCTACACTTGCTCCCTTTCAAACTGGCCTTTTAAGCGGTCTCTCCATATCTATCTAATGATTACCCAATTTCATGAAAAACATGACAACATCTAGCTTACTTTCACAGACCATGCTCACAATTTGAGTCAAATCATGGATCATGCAAAACCCTTTCCAGTCTCTAAAAACAGTATATTTCCAGTTCAGTTAGAAAGTTAATTCCCTTCCATTAATTATCATTCATTTCAAAACTGTGAGTTGAATTAGCATTGAAATAGCAACCTGAATAATAAATGTACTAATAACTGTACATTGTATTTTGCAATTAAAGCTGTTTTCTTTCACATCCTGTCTTCCCTGCCATTACCAAAACCTAATTTTGAAACTTGGCAAACTTCAAACAGACTGAAAGGAGCAAACAGATGTTGAGGACAGTACCGCTTGATCATGAGTAACATCCCCTCTACTCACAAGTGTGAGTGTCGAGTGTCGTTTTAAGATGAGTCACAAGTCCTTGTTTTTAGAATATTCATAACTCACTTAACGACTTGCGATTCATGAATGACTTGTACTCACAAGTCAAATGAGTTAACGAGTCTGATTTCAGAGAAGTAAATTTTGTAATCTTGACCATGCACAGTCTTTTGTTTCCATTCAAGTATTAATTTTATTATGATTGACTGACCAGTCCCAATAGTAATGTTTTCACTTACTGATGGTGTGATATGTAGCTGGAATGCTATTTTTGTGCACTGCCACAATTGGAAAAAAATTGAAGAAAGAGATAGAAAAGAATTAGATAGAATACAATTTTGCTCTTTCTCTGAGACCCTATATCCCCACCCCACAAGAATCTCCAGCTCCAATTTTCTCCATGGTAGGATTATTATGGATATTTTCTAGACTGTACACACAAAACAGGGCCATTGCAAGCTTTGAAATACTGGATTGGTACAAAGCCACTATGTATCATGTGATACATAATTAACATATTATTATTATTTTTTTTAAATTTAACACTGATTTCTCTTGGTTTGTTTATTTTTTTAATGTCCTCAGAAAAACTGGGGGGCATATACCCCTGAGCCCACCCCTTTGGGTGCTACAGCCCTGCAAAAATATATCAAAACATATAACATTTACACTTCAGGTTGATCTAGCTGTTTGATAATCAAATAAACACCTTGCGTTCATTTGTGGTTCCATAGACCCTTATCACGCTATCGTGACATTATAAAGTATTTGATTTATTGGAAAAACGAATTCAATATCAAATTCATCACATCGATATTAGTAAAATTGCAGAGTTTCATAAAGATTGTCCATAAACTGATGAAGTTATGAATTTTTTAAGCTAAATATTCTTTTGGAATTTTTGTAAAGAAATGTATGTCTTTAGCATGATAACGAGGGCTTGCCATGCATGCGATGCCTGTCCCATACATTTATTTATAAAAATGCTAAGTTTTAAAAATTCATATCTTTGTCAATTTAAGAGCAGTCTCCCTGAAACTTTGCAAATTTACAAATATCGATAAGACAAATTAATATTATAGTGAATTCCTTTTTCCGATAAATTAAATTATTTATAATGTCATGCCAGCGTGATAAGGGTCTATTTGGTATTACATTTAGTTAGAACTATTTTGATATTTCCTCCAGTAAAACACTTTTAAAATACATTCTTTGTCCACCACATGAATATAATTAATGGAAGTTTTGTTTTGCTTGGACTTACATAATCTTGTTAATGGACTAGTACATGTAGTCATGGCGGTGTTGATCCACTGATATTACTCGAAACTCATGTCTTTTATGATCAGTTAACTGTTAAGATTAAAAACTGCTGTTAGCTGAAGTAATTTTACTTGTGTATATTAGGAGAAAGCTTTTTGACATTGTATGTACTCAAGATATTGCATTGTACTGACACTTGGGACTGTTTGATGAATGGCTATTTGCTTTGCAAATTGCTTGTTATATTAAACTGTTTTCTAATCAAAAAACACCTGGAGGTAGCACTGTATTTGAAAGATGATTATATTTAGCCTTGGGCTAAAATATAATATTTTAGTTATGTGTCTGCTAATTGGGGTGACCATGATTATAGTATCAGAGACAGGACAGAGACGTAGATCACACAAAAACATTGAAAATATTAAAAAAAAACAATTATAAATATAGAATGATTGCTGATGTCTCTGTATAATGATATAAACACTATGGAAGATGAAGAGCATTTGAAAAGCAAGTTAGAGAAACTCTTGGCTATGCTTCATATTAAGCTTGCACACTAAGGCAACCTTTATTTACATAGTGATCACTGACAGATCTGAGATATTGAAATTGGTTCTTTATTCAATTTGAGGGATATACATGTATACATTACATAAAAGTTTTATGAATCATTAACGAGTGTCTGAGAACTGGAGAAACATCAGTAATGTTATTCAGCAAGCTCTCCAAAACATGACTATAACATTTATAACTAGAAAATGTTTCTACAAATATTTACATAATATGTATATTCCAGATACTAGTCTGTCCTTATATATTTTATGTGCAAAAGAAGTGGTCATGATGAGGGAACAATGGCCATTATATAGTAGTTATACTAACAATGGTTTCAAGTGGCATGCCATGAAATATCCCACAAGTCACTTGTATTTTCTAGTATACACAAGAGCCTTTAGGTGAGTGTACAAATGTATATACAAAGAAAATACAAGTGACGAGTGGGATATCCACGGTATTCCACAAGAAACCAATGTCAGTATAACTATTTAAGTTGTCCCACACCACAGAAAATATAACCAATAAACTACTGCCAAATATACAATGGCTTTCCTGCATTCTGATTGGCTGTATTTTCTATGGTGTGGTATAAATAGTATTAGATCAGAGATAGCCCTGCTATTGTTTGTGACAGTACATACACAAAAACTGCTCTGCATTTGAAGACATCAGTGCAAAACTAATGTAAGCAAACAGTGATCAAATAATAAATTCTCCCTCAAATTTCATTACGAACATAGGAGAAGTTGACTTTTGATCATAAGTCACTTATAAATGCTGTTTTTGCAGTGACCTCTTCATATTGTGGTCTACTGTGTATCATATCTATTTGAAATTCATGGTATATTTTCCATTGCAGTGGTAAAGTTCAGTATGAGGAATCTTCATCCAGGCCACCGTCAGGAAGAGCAAGATTGACACCTTTAGAAAATGCTCCTGAAATACCTGAAGAACCGACAATTGTCCCTGGTCCACCATCCACCGTAAGTCAAGAGATGCCTTGTTATATGTGTTCAGTACATCATGAGAGCATAACCTTGAGACTGTAGACTCCATGTGCATCTTTATATATTAACCTTTGACAGCCAAATTTGACATGTTACCCAAAATTCAGGAGTACAGTATCCAGTCATTTTGCACACTAAGGTTTTTTGCACACTCAGGTCTTTTTGCACAATAATTGTGTAAAAAGACCCAGCTGATAATTATTATCAGACAGTTTGCACAAATCCTAAGTCCATTTGTGCAGAGTATTATGTAGAGCAGTGGGCATGTACATGTACCCCAGGCATTGTGGGTTCAAGTCCCACTTCTTTCAGAACCCTGGAAAGGCATTTAGGCACTTCACTTTTTCCCCTATTTCTCTAATTGTGTGTGAAATAAATGTCTAGTATAAAAGATATATCTTTGACCGGTGACATGCAACTGCACTATTATTTCCCAACACACTTTTCTAATACCTTAACTTCATTATTTACAGCCTCCAGGTGGTAAGCCAAGACGACCAATAAGAACAAGCCTTCCTTCAGCTCATAATGGGGAGGTACCATTACCTAGTCATGTACCCACTATTGCATCAGCAACCCCACCCACCACGGCAAGGCCAAATGCTAAGATCAAGCTGCCATTATTGGACAAGGTAGTGGTGAAGGACCTTTAGCTTTCTGCCCCTCGCCTCCAAAAGTGGGCTCTCCTTCAAGTACCCCGCCCAACTCAGCAGGCATTATTAGACGTAACTCTGCTGGTCCAACACCTACTCCTACCTTCGGCAATTAAGAGTGAGATGTTGGTAACAAGACGGGTGCGTAGTGGTCCTAAGGAAAGAATCTCACCAAGATCACCTGATAATGCTAATGAAGAAATAAATAAAAAGTTAAGTAATAGTGATAATCAAAATATAGATGTTTCACCAAGAAAGGATGTACAAAGTAGAACTAGCAGTGGAGACAAAAAGAAAAGAAAAACATCCACAGAAAATGAGAAACTAAAAGATGAACTCACTTTATATCACGAGGAACAAGTCAAACCACTTTTATCACGGATGGAAGAGAAATTTACCTCAAATAATACTGCAGAATTATCCCAAGATTGTCTTACTTTGTGGAATGTACTAGAGAAGAAAGGCATGATTGGAAAAGCTAGTGGAAGTACGTCTGCCCGAAGAAGAGGAGAGATTTTAAAAACACTATTCAAATTTTTGGAAGTTAATGATTCAAGACTCGTTCTTAGATTAGGAAGACTTATACTATCTGTAAGTATATCCTATAAATGCTTTTGTGATAATAGTAGGGTTCACACTGCTCCTGGAATTCCTGGAAAAATCCTGGAATTTGTAAATTTGTTCAAGGATCCTGGAAAACTCCTGGAAATTTAAATTTTCACACCAACCCCTGGAAAACTCCTTGAATTTTCTAGTATAAATATTAGGTCAAATGGTTGGAAAACTAAAAATTGTTTTACTTGTGTTTTTGAAAAACATGGAGAATTTGTTGGTAGTAAATTCACAAGCTTAATATATCCACTTTGAATTCTTCTTTTTGCAATGTACCTTAAGAGTCCTGAAGTTTTTGTATTATATGAAAACTCCAGGAATTTTTTGATTTCTTAGTTGTACGAACCATGTAATATCATAGTTGCATTGCCATCTAAAATTTGCTCAAGTGATGACATTTGCTAATAATTGAAGGGTTCCCTGTGAAAATGACCTAAGTGACTCTTAGTGGTACGAACCCTGTAATATTGTAGTTGCATCTATATTTTATAGCCATCCAAAATTTGCTCAAGTGATTTGCTTAGTAATTAATTCTAATGGTATGTTGTTTGTTTGTTTGTTTCTAGATGAAAGTTACAGGCAATAACATCACTAATATCTGTATGGTTATTTATAAACTTGCCAAGGCAGAAAAAAATGACACAATGTTTTTAGAAGAAGACATGCTTAGTAAGTACACATCTAGTGGTGATTAGGAATGACAATTCCTCATGCTTGCCACAGGTCAGGGAAGTCTGGAAAAACATTTTTTTCAAGGTCAGGAATAAGTCAGGGAATTCCACTATCAGTCAGGGAAAAATTAAATTTTGAGCAAAAGTCAAGGAAACATCAGGGAATTTTATTGTGTACATAGTATTTGAAAATGTATGGTCCCTCCTAGCTTGGTATGATAGTTTTATATCATTGTCATCTGCTCAATAGTCCCCTTCGCAGTTCTCTGCGCCATCTTGAAAGGTAGCCATGCCTTTGCATCAAAGCAAGACGAATGGTGAGCTTGCAATGATAGAGACCTGTGAATAATTGTATCTAGGTATCTATCATTGCACACCCACCATTTGTCTCGCTTTGATGCAAAGGCATGGCTACATGTACCTTTCAAGATGGCACAGGGAACTGTGAAGGGGACTATTTGCAAGCCGATGATAAGAGTTGTTTGAATTGAAAACAGAGTATCTGAACATTGGGTCAGGGAAAATTCAACTTTATAATTAGTTAGGGACAAGTCAGGAAAAAGGCAGCAAATTTGTGATTAGTTTGTTGTGACAACCATGATTCCTTGTTTTCAAAATATTAACAATGTCAAATGATCATTTTTGCTGCACTTCATGCATGCCTCGATGCAGCACCATGGCACCTGAGCCCAACCTAATCATACAGATCAAAACATTAAATGTAATTATAATAAGTTAAACATATATATATGCTTTAATTCTACTTTAATATACCACATAAAAGATCTTTGAGTAGGGTACCTATACATATATAAATTTTTATCAGTGAAAGCTAAGGTTTTTCCCTCTCTCACAATCTAATTTTCAGTGTACAATTTGGTGACTGATGGTAACGTCCGTGATGGTGGAATTGCCCATATATACTTTAAATTATTCTTTTGTCTTTTCAGGATATCTTGTGGATACATTAAAAACCTATGACATACTTACCTACCGTGATGCTTTGATGTACACCGCTGGTGCTTTGAAGCACTTAACTAATACTAATTCTACAGCACAGAAGGAACTCCTCACTCTTGATACTGTACAAGCACTGGCTCATATCCTAGATACAATATGTAATGATGTAAGTCAGTATTAGTATTGGAAGTCAGTATTGGACCAATTTTCGTTTTTGCAGTACTCTGCAATTATTCCTAAAAATTCTGTTTTTAGACATATTTGTGACAATATTGTGGTCACTGTGGGCTAGTGCAGTCCATTTCCCATTCATACAAAATCCACAATTCAATTGAAATTTGCAGTTGGTGAAATTGCAAGCTGTTTGTTTTGTGAAATTCACAGATCAGAGTTTCTTGAAAAAACTTTAATTTATAACTTTTGGGGGGGTCCTAGGGGTTTGCAGGATTGACCATTTCTTTGTGCAGTATTGCAGAATTTTACAAAAAAAAATTTGCAGTATTGCAGGATTCTCAAACCCTGCGGCATGCAGTATTTTCTTTTTTGAGCTGCATGTATTATGGGAAAAACGATTTGAAATTGTGGTAATGCGGTATTTTTGAGGCCTATGAGATGCGGGATTTTGCTTCTGGTGCCTCGATAGAAAATTTCATGTTTCTGTGATTCATGTTTCTGCGCGTGAGGTCCGGTGGGAGTGGTATATCAAATTTTTTGTGTGGTGAGCCGTATTTTCGAATTTTTCACTGCGGGATTGCAGGATTGACCATTTTTTCGTGCGGGATTGTGTTATTCGTAACCCCCCTTAGGCCCCCCTCCTTTTGGCTTAGATTTTTTGACTAAAGTGATGGGTACAATTTGGGATCTTCATATATCATCATGATAATCACACGTCATCTATTTAGGTTGAATTGCAAATTGCATACACCTGTACACTGTAATCAATATCAATGCAAGACATTCCTTACCACAATGGAAAGAGCGGGTGTTACTTAATTTCACTTAATTCATCCCAAGGTTTACCACAGTCAATCTTGTACTGACTATTAAATGAAGTAGAATCATATATGATCTGATATCATGTTTTATTGATGTGTAGACATGGACATTACTTAATGTACTTCCAGACCTAATAGTGACTGTGTCAAACCTTTCTTTTCCACAGATTTCACAGTATGCTAGACCAGAGTGGCATGTTTCGAATCTTCTTATTCAAGTGAGTTCTATAATACATGATGGTTTAAGTTCTTTGCAGCAAAGTTGTTAGGGTTTGCCATGTTTACCTGTCAATGCCTGTACAATATCTGCCTTGTAAACCTGTCTAGTCAGGGGCGTAGCGAGGCCCAAGCAAAAGGGGGGAGGGGGGGGGGGGGGTGTGCAGTCAATGGAAAGGTTAAATTTCAAGGTCCAGTTCCTGCCAAAGTATGCTAATTTCCTAATTTCCCCAGGAAGAACGTTTTGGGACAAAAGTAAGTGATAACAGGGATTATTGTATATAGTGACTGATAGGATTAATTACCCTCTGTAAATAAAGGAATCTCTCTCTCTATCTATCTATCTATAAGTGAGAAACAAAAACAAAATCCAAGTGTGGAGTATACTTGAGATAACATTTGAATATTGTGAATTAAATTAAAAGTAAAACTTTAAAGTGATGTCATTGACATCACAAAATTTTAGGGGGGCAACCACCCCCCCCCCCTGGCTCCCCCCCTCGCTACACCACTGCTGTCTGTCCCAACCACCTTTAATTTCTAGCTTTCCTGTCTATATAATAGTGCATAACTCAACATGTACATTTAAGTGTTTAATATAAGACTTTTTTCCTCCATAATTATAGATTACAGGTGTTCTTCGATACTTAGCAGACCTTAATGGTGCAAGAGAACTTTATCTCACTCATAATGTTATTAAACGTCTTGGTGATATCTTGAATTACTTCTCTACTGATGAAGATTTAGTGTATAATATCTCAAGAATTCTAAGGTTTGTTGGTCCAGGTTTATTGTCAATGATTAATATTTATTTTTTTGACATCATGATGATGATGATGATAATGATGATGGTCATCATCACTATCCTGCTTTTGAATAAAACTGCTATCATCACTTCCATATTATAATATCACCATAGCAACAGGCAGACATCAGTATGTATTGTATTGTCATGGAGTTGGTTAGTGGGCAACCTAATCTCAACAAGAGGTTCTTGGCTCAACTCCCATCATTGAGTAATTCTCATATTTCTTGTTTTGCCATCCCCACTGAACAGACAGATCACTAATAGAGGGAGGGGAAGGCACACCATCCACCTTTGGAAGAATACATGTATTTTTCAATCAAATCACTCCTGGCCTGGTTATTGTTGCTACTGCTGCAGTCTTTGCCTTGTCATTCTTGTCCTCATAATTGTCCTCATCATCAGTAGTGTGGTGTAATTATCTTTATGATAATTACCATTTATCTCTCCTCAGCAAATTAACTTTGTACAATGAATGTTGTGTTCAACTCTGTGGTTCTGAGTACTGTTTTAAAGCTTTACTGAAGACACTCAAAGACTATGAGAGAAAACAGGTAGGTATGGTTATCAGTAATGTAGCCACATTTGCAGTAGCTGTCACATGTCAAAAAAGAGCCTGAAGGGCAGTGAACCTTTATTATATTACACCAGCTGCTGGTACTTCTAGAAAACCCAGTCTTTGAAGGTCTGTTTGTGACAGTTGCA